>OW964568.2:600000-972313 GCA_943138885.2 Tholera decimalis | reverse complement strand
TTTTCCCGTAGGTTTGAGAGTTACTTGTTTACGAATCTGTCAAAATATACCCACCTCCCCATCCACCATCTGGGAGAACAATTATGTCAATGAGTCAGTCAGTCAGTCAGTGAGTGAGTGAGTGGTAATTTAGCTTTATATAATATAACTAGTATTATGCGTGTTGCGCGAGGTGTAAGCACCTCGCGTGCTTGTGAAAAACACTAAAGCATTGCCCTTCTAAATCAAGTATTTGCGTGTTGCGCGAGGTGCAAGCACCTCGCGTGCTTGTGGAAAAAAAAAAAGGGGGGTGATGGGGGGGAGATGGGGGGGTTTAGTATTTGCGTGTTGCGCGAGTGCAAGCACCTCGCGTGCTTGTGAAAAAAAAAAAAAAAGGGGGGGGGGGGATGGGGGGGGGGGTTGCAGAAGTATTTCGACTAAAGCCTTGCCCCTCTAAATGGAATTTCAAAAAAGAAATGTTCCAAGTCTCTTAGATTCCGAGATCCGCCTAAAGGGGGGGAGAAGGGTGGGCGGGAAGGGGGACTTTGAAAAATGGTTATTTACTTTACCGAGCCACCTCTATACGAATCCGTAAAAAGAAAAAAATACGGGTCTCGTAGTTATCGAGATACAATAGGGGGGGGAGAAGGGGGGGAAAAGGGGAGGTTTGGCACTTTTCCCGTAGGTTTGAGAGTTACTTGTTTACGAATCTGTCAAAATATACCCACCTCCCCATCCACCATCTGGGAGAACAATTATGTCAATGAGTGAGTCAGTCAGTCAGTCAGTGGTAATTTAGCTTTATATAGTATAACTAGTATTTGCGTGTTGCGCGAGGTGCAAGCACCTCGCGTGCTTGTGAAAAAAGAAATGGTATTTGCGTGTTGCGCGAGGTGCATGCACCTCGCGTGCTTGTGAAAAAAAAAAAAGTGGGGGGCGGGGGTGATGGGGGGGGGGTTAGTATTTGCGTGTTGCGCGAGGTGCAAGCACCTCGCGTGATTGTGAAAAAAAAAAAAAAAAAGGGGGGGGGGGAATGGGGGGGGGTTGCACAATTATTTCGACTAAAGCATTGCCCCTCTAAATTAATCTGAAAAAAAAAATGTTCCAAGTCTCTTAGATTCCGAGATCCGCCTAAAGGGAGAGAGAAGGGGGGCGGGGTGGGACTTGAAAAATGGTTTTTACTTTACCGAGCCTCCTCTATACGAATCCGTAAAAAGAAAAAATACGGGTCTCGTAGTTTCCGAGATACGATAAGGGGGGGGGAGAAGGGGGGGGAAAAAGGGGAGGTTTGGCACTTTTCCCGTAGGTTTGAGAGTTACTTGTTTACGAATCTGTCAAAATATACCCACCTCCCCATCCACCATCTGGGAGAACAATTTATGTCAGTGAGTCAGTGAGTGAGTGGTTAATCTAGCTTTATATAATATAACTAGTATTTGCGTGTTGCGCGAGGTGCAAGCACGTCGCGTGCATGTGAAAAAAACTAAAGCATTGCCCCTTCTAAATCAAGTATTTGCGTGTTGCGCGAGGTGCAAGCACCTCGCGTGCTTGTGAAAAAAGAAATTAGTATTTGCGTGTTGCGCGAGGTGCAAGCATCTCGCGAGCTTGTGAAAAAAAAAAAAAAAGAGGGGGGGGGGGGTGATGGGGGGGGGGTTGCACAAGTATTTCGACTAAGCATTGCCCCCTCTAAATGAATCTAAAAAAAAAATGTTCCAAGTCTCTTAGATTCCGAGATCCGCCTAAAGGGGGGGGAGAAGGGGGGCGGGGGGGGGGGGACTTTGAAAATAGGTTTTTACTTTACCGAGCCTCCTCTATACGAATCCGTAAAAAACAAAAAATACGGGTCTCGTAGTTTCCGAGATACGATAGGGAGGGGGGAGAAGGGGGGTGAAAAGGGGAGGTTTGGCACTTTTCCAGTAGGTTTGAGAGTTACTTGTTTACGAATCTGTCAAAATATACCCCCCTCCCCATCCACCATCTGGGAGAACAATTATGTCAATGAGTGAGTCAGTCAGTCAGTCAGTCAGTGAGTGGTAATTTAGCTTTATATAATATAACTAGTATTTGCGTGTTGCGCGAGGTGCAAGCACCTCGCGTGCTTGTGAAAAAACTAAAGCATTGCCCCTCTAAATCAAGTATTTGCGTGTTGCGCGAGGTGCAAGCACCTCGCGTGCTTGTGAAAAAATAAAGTGGGGGGGTGATGGGGGGGGGTTTAGTATTTGCGTGTTGCGCGAGGTGCAAGCACCTCGCGTGCTTGTGAAAAAAAAAGGGGGGGGAATGGGGGGGGGGGTTGCACAATTATTTCGACTAAAGAGGTTTGGCACTTTTCCCGTAGGTTTCAGAGTTACTTGTTTACGAATCTGTCAAAATATACCCACCTCCCCATCCACCATCTGGGAGAACAATTATGTCAGTGAGTCAGTGAGTGGTAATTTAGCTTTATATAGTATAATAACTAGTATTTGCGTGTTGCGCGAGGTGCAAGCACCTCGCGTGCTTGTGAAAAAAAACTAAAGCATTGCCCCTCTAAATCAAGTATTTGCGTGTTGCGCGAGGTGCAAGCACCTCGCGTGCTTGTGAAAAAAAAAGTGGGGGGGGGTGATGGGGGGTTTAGTATTTGCGTGTTGCGCGAGGTGCAAGCACCTCGCGTGCTTGTGAAAAAAAAAAGGGGGGGGGTGAAGTATTTGCGTGTTGCGCGAGGTGCAAGCACCTCGCGTGCTTGTGAAAAAAAAAAGTATTTGCTTGTTGAGCGAGGTGCATGCACCTCGCGTGCTTGTGAAAAAAAAAAATGGGGGGGTGATAGGGGGGAGATGGGGGGGGGTTGCACAAGTATTTCGACTAAAGCATTGCCCCTCTAAATGAATCTGAAAAAAAAAAATGTTCCAAGTCTCTTAGATTCCGAGATCCGCCTAAAGGGGAGGAGAAGGGGGGCGGGGGGGGGGACTTTGAAAAATGGATTTTACTTTACCAGGCCTCCTCTATACGAATCCGTAAAAAGAAAAAAATACGGGTCTCCTAGTTTCCGAGATACGATGGGGGGGGGGGAGAAGGGGAGGGGAAAAGGGGAGGTTTGGCACTTTTCCCCCGTAGGTTTGAGAGTTACTTGTTTACGAATCTGTCAAAATATACCCACCTCCCATCCACCATCTAGGAGAACAATTATGTCAATGAGACAGTCAGTGAGTGACGTGAGTGAGTGGTAATCTAGCTTTATATAATATAACTAGTATTTGCGTGTTTGCGCGAGGTGCAAGCACCTCGCGTGCTTGTGAAAAACAAAAAATGGGGGGGGCGGGGGTGATGGGGGGGGGTTTAGTATTTGCGTGTTGCGCGAGGAGCAAGCACCTCGCGTGCTTGTGAAAAAAAAAAAGTGGGGGGGGTAAATGGGGGGGGGGTGTTGCACAAGTATTTCGACTAAAGCATTGCCCCTCTAAATGAATCTGAAAAAAAAAAATGTTCCAAGTCTCTTAGATTCCGAGATCCGCCTAGAGGGGGGGAGAAGGGGGGCAGGGGGGGGAGACTTTGAAAAATGGTTTTTACTTTACCGAGCCTCCTCTATAGGAATCCGTAAAAAACAAAAAATACGGGTCTCGTAGTTTCCGAGATACGATAGGGAGGGGGGAGAAGGGGGGTGAAAAGGGGAGGTTTGGCACTTTTCCCGTAGGTTTGAGAGTTACTTGTTTACGAATCTGTCAAAATATACCCACCTCCCCATCCACCATCTGGGAGAACAATTATGTCAATGAGTGAGTGAGTGAGTCAGTCAGTCAGTCAGTGGTAATTTAGCTTTATATAGTATAATAATATAATAAGATTATTCATATGCTAAATGTTAGTTTCAATTTCCATCTTAGCTGCCGCCTATTATATCAGTGTCAATTAAATTGCTTTACAGTCATTGAATCGATGATCTCAAAAGATTACAGACTACATAAACTTATTATTGCTAGGTATATTCTATAGTATTGTTTGGCGTCCACAAGATGTATGTGTTCACAAGAATGTTTGTCTCTAAACGTAAGAATTTTTAATTGGCTCACTGTAGTAGTAACGGTAAGTAACTCACTGTAGTGGCACACTGTAGAAGTAACCCTATCAATACCCAACTAATTATTACAACTCCATACATGTTTTTGTTTCTTTTTATCCATGTGGGTATAATTCACATTGCTAGCAATCTTGTGTCTGGAGTGGGTTCACGGCGATAGTGTAATGGCTGGGGTTCGAACCTGCGACCTCTCGGTCTCAAATCCGACAGCTTAGCCTTTAGGCTATTGACGCTTGTGTTGTATGTTAGATTAACAAATAAAATATTTTTGTATTCAGACATAAGAAAATTTATGAGTTATTTATATATTTAAACTAGCTGTTGCCCGTGACTTCGTTCGCGTCGGAGGTTTTTCCCGTGTACATTCCGATCCCGCGAGAAATTCCAAAACCTTTCTTAGTGCTCCCCTACACTCCCTAAGGAACATGTGTACAATTGTACATGCCAAACAGCTTCTTGCACCCAGTAGTTTCGGCTGTGCGTTGTCTGTCAGTCAATCAGTAACGGAAGCGTTATGATTATAAAAATGATAAATGATCTTTATTTTGCAAATTGGTTATTAAATAACACTTTTTTACGTCAATTTTTTCGTAAATTTAAACTAGATGAGGCCGGTTTTGCTTTGCTTCCAGTGCAAAACAGAGCCGGGAAAATAGACCACAGAATTTCCAGCTACCATATTATTAACATATAAGATCTATTTTTAGAAACCATTACAAACTGTTCCTACAATACGCTACTGAATTCCTTACATGTGTACATTGATAGATATATAGAATATGCTTTAATTGTACTACATCAATAATTGAATCACACTTAAATAAGTAAAAAATCACACTTAAATTTGTAAAAAAAAAATGAAAATTGGTTACAATCCCAATGACCTATGTTCCCAGGATGTCTCCGCTGTACCTGTTCGTGCTGGGGCTGGCGACGAGCTGGTGGGGCGCACGCGGGGGCGGGGCCCCTGTGAAGCCCCGCGGTGCAGGACGAGGCGGGCCGCTGCCGGGCCACGTGGTGGGCGCAGGGCGCTCTACGTGAACAACTTCGTGCGCCCCAAAGATACGTGCCTCATACATACGTGGTGAGTTGTGAACGGACATTTTTAAAAGTTAAAGCTGCCTCATTGGTCGAGTGATCGCAAACGCAACTTCTGAGCACGAGGTCTCACTTTCGATTTCGGAGGTCGGGGCAAAAAGTGCTCAAGTATTCAAGTATTTATTTGCAATTCACGCAGGTGGAATAAAATTATAAGAAACAATTATGGACCCTGTCGGGCACAGCAAAATTTAAAATAGGTAGGAGAGAGCAAGAGCGCTTTGTTTGATTTTCCACAATAGGAAATATTTATTTAAAATTTGATAATGTTGTATTTATAAATTATCATATGTAGTTATTATAAAAATATAATAAAATACATTTAATTCAGGATTCAAAAGTCCCATATATACACATACATTAAAGACAGATATATTAAATTACCTTAAACATCCAAAAATAATACAAAAATAAAAATTAGAATTAAAGTATAAAAATAAAATCAAAGAAAAACATGCAAAACACATAGGCTGACAGCCCTTAATCTGTCTCCTTTAATTTTTGTCTATCCAATGGTTGTCTGTAAGAGATCGCCCTGTGCGATAAGACCGTCCATTGTACACTAGTTTAAATTTTTGTATCCATAGAAATATTGTGAGGTATACAATAAAGTATATACCTTTTATTTATAAATTAAACATCATTAAAAATAATACAAAATTGTTAAGTAATTAAATATAAACTTATTCGATATTAAACAATTAATTACAACAAATATACAATATGCTCTAGTTAACCTTATGCTCTCCGGCAAGGTAAACGAATCTGTCATCGATATTCTGTATGGCGCCAATTTATGTGCGCTACGCAAGAAAGATGGCGGCATTCGTCCCATTGCCGTGGGAACCACCTACCGCCGTATGGCAGCCAAGATTTGCTGTAAATTTTATGGTGAGGCTGTTTCGGAAAAATTTCAGCCCCTGCAATTTGGTTACGGTTCCAAAGGGGGCTGTGAGGCTGCCGTACACGCTTTGTCGACATACCTAAATACTGGGAAAAGTGAGGCCATTCTGAAGGTTGACATAAAGAATGCCTTCAATTCAGTTAACAGGGACACTTTGTTGGCTGAGACTAAAAAAGAATTACCCCAAATTTATAGTTTCCTTTGGCAATGCTATAGAAATCCATCCAAATTATTGTTTCGAGACAATCTATTAGAATCAGCTGTTGGCTGTCAACAAGGTGACCCTCTCGGGCCAGTGATTTTCAGTTTAGCTATTCACCCAATAATTCGAAAGCTAAATTCTAAATTCAATGTTTGGTATCTTGACGACGGAACCTTGGGAGGTGATGTAGAAAATATTTTAGCAGACCTAAATTTCTTAAAAAATGAACTACATTCTATTGGCCTTGACCTCAACCTTTCAAAATGTGAATTATTTTTAACAGATAACACTGACAGACTACTGACTCTCTCTAAATTTAACGAAATAGCTCCTGGAATTCAAATTATTGAGAAAAGTTCTCTCCGTCTCCTTGGTTCTCCAATCTTTGATACTTCCTTTCCCGACTTTATTGCAGAACAAATTAATAAATTCAATGACGTTTCGGAAAGATTGCTCCAAATCAATATGCACTCGGCCATCACTATAATTCGTTTCTGCTGTTTCGGCCCTAAATTAACATACTCTCTTCGTGCTTCCCATTTGTGGAAGCACCATCAACTTTTAGTTCAAATGGATCAAATTATCAGACGAACTTTGTCCTTAATTCTGAATGTGGCTTTGGATGACCGAGCTTGGGCCCAAGCCTCTCTTCCCATCCGCATGGGAGGGCTCGGAATCCGCAAAATTTCTAGTATTAGTTTACCGGCTTTCATTTCCTCGGTCCACAGCACTGAGAAATTAATCAGGAATATCCTGGCTTCCACACTGATTGATTTCAATGTGCCGTGCTTCACTGAGGCTATTGATGCCTGGAATCTCGCTTGTCCGAATTCTGACCTACCTGTTATACCATCTTCCCAGAGGCGGTGGGACGAGCCGCTCTGCAGAGTAGTTCTGAATAATTTACTAACCACGTCTGCTACTTCTGCTGAGTGTGCTCGTCTGCTGGCTGTGGGAAAGTGGGAATCAGGTCTTTGGTTACATGCTCTACCGTCCTCAAATCTTGGCACTTTGTTCGACGACACCACTTTCCGCATCGCTGCTTCACTACGCCTAGGAGCCCCTTGTTGTTCCCCTCATCGCTGTAATTGTGGGGAAGCGGTCAACAGCCTCGGGCACCATGGTCTCTCTTGCAGCCGTAGTGCGGGTCGTTTTGCACGACATGTCAACTTAAATGACATTATCCGACGAGCCCTTGTCACCGTCGGCGTTCCAGCCGTATTGGAACCCATTGGACTGGCGCGTGACGATGGCAAGAGACCGGACGGCATGTCATTGTTTCCTTGGAAGATGGGTAGGCCTTTAGTGTGGGACGCAACTTGTGTCGATACTGTCGCGCCATCCCATCTTCCCAGTTCATCATGTTGTGCTGGCGCTCCCGCTGCGGCTGCGGAAAACCTCAAGCGGCGTAAATATAGTCATCTCGGTGATAACTATATTTTCGAGCCGTTTGGGGTCGAAACTCTCGGACCATGGGGCCCGTGTGCTCACAGCCTTTTTAAAGAAATATCGAAAAGGCTCGTTGACGCTTCCCGCGACCCAAGGGCTGGCTATTTCTTTGGTCAACGGCTAAGCATTGCCATACAACGAGGCAATGCCGCCAGTATCTTAGGTACGTTGCCAGCCGACAGCGTTGAGGACGAATTTTTTGATGCTTTATTGTAGTTTGTATTTTAGTACATAATTTTGTATATTTGTTGTAATTAATTGTTTAATATCGAATAAGTTTATATTTAATTACTTAACAATTTAGTATATACCTAATAAATATAATAAAAAGTAAAAAAACTAAAACCCGACTACGACAAAAAAATCGATGCTAAAAAGGATTAAACAAGATTTTCAGGATGCTGAAATAAACAAGGTTACTAGAAAAACAAGAACAGAACAAAAATAAAAGCCGTAGTCACACGTCACGTTATTAATTGTTTTGTTACGGTTGATATCCTATATAGTTTTTTTACTTTTTATTCTGCGTGTAGTTAGCCCACAGGCTGCACGTGTATAAAGTGTATTATTATCATTCATTAATTTTGAAGAACACCTTAAAAAATTACATTTATTATGGGAGACCCTCTAACAAGTACTATGACCAGGTATCCAAACATATGTTTGTGGATAAAAACGATCCTAGCATACCCTAAGTCTGATCTAGCAAAAAAACTTTGTAGGCTGACAGTAATATCAGATCCATAGTTAATGTAATATCTATTTATTGTTAAAAGTATTGTGAAGTTTGTGTATACTGTTTATAAGGTACAATGGGGTTGACGTATCCTTGTGGATAAAAACCCCTAAATAAATAAAGAATAAAAAAAAAAAAAAAAAACTTTGAAAATATACGTTTTGATTGTATCACTTTTTAATGACAACCATCCTTGAAGACATAAATCGTCTAGTGTTACTTTGCACTAGGATAATAATAAAAAACAAATCATTATTTTATATCTATCGAAAAAGTTATAAGCAGTAATCGGAGTAGGTAGATTGATTTGGGGTCAATGAATTGAATGAATTTATATGGATATGCCTCCGGGATTCCAGGATTTTGTAATAATTTATCAATAATTTTTATCAATAAAGATGTTGATTTTGATATAAACTACTTTTTATATAATTTTTACCTGTTTTCATTTTCATAAAAAGTTATTGCACTGAATGCGACAAAATATTAAGGAGTATAAAAAGTTATTCTTATTTATTTATTCAAGAATAATATGTACAAGCAACAGATAATAAACTTGCAAGAAATAACTACTAAATTAGTCATATGTAAGTTTCAAATGGACGCACAAAAGTAAGATTCACTTTATTCGCGCAACACGCAAATACTAGTTATACTATATAAAGCTAAATTACCACTGACTCACTGACTCACTCATTGACATAATTGTTCTCCCAGATGGTGGATGGGGAGGTGGGTATATTTTGACAGATTCGTAAACAAGTAACTCTCAAACCTTCGGGAAAAGTGCCAAACGTCCCCTTTTCACTCCCCTTCTCCCCCCTCCCTATCGTATCTCGGAAACTACGAGACCCGTTTTTTTTTTTTTTTACGGATTCGTATAGAAGAGGCTCGGTAAAGTAAAAACCATTTTTCAGTCACTTCCCCCCCGCCCCCCTTTTCACCCCCTTTAGGCGGATCTGGGAAATTAAGAGACTTGGAACATTTTTTTTTTCAGATTCATTTAGAGGGGCAATGCTTTAGTCGAAATACTTGTGCAACCCCCCCCCCCATCTCCCCCCCCCCTTTTTGTTTTTTGTTTTTTCACAAGCACGCGAGGTGCTTGCACCTCGCGCAACACGCAAATACTAAACGCCCCCATCTCCCCCATCACCCCCCCCCCTTTTTTTTTTTTTCACAAACACGTGAGGTGCTTGCACCTCGCGCAACACGCAAATACTAGTTATAAAAATAATAAAATAAAAAATATTTGTTTCAGATATACGGAATCCATAGAATGTTAGTACTATATAAAGTTTATAAAGCTAGATTACCACTGACTCACTGACTCACTCATTGACATAATTGTTCTCCCAGATGGTGGATGGGGAGGTGGGTATATTTTGACAGATTCCTAAACAAGTAACTCTCAAACCTACGGGAAAAGTGCCAAACCTCCTCTTTTCACTCCTCCCTATCGTATCTCGGAAACCACGAGACCCGTATTTTTTTTTTTACGGATTCGTGTAGAGGAGGCTCGGTAAAGTAAAAACCATTTTTCAAAGTCCCCCCCCCGCCCCCCTTCTCTCTCCCTTTTTTTTTTTTTCAGATTCATTTAGAGGGGCAATGCTTTAGTCGAAATACTTGTGCAACCCCCCCCCCCCCCATCTCCCCCCATCACCCCCTCCTTTTTTTTTTTTTTTTCACAAACACGCGAGGTGCTTGCACCTCGCGCAACACGCAAATACTAAACCCCCCCCCCATCACCCCCGCCCCCCCACTTTTTTTTTCACATGCCCGCGAGGTGCTTGCACCTCGCACAACACGCAAATACTTGATTTAGAGGGGCAATGCTTTAGTTTTTTTCACAAGCACGCGAGGTGCTTGCACCTCGCGCAACACGCAAATACTAGTCTTACTATATAATATTATAAATGCGAAGCTTTTGAGGTTTGTATATTTTTTACTCTTTCACGCAAAAACTACTGAACGGTAGATAGTTGACATTCTGGAATAACGTGTAGGCAACTTTTATATCCCGGAATTCCCACGGGATCGGGATTTACGCGGGAAAACACTCCAACGCGAACGAAGTCGCGAAAGAAGCGGGCTATAGCTAGTAATAAAATAAATACACGATTTTTTTTTTCCGCTGTTGGGACATAGAAATATAGTTTATTTTATCTATGGTTGGGACATAGAACTTCCCTCTACGACAGAGTATAGGCGGCCATGACTAGGGTTGCCACCCGTACTTTATAATAAAGTATTGTACGTTATTTCAGGTAATTGTACTCTATACTTTATGAGAACAATAAAGTACACGAAAATACTTTATTTCGCATGATTTGATTTCTTTGGGATTTTGAAAACGTTAGTCGTAATAAACAAAGCGTCTCTGAATTTGATAAAAAATTAATTACTTATTTACTTTAATTTAAACATAGACTAAAGATGCTGTGCAATTGTTTAGTAGAGATACTAATTTGATACAAACTGCAAAAAGTAATAAGAAATATGTTTTTAAACATAACCAGGTGCCCACCCCGGCTTCGCTCGGGTGCAATTTTTCTTTCGGTATCATACAGTTTTCTCTCCAAACCCTATCCAGACAATTATTACGAACACAACAAAAAAATAATTAGTCAAATAAATGCAGCTGTTCTGAACTAATGCGCTTACGTACATATACATTGTTCCTTCAACTAGGCTCAAGAACATTGGGGGCTCATTTAGATGTCAGTGTATACGCTTTTACAATAAACTTCCCAGTCATGTGCAAAGACTTAGGCTGCGTTTCCACCAGAGATGTGCGATGGAAATGTGTCGTGCGAGGATGTCTAGCTGTGCTGTGAAAATGTGTGGGGGTTTCCACCAAAGCTGTGCAATGAAAATGTGCCTACGAGGATGTGTAGCGGAGCTGTGAAAATGCGCATCAATGTGTGGTGCGAGGATGTGCAAACCTCGCAACACATCCTTCTCAATACACATTCCTCGCAACACATCTCTCGCACACATCCCTCGCACACATCCCTCGCTTGTTTTGTATGCGCAAAAATCTAGCTCCACTGAGCCGTTTCCACCAGAGCTGTGCTGACCGAGGCGAGGTAAATGAAGCGATTCTATTGGTTCTTTACAAACACATCCCTCGCTACGCATCCTCGCACATCTCTGGTGGAAACGCAGCCTAAGCCTCAATAAATTTAAATCATTTGTGAAACAGCAACAGACAGCAACAAAAAGCAGAAACTTTGCCAGAAAGCTTTTTATTCTGTTAAAGACAATCTTGCGGACAAAAATGCTTGGGATTGAGCTACTCCAATTACATCTGTTTTGTTTGATTATTTACTCATTTCTTTTTTATATAATGATTATTTCATATACATTTTGACATGACAATATTATTTACTGTTTCAATTAATAGAATATGCTTTTTTTACTTTACTATTTTTAATTTTGTTTGTACAAGATGACAATATCATTTTCTTTTCAAGTAATATATTTTATTTATGTAAAAGCAAAAGTTATGTTGTGAATGTGATAGCATTGTGGGATAACAACGAATACTTTAAATAGATAACCGCACTGTCTGGCAGTTTGAGCGCTTTTTACGGCCCACCCAAATGTCCTTACTCTGGTATTGTTCGTCAAATCGTTCGAGCCCTGGCTTCGCACGGGTTCTTTACAGAAAATATAAAATAGCCTATGTTACTCCGAGGAGATGTAGCTTTCGGTAAAATTGGTTGAGTAGTTTTGAGTTAAATCGTAACAAACAAAACATCAATAATCTTTCCTCGTTATAGGTACATAATATTGATTTAGATGATAAGGATTAATACCGTATTTGTGTAAATACCTTTTAGATTACCGCTTTATAATTGCCAATTTTTTAAAGTATTAAAATGGACACACGTAGGATGTTATCTTTAACATTTAGACATATGCCATCGCGGACTTTTCTATAGGCATATATAAGATACACAATTCCACCATACATTGATATACTACATAATCTTTCGGACTCCCTCGTCTCGGAAGCGAGGCGCCCGGTCAAATCACGGCGACACGAAATTAATTTCGTTGCGCATAATTTTGATTTTGCTATATCTCCTAAGTTATTCATTTAATTTGGATGGAGTAAAGGGAAAAACTAATTTTCATGAAATGTTCAAGCCAACTAACGTATTTAAAATGATAAGGATTAATACAGTATTTGTGTAAATAGCTTTCGAATTAGCGCTTTATAATTGCCCATTTTTTAAAGTGGATGCATAGTATGTTATCCGTAAGAGATAGGTATATGCCATTGCGGACTTTTTTGTATACCTTTTTAAGGTATACAGTACTGTAGTACATTACTTTGATCTCTCTCGTACGGTTAAGCCAGCGTTTGCAATGTAAGTGCAAAAAAATTGTTTATAAGACATCACATTAGTAACCTCTAAAATTATCATTGTTTCTCTACTATATTATGCATGTATTATACATATAAACTTTCCTCTTGAATCACTCTATCTACTAAAAAAAGCGCATCAAAAGTTTTAAAGATCTAAGCATACATAAGGACAGACAGCGGAAAGCGACTTTGAAAATAAATTGTACTTTATTTTGATGCCATGTACTTTTTTTTTCTTACCTATTTTAACCAATGTACTTTAACTGCACAAAAAAAAGGTGGCAACCCTAGCCATGACTCGCACTACACACGGCTTGATATATTTTGTTTATCTACTAAGCAATTTATAGTAGAAGCTGGTAAACTCATGTCTGAGATTTAATAATTTAATAATATGTTAACTATTTGGGGATTTGTTATTTATATGTTATTTTTATTGTTTCATTTTTGCTATAATATTCTAACTTTTTTTTTGTTCACTTGTGGATAATGGTTAGTTATAGGAATTTTAGTTAATATGTTTTTATTATGTAACTGTTATTTCTGTCGAAATAAATAAATAAATAATCCAGCACGCGGTCCCAGTGCGGGTTTGTGGGTAAAAATAAAGACAAAGTCACCTAGAGATCCTATGCATCAAGCACTGAGGCAGCATCCTGATAGTGAGCTTCTTCGTAGGGTGGTCTGTGGTGTGCAGTAGCAGGTTGTACGCCAGCAGGAAGCTGGACGATATGATGAAGGTCTGCACGATGGAGGAGCCGTTCTGCATGTACGTCGACAGGATGTGCCGATTGCTCTGCAAGGAGAGAATGGAATGGTTTGACTAAAGTCATCAACGAAAACTTAAGACTATTTAGTTACTAGCAATTGCTCGCGACTTCGTTCGCGTGGGAAGTTTTTCCCGTGTAAATCCCGATCCCGTGGGAATTTCGCAAAATCCCGTCTTAGCGAGCGTCTACGTACTAAAAGGAACACCCATGCAAAAATGAGAGCCCTACTACTGTAGTTTCTGAGATTTCGTGATTAATCAGTGAGTGGTATTTCGCTTTTATATATAAAACTAAATTATATATTATAAAACAGCTTGTCTTGTATGTTTTGTATTATCCTTCCTTCTAATATTATAAATGCGAAAGTTTGTGAGAATAAAGGGATGTTTGTCACTCTTTCGCGCTAAAACTACTGAACGGATCCGAATGAAATTTTTTAAGTACCTAAATTGTTGAAATCCACAAGCTTTAAGCTAATAATTATTGAGCCTGTTCCAATGCTGGGACAGACTCTTAATTTTTTTGGTATTAGTACATCTCGGTTTCCTCACAATGTTTTTCTTATTAATATGATATAATTAATTAATACTCAATAATCAATACTTTTATTACATTTCATATGTTATATTCTTAGGTGGTAAACTTATAATTAGATCATATGGACCCTGTCGGGCACAGCAAGAATAAGTGAGTTAGGAGAGAGGAAGCATTTGTTATTTATATAATATTAATTTAAGTGACTTACTAACTTAACATTACATTATATATTGATAACTTAAATATTCGTTTACTGAGTAATGACACTTCTGCAGCAAAAATTGTTTTAGTTTTTTTTTAAATAATTTTCTTTTAGGTTTTTACTGATTCGGGAAGTTTATTATATTATTTAATAGTACACAGCAATGCATTATACACAGTAATGTGCCAGACTGGGTTCGATCTCCCGATTCAGAACTCGTAAGTCGGGCCCAGAACCTTTGGGTAACAACTGCTTTCTCAGACTTACAAAAATTCCAATCGGTACTGTTGTTGCTGAAATAACGGATATAATATTTAAAAAATATTATATATTATTAATATAATATTATACGCTGGAAGCGACGTTTGCACAAGGCTTGCAAGTTATCGCTTAGCTTTGCTTAGCATAGGAATGAGTCTATGTAACTTTGTAATTTATAGGAAATATTGAACAGAAGTTACTGTGACTGTGTTTCAAAAAGATTACTTTATGTGATACGTTAGTTAGATTAAAAAAATATAGTGTACAAGTATTTTTTGGCTTCTGAAACCAAAATGCAGGAGAAGTGTAACACGGCGTGACGTCACATGAAATTTCCATTCACTGTATCATCTTCATTTTTTAATTACGTGAAAAAGATAAATATGCGTCCAATATTATTTGGTAATCTAAGTGCCTGGCTAAATAAATTATTTAACAGAAAATAGGTACATAATATAAATAGGTTGTTTGTTACACTTATGTATGTCCATTTCGTTCTTGTTTGCATGTTTTTATATTATTGAAAGGGTGTAATCAAATGTTAGTAACTCAAAATAAATTAATAATTTAAGTAGCCATAGTCTATTGGCTCAGGTGTCAGCATTGTGATAGACAGGTGGCGGGTTCGAACCTCACTCGTTAGCTTAGTTGGGGTTAACAAGATTGCTGTTGCTAGTAATGTGAATTTTACCCATATTAGCTAATTATCTTAAAAAAAAAATGTGTAGCAATGGTTTCTTACCTTTTCGAAGAACTGAGGGTTGTAGATATACGTGAGATGGTATGCGAGCACTGAGTGAGACATCATCACTAAGAGCAGCGTTATGGCCCTGGAAATACATGATCAAATCATTACACGGGTCAACAAAAAAAATATTTTTTGCGCATGGGTTTTACTTAATATATTTTGATTATATAAGCACATAATTATATAAAAAAATGCGATTACAAAACGAAAATATTTGCTTTTTAAGAAATTAGAGCGGTTTTCTGGAGTTACTTAGCAATAAAGACAAAAAAGCCTGGAACAGTTTTAAGGCAGTAAGTTCATGGTTTTCTTGGAAACCGTAGAGCTGAAAATTATGACATTGAGCTGATCACTGACATGTTTATGAATCATGTCATCGTCGGATGTACAATGTGTCTAAAGATTCATATGTTACATTCTGATTTGGATAAATTTAAAGATAATATGAGAGCTTATTTGGAAGAATAAGGGGAACGCTTCTATCAAGATATAATGAAATTTCAGAATCGTTACCAAGGCCAGTATACTGAAAGCATGATGGGAGCTATATTTGGGGGTTAATAAGAGAAACTTATATTCAACATGACTGGAAAAGTAACACTTTTAATTTTTAAACATTTTAACTCTATTTTAAAACTTCTATTATAAGAAAAAAACATACCTAAATAGATGGATGTTCGGTAGTTTTTAATAAATCATCTCTATGTCAATTTTCTATGTATTTTCATTGATTTTAATTTTCCCATTTTTTACTCATAAAAGCAAATCCAGATCAAGTTTTTGTTCTTATTCTTATTTCTAGACATAAAAGCAATAAAAATAAATAATGTATAACCCGTGCGCAAAAATGCTGAAGACCGGTGTTATAAACGGCATTCACTTATGACATTTGATCGATATTCATAATTTACTAATAACAGCTGCATGAGTTGATCTTCATGGTTTAGCATCGCTGGCTGAGTGAGATTCCTCTGTTCAGCGAAAATCGCATTAAACCGTTGGTAACACTGCCCCCATTGTCATAATTACAGTAAGTCAAAAAAATTAAATGTTGGGAAATCGCACTTTTGTTTCGAAATGTTTCATTTCATTTCATTTATTCAATAACGATTTTTACATCATGTCTGAATTTCTATAACTAAACATTTATATAAACAATTACTTACTACTTTTACTTATTACTTTTATTACTTATTACTTTGCAATTATATAAAATACATTGAAACAGAAAAAATAACAATCATAAAAATAATCATAAAAATATTTTGTGTCAAATTACCAATTATTACTTCATTTTACCTATTCATTAACAATTCATTTGTGTTGAATATACAATTATAAGACATATACAAAAAAAATACAACTATGAAGGTAACATTTGTGTCAATTAGTATTAAAAATTATCTCAAAGAGTTACATAACTATCCCTATAATGTTTACGTTTTAAATATAATGTCAAAGAAAATAGTATTAAATGTCAGTAAATAAGTAAAAAAATAATAATAATAATTATATAATGTCAAATGATTTAAAAAAGAAATATTAGATATACATAATTTATTTATTACTATGTGATTTTAGATCCGAGATGTCATACAAACATTTTTCTAATAGAAAGGCCTTTAATTTTGTTTTAAACAAGTGGGTGTCATAAATTAGTGTCTTTAACTCAGAAGGCAACTGGTTAAATATTTCCACAGCTTGATATTTCCAACAATGTTTTACTATGCTAAATTTGGGTGCCATTAGTTGTTTAAAAATTTTTCTTCGTGTTCTTTCTCTAATCTCACGGTCCTCTTGTGATTCAAATTCATGTAAATACTTGGCAAAATGAGTTAAGAGTACCAATACGTATAAACTAGGAACTGTTAATATTGCTAATTTTATGTAATAATCCCTGCATGAGATACGTTGTGAGATTCTAACAATTGTCCTAATGGCTCGTTTTTGTAAGACGAACGCTCTTTGCCAATTATAATTATAACTATTTCCCCAGAGCAGGATGCTATACCTTATCCTAGACTCGACCAGGGCATAATATACAGCCTTTAACTGTTCTATATTTAATTCATCCCTAAGGCTCCTTAGTGCGTAGCATGCTGACGATATGGATGATTCAATAACAGCAAGCTCTGGTTTCCAATTTAAATGTGAATCTATGTTAACACCTAAGAATTTGACTTTGTCCACTATTTCAATATCATCTCCATTTATTTGTATATCCAAGTTGTCGTTATTGCGAGCCGTAGTTTTAAATAACATGAGGTTTGTTTTAGTTGTATTTAGTAATAAGTTATTTGCTGTAAACCATTCGCCAATTTTTTCTATGATTATGTTTGTAGTTAATGTCAGTTCTTCTATGTCCTTTGCCCCAATTATAATATTAGTGTCATCTGCGAATACTTTAATTTGGTGTATCTTGATAATAACAGCAGATAGCTTCAATATTTAAACGGATAACAAAAGATGCATGTTTGTAGATTAGTCCTCAATATAATTTATTTGTTAAATATTGATGGTTTTTTTTAATCTAATGAATGGTATCTATAATTACCACTTCTATCAGCCCAATTAACACTTTCTTAAGCGTATTTACAGTCAGTCGGTAAGATACTGTAATTACATTTTTACAGTCAGTATATCTGCTCACTCACTTACTTGATATACATCAAGTAAGTGGCTTACGGATTGGTTTTATTTTTTGTGAATTACACAAGTTATAAATAGAGTAACTATACTTACTGTGAAAATGAGTACTGTAAATATGATAGTGAAAATACGAAATAAAACATAATTTTAATACAGTAAGTCTACTTACTGTTATTATCATAATGAACGATTGAGTCTTCTCAACATTTACTGTGATTGTGCTTATCGTAACTTTGTTAATAATTTAGATATAAAAATAAAGAAAAATTTTCCTTATAGAGCTTGATTTAAGGATCACAGTAATGTAAAACAAAGTCATAAACCCAGTAACACGACTTACTGTAATTATGACATCGGGGGCAGAACAGTTGTCATTTGTACTTCTTTGACTGTTGTTATGCAAGGAAATCTGACGGTGGTCTTGCCAAGTGGTATTGTGTTACCCAGTAACTGGGTTGTGGAGGTCAAATAGGCAGTCGCTCCATGTACAACACTAGTACTCAGCTGTATCTGGTTAGACTGGTTAGTTCGGAAAAGGCTGAACACATGATAAGTGGTCTTACTTCATCCCTTGCACCGGTTTAAGGGCATTTAGCCTCTGGTCCCCGTCGCTGTGGTCTGCTGTCAATCGCTGCCAGTTCGCCACCAAAGACCAAGCCATCAACTGTTTGATTGCTGCAAAAGAACATGAAAATAATTGAATACGAATTTTTCATCGTGTAACGGTTTGGCAACTACTCAAAACGTCTCTTACGTAAACTTGTACTTGGCCATATTGTATTAGTAACGAAAATATTGTCTGTCTAGTTGTAAGTTTTCCAAAAATAATAAAATTAAAAATCTTATGCAACTCTCCTGTCGCAGGTTAGCTGGAAGAAATTTCTTATGAAATAAGCAGCACCTTTGTGCTCTTTCATCTTTTGTGTACATTCATGACACTCGTCATGTGTGTACATAAATAAATTTAAAAAAAAAATATGTTCATATCAACAGTATTTTAATCTTTTACATTAATTACCTTTTTTTTTGTTAAAATACAAACAGTAAAATTTAACAAAAACTGACCCATGGCTCGATAGATGGCGTTGGCGTCGAGTTAGATCTCGCTATGGTTTCGTTACCGCTGAAACATGACTATGGCGGGCGCGACGTCTGTATAGTTGCCATCAGGAGGGTCTTAACTGACTCGACTGAACAGCGAATGATGATGTTAGGAGATGATCTCAATGATTAAACTCCGCTCGCTCGTATCTCAACTATCGCAGAGATTCGGGTCGATAACTGACGCTGTTGTGGCTAATTAATAATTATATTTATAAACTGTTAAAATGTCTACTAGGTGTCGCTATAAGTCAATCTGTCCTGAAGTGACTATTTATTCAAGTTTAATGTTTTTGCGGTGGTTTTAGGAATTAAATTATGTAATTTAGAGATTAGGGACTAGGTGCACCTATTTCTAGTATTTAAAAATACGTGATCCAGATACCTGTTCCACCTAGTCCACCTAGTATCAATTATTACTTATCGAATGTGGTCATGGTGCACGTACTTAGTCCAAGTCAAGTATTTATTGTGGCTACTTATTTTGCAGGAAACTGCTAAACAACAAATGAACACGGTATTTTGGATAAATTTTACGATGACGGTTTTTGAGCTTCACGGACACGCCTCGTTGCCACTTCTTTTTTATGGAACTTAGTGTGTCAGCACCAGCAATCAGTGATAAGACTAGGTAGGCAGTACTTGGACTTCATACATAGGTACTTCGTAATACTTAGTCTTGTCGAGACTAGTTGGTACTCATTCGGATCGAGTATTCTCGGATCGAATGATTACTAACTAGTCTCGAGTATTGAAAAATAAAGATGGGAAGACTACGGATTCGTTTGTCAAGTGACTGACAAACGAATGATTTTGTCAAACATGAATGAACGGTAAAGCAGATTTATAACGTGTTGAGTGAACGGAATGCATACGCAGCAGAGCAGTTGGATTTTGCAATACATCATGATACTAGGTATTGTCAAAGTGAGAATAGGTGCCGCCTAGTATCGAAATTTACCTATTCTTCGGATCTGTTCTAGTGAATACGGTCCATCTCTATTATGTAAAATTATCATCTTTATACATTATTACGCTTTGTTTTTATTATACTGTGGAGTGTGGTTATTTAAACAACAGAAAAAAATATGACTGTTCACTTAAAACACAGGATTACCTAGTTAAGGCACTTAAAATGTGTGAATTCAATTCGTACATTTAGCAAAATTTTAATTAATGGTTTTATTTCATATTTTAAATCAACATTATTATTATAACATTAACAATATTTGTTAATTAGAATAAGAGCTATGCTATGTCCTAGTGGTAGAAGCGATGATCACTCTAATTCTAATTTTCATTTCGTATATTAATACGAAATGAAAATTTTCACATGAATTAATGTAACATGTATCGCAACAGTAGTGGCAACAAAAAGAATCTGAAAAGTCAATCGTATTTCCAAAAAAGTGACCAAGTGCGAGTCGGACTAGCCTATGAAGGGTTCCGTAGTAGCAAGTATAGACTAAAGAAAAATAACTCTTTTTTTATATAGTTTTTGTATAAATAACAAAGTTATACTCGGGGTTAAAGTATGAAATTGCTGATTTACACCGAAAAATTAATTTTTTTTTTTCTAAAATGCATTGCACACTTAACTATTTAATCAATTATATTGAACCTCATTATTTACACATTGTTACCATCTAATCAGATGGTTATTTATGCCTTTGCGATAGAACTCTCGCGATCTATGTAGATTCGACAAACTGTTTGAAAGCATTTTGGGAAGAAATTTCTTAGCTCGTTAAAAATTGACCAAGTCACGAAAACAAAAATTACGTCCGTTGTAGCAAGGTTTGGCTTCTCGGTTTGGTTAGTACGTAGGATGTCCTATGGTTTCTAACCGCACTGCCCTGCCAATCCAAAACTCTGTAACTTTAGAAAATCACACTTGAAATATTTAACGATATAGGTTTTTAATTTATTTAATTTGAAAGTGATATAGTCTTGTTTTGCTTGCCTTATCTAGAAGTAAGCCGACTTACAGTATTTTGGATTGGCACGGCAGCGCAACTTCTGCATAGTTACAACGGTTTCTCGTGCAGTGTGATGTCTTGCGTTATAATGGAGCAATAAGTGTGAAGATTGATTTACGACACGGGCTGTTCCCCTGCTAGTTTCGATTCGATGTACAGCAAATATTTTATTTTAAGATTTTTTACTCTCTTCTTTAAAAAGTTCCTTTGTTCCCGTTGAGTTACACCATTTTGTGTTACACTATTACCCATTAGGAAAAAAATTACCGATTGTTAATACGTGGCATTGAGTTACATGCCACGTTTTTTTTTCTCCCATCAATTTACACTGCAACCCAATAATACGTTAATAGCGTTATATATCGGGAACAAAGTGTCCCAAAGAGTTACTTACAGCACTTTATTGTTCAATTAAAGATTAAATAAAACCATTGAAATCCAAAATCAATTTTTTAAATTATAATTTCTATCTAGATTATTTTAGAACAATGCTACTTAAATCACCTCTAAAAATTAACAATATGATAATATTTCCGTTGCACTAGACCAGTATTTTATAAATAGCACAATCAATTTTAATCCTAATCGAAATGTCAGTTCCAAAATAATTCTGTTCTATCCGCTAATCACCATAATCTTTGAATCGTAGATTAATATTTTTCAATGCCGCAATATCTAGTTTAGTGGATTGTTGTGGTTCCGCCGGTTTTTCTGAGTGCATGTACCATAGTTGACGATCAAATGTTTAATTGGTTTAGGAGATGCTCTTTATTCTGGGATAATCGTTGTATTAAGTAAAGCTGTATTTCAAGAATGCTTTTACCCAAGAAGGTGATACTTAACGGGAACACAGCGTTCTGTTGAGTTACACTGTCACTCAAGGGGGAAAAATGTGGCTTTGAATTACAGTGTAATTTTTTCCCAATGGGTAACAGTGTAACACAAAATGGTGTAACTCAACGGGAACAAAGGAAAAAGTTAAGTAAACGGGGTGGGGCCAAATATTTTTCCTTTTTGGAAGTGTCTATCTATCGAAAGATTGACTTGGAAAAAAAAATTCAGATACCACAATGTCATTTTTAAAGACCTGTCTATTAATCCAAAACAAAACGTTAAGCCTTTAGTCTTGGCTTTCATTTAGATAACTTTGAAAGTCGTTACGGGTAGTCAGAAGCCGGTAAAATCTGATTATGATCTAGTCAAGGGGTATCGTGCTACCCAGTTACTGGGTTGTGGAGGTCAGATAGGCAGTCGCTCCGTGTAAAACACTAGTACTCAGCTGCATTAAGTTAGGCTGGAAGCCGGCCACAAAATAATTGGGAAAAGGCAAGGTCATAGATACAATAAATATTTCTATGGGCTAGGTAGATGATAACTTCCATGTATGCGGAGCACCCCATTGATATTTATTTTTCTATGTTTTTGTATATAAATCGTAAAGATGTTTACAGAATACATCTACTTAACAAGTGTAGTCTTAATAGTTTCGGATTAAAGTGGCTGTACATACCGACGAACAGACAGATAGCCATGAGGAATCCTTAAGGGTTCCGTTTTTTGACATTTGCCTACGCAACCCTAAAAAGTGGCCAACTGCGAGTTGAACTCGCATATGAAGGGTGTTTGTATAAATGACCAAGTAATACCAATTTGCGGTTTATAAAAATGTGTTTTATCTCTCAAAAACTGCTGACTATAACTTGTTCAAACAAATTTTTGTAAGTGTTCATTGCGAACTACAGATTTTTTTAGATTTTTCTCCTTCTTTATTTTAAAATTTAGATCTTCTTTAAAATTATTTACTTTGAGAAAATATTGATTTAGGAACGTCAACGTCATTTAGAGAGAAGACCTATCTACAGGCAATCGGCACTAATAGTTTAAAAAAAAGAAATGTTTCTGCCCCTTGTATTAGGCCCTCCCGCGTTCACGGTCTACTCGCCCCCCTTCCTACGCCCATCGCCCATGGGTAAGTGGTACCTACAATATTTTTGCTTCACGTTTTAATATACATAGATCCAAATGGTCGACACTTCGATCAACAGGATTGACAAGCGACGAGATTTCGCGCCACTTGCCAGTATATAATCATTTTGATTACAGCCGCAGCCGGCTGTGTGGCGGTACTAATGATCGGTAGTTCAAGGTCGATAATACTATACTCATTTATCATAACAGTGGTTAACTTGTTTGTTTTAGAATTTCTCAAGGTTAACTGTACGCGGTCTATATATAGAACGTCGAGCTCGGTAACAAATTCATGTGTAGTGTAATTACTGTAGCGACTCCCAAATTATACGCTTTTAGAAGCTTCCTAATTACACTTATTATGTGTGATGTTTTGATACAGCATCTATAAATGAGGCGCCTTAAATGTTGATTAAAAGCTGTCCACAATTTGTATGTTAGCTGTCCATAATGCTTATACATTTAAACTGGCAATAATTTTAAAGTCGATAAAAATGTACTTAAAAAGAAATAAATCTATCAATACTGTCTTTAGGTAACATAAATAAAAAATTGGCCAAGTGCGAGTCAGATTCGCCCATGAAGGGTTTCGGAGTAACTATAATAATATAATATAATATGTATATTTATTTGACGAATAAAAGAAACATTAAAAATTTCTTAAAACTAGCTTATTTACATTTTTACAACTACGCTAAATAACTTTGTTTTTCATAGTGTTTGTATGAATTACATTTTATATATATAAATTAAGTTATATTTGCGGTTTTAGAAAATATGCTGTATCTCAAAAACTGCTGGTCCGATTTCGTTCAAACCAATTTTGGTTGAAAGTTTACATTAAAATCTACAGACGTATATTTTTTTAGATTTTTCACTCCATTATTATAGAAGTTAGAGGACACACATTTTAACACTTTGGAAGCTTATATCTTTTAAACAATTAACTTTATGAAAAAGTGGTTTTAGAAACCCTTATATCATTTTTAAAGACCTGTCTATAAATACCACACACGCAAAGGTTTCATGAAAAAATATATTTTCAGTTCTAGTTCCATGTATGGGGACCCCCCTTTATATTTTTTAATTTTTTTCTCAACTCTCTCTACTTACCTACTAAGTTTCACATGTATAGTCTTAATAGTTTCGGAATAAAATGGCTGTGACATACGGACGGACGGACAGACAGACAGACAGACGGACAGACATGTCGAAACTATAAGGGTTTTTGCCATTCGGCTACGGAACCCTAATAAATCCGTTTTTTTTTTTTCATATAAAGAGAACCAGCAATGTGTGTGTATTAGTGAGAAGCTCTTGTCCCAGCTGTAATTTTTACATCTTTTACTTTCGTCACGGGTAGTTAGTAGTCTGCAAATCTAGCACCAGCCTTGCCCAGGGATATCGTATCCATGAAAAAACACTAGTACTTAGCTGCATTCCATTCAAATGGAAGTGGACCCTAACATAGTCGTAAAAAGTCTAAGCAGATCAATCTGAGATAGTAATTCTTCTCGTAATTAAATACTACATATTTTAAAGACAATTAGCAATACGGCTTCTGTGTTCCCTGCCATATATGATCCGTCAGCCTTTTATGTAATGTTTTGATTTATTGACCAACGTATATTAATTAATTGTAAATTTTGGATGAAAATCTTCTTCTATACTTATAATAAATCTGTAGAGAGGTCAATTCTGTACATGAAATATATTTACAAAATAACTATCAGGGGGTGATTAGGGATCGATACTGATGCCAAAAATGCAATCAGTAAAATTTTTGTCTGTCTGTCTGTCTGTCTGTCTGTATAACCGTTATAGAAACAAAAACTACTCGACGGATTTTCGGTTTAAATCATTTATTCTCAAAAAAAGACATAATAAGCCACTTACATGAGAACATAAAATAAAATGTAATTTTGAAAACAGGTCACCGCAATGGGCCAGATCATAACGTTTTAGTAAGTATAAAGTAGGGCTACTCGATCAACAATTTCATCCGCAACTGCATTATGAGGATTTATTGTAAGAATTATAATTTTTTAAAATATAATTTTGCAGCTGCGATTTAAAACCGTTGAACGAGCTTACATTTTTTATGTTAGAAGGTAAATTATTAAATAGTCATAAGTTATGCTCCTTTTGGCATAATTTGTGCGAGTCCTTGGTAATACAAGTAAACTAGGTCGACGCAAGCTACGTTTGGATACTTCAGACATCTTGGTGAATGATACGTTTGTATGGATAGTTTTATTTAATATTTTCTTAATTAAAACACAAGTACTGTACATGTATAGTTGCCTAATATTCATTAATTTAGTTTCCTCAAAAATTTTACAAGTTGGTGTTAAATATGGATAACGAAACAGTATTTTTATTATTTTATTTTGTATCCTTTGCAGTTCTTGTAACTTTGTTTTATTTGAATTTCCCCAAATTTCGATGAGGTAAGTCAAGTGTGATTTAACAAGTGAATTGTAAATAGTAAAACGAAGCTTTTTTGGTATACAGTGACTAATATTATAAAGAGAACCAATAAGTGACGATAGTTTATCTTTAACATAGTCTATTTGATGATTCCATTTTAGATAGCTATCCATTCTAAGACCGAGATACTTTTCTGAATTTTTTTGCTCTAGTGGGGTGTTGTCCACTAATAATGGGTCATGAATCGGGATATTTTTATTTTTAGCCTTAAATAAAATGTAGCAAGTTTTAGAAATATTTATGGTAAGTAAATTATATTGGAACCAATCAAATAAAACATTTAGATCTTCTTGAGCTTGTAAAATGATATTATTTACATTTGAACCGAAATAAAATAAACACGTATCATCCGCATACAAAGTTAAATGACCATTTAGTCCTAATGTTGCAATCTGATTTATGTATATTAAGAATAACAACGGTCCCAATATTGAGCCTTGTGGGACTCCGTACGTTATAGGCAAAGCAGAACTTTCAACGTTGTCTATTTTAACCACCTGATATCTATTTGTTAAATAAGATTTAAGTATTTTGAGTGCACTGCCCTTTATACCAGCGTTCTCAAGCTTTTCTAGTAATAATTTATGACTAACGGTATCAAAAGCTTTCTTTAAGTCAATGAATACACCCAAAACAATATTCTTTTTGTCAATATTCTGTCTGATTTTTGTAGTTAGATCAATAGTAGCTGCAGTGGTATTGTTTTTAGCTCTAAATCCGTATTGGCGTTCCGATAAAAAATTAAATGAGTCCAGGTAGTTTAATAAACGACTATGTATTATTTTTTCGAATATTTTTGATATAATTGGCAGTACAGAGATTGGTCGATAGTTGCCGGGGTCAGTTTTAGGTCCTGATTTAAAGATCGGAGTCAGCTTTGCAATTTTTAGAGAGTCAGGAAACTCCCCGTCGATCATTAGTGTATTGAAACACCCTGCCAATAAATCCGGAATCAAGTTTTGTAAGCTTTTTATGACTTTGGCGCTAATTTTATCTATACCACAACTAGAATTTGGGTCGAGACCTTTAATTATTTTAATAATCTCTTCCGCGTTACATGGAGGTAAATCTAGTAGTGTGTGGCTATTTTGTATGGTTGATTCTAAAGCAAATAGTTTTGAATTATCGTGATATTTTTTAGGTATTTTGTCTGCAAGAATAGAGCCTATGGTTGAGAAATATTTGTTAAAAACTTCACAAATTTCCTTTGTTTCGGTAATTAGGTTCGAATCTACTAAAAGCTTTGAAGGAGCACCACCATGCTTTATTTTATTGTTAGCCAAGTTGTTTATAAGTGCCCACATTTTCTTAGGATTGTTAGTATTATTTGTAAATAGTTTATAAAAGTAAGAATTTTTCGTAGATTTTATTAATTTTGCAACTTTATCCCTCATAACTTTAAATTTCTTTTCTAAAGTCTCATCTTCCCGATTCTTTTTATGTTCTATCCATAGCTGATTCCTTTTGCTGATTCCAGTAATAATTTCGTTGTTGACCCATTCTTCTTGAGGTGCGTTTAAAACTTTAGTTCTCGGTATTTTATTCTCTTTTATGTATCCTATTAATCTGGACTCTAGTTCTCTGTAATTGTTTGAAACGTCACCTAGTCCATGTGATTCGATCGTAGCTTTGAGTTTACTGTAATTTATTGTTTCATAATTTAAACGTATTTTTGTGGGTTTCCATTTGTTTAATTGTAAATAGATTTGCTTGTGATCGGAGAAGGATGAGTTGATAATAGCAAAATTATATTGCTCGTTTTTTAAGTTTGTGCTCACGTGATCTATAATTGAATTTTTCGTAGCTGAGTCTCTTGTACAATATATTTTACTAATTTTGTTTAGTATTTTATGTCCTGCTTGATTTATTCTTTGTTTATATTTTTTTGTGTTTTGTTTCTTGTCAGCAGGTCAATATTGAAATCTCCAAATACTATTGCTCGTTTGCGTTGTTGTAATTGCGTATCATATACATCTAAGAACTTTTCCAAATTATTGTCACCAGGGTTATAAACGACGCCAACATCAAGCGCAAATTTCTCTAAGTGCACCCATAGGTAATTATTGCCATCTTGATATGTTGATTCTACTAGGCTATGCTTCAGATCGTTATGTATGTATGCTGATACTCCGCCTCCTCTAATATCCGTTCTGTAGTTGTAATAATGTGTATAATTTGATATCTGTAGTTGTAGAATTTGATTTTCATTCTGTATCCAAGTTTCCGTAAGTAAGATAATGTGTACAGTTGTCGGTATCGATTTTATGATACATTTGAGTTCGTCCAGTTTTCCTTTTTTACGTATACTACGTGCGTTTAGGTAAAAAAAAGATAGGCGAGATTTTGTAGTTTTTAGCTGCTGGTAATCGTTAACTATTTGGTAGTTTATTGATTTAGTCTGGTTTTGACTTATTACTGGGCGTTGGAGTTTTTTGTTATTTGCTTTATAATGCTTGGCACACCGTTGATATATTTAATTGTAAGATCGGTTTCTCCATTGTTCGTTCGACGTGTTAGTTCATCTTTTATGGTCTGGAAATATTTTTGTTGAGCTGAATACATTTTGATATTTTCTGATAATTTTCCTTTATTTCTAAGTAGTAGCATAGCTGAATCGGGACTATCATAGCAGACTTTAATTCTTCTATAGTTTTCCCGGCATTGTACTTACCGATACGAAAGATTTTGTTTGGCTTTGGTATGTTCTCGCTAATGCTTAAGGTAATACGTAAAACATCAGACTCGTCTTTTAAAATTCTCTCCTGCATGTCAGTCGCACTCTGCTCTAATATGCCAGCTATGATAATATTATTTTGTCTCTTATTGCGATCTTGGATTTCGCGATATATTTGTTCATTTAGGCACGGTTGATTTTGACTGGATAGAGGGTGTAATTTTAATTGATTAAAATCAGTTTCAAGTGTTACTTTTGTTTTGACTGTTAGATATTTTTATTTCAGCCTGAGTTAATTCACTCTTAATGTTACTATGCTCTGAAGCAAGTTTTGACGTAGTAGATTGGATATCTTGTATTTTCTCGCTAATATCTGCAGCGTTGTTTGTAATTAAACTTTTGGTTTGTTCATGCGACACCTTTAAATCTGCCAATTCACCCTTTACTTCGACGATGCTCGCGTTCATTTTGCTCATCATCTGTGCGTTTGAATCAATATACTTTTCTAATAACGAAGACACACGCGATAAATCATTTCTCATTAGTTTAATTTCATCGGAGCATACGCACTCCCGCTCAAGTGGTTGTCTACGCTTACGATAGGTAACTTGTGCTTCATTCAGTTCCGTACTTAATTTAGATAGGTCGGGTTGTGAGCCGCCACCAGTTATATACTCCGTGGGAGTTTTTAAGGAGCTGCAGCTGGTTAAATGATCTAAGGTAGCCGGTGTTCCGGGTGGAGACCGCTGCACACTCATTGTTTGTTTATTTTATTAATAACGTAGTCTTTGCGCTCGCAAAACAAAAACAATAGTTCGTAAGTATTTAGTATGCCGATATCCTACGAACGCAGGGTCAGTCACTGTGTGAGCGAGTCGAAAAATAGCGACCGTCCTTGTCCCGCAGGGCGAAGTGCGTCCCCGCGCTCGCTGCCCAACGTACTAATCACCTTCACTGGTTATTAGTCACAAATTACATTAAGGCGACATTATATGGCAGCGACCTTGAGCGACTGGGGAGAAGCTTGCGTCACTCCCCGCGACCGCGCAATGCACCCCCGCAACGCAAGCTCGAAATTTCGTAAGGTAACCATACGTTTCAAATAGTAAAGACTGTACTGCCTGATTTATTATCACCATCCAAATTTTTTCTGGACTTTAATTGTCTGGTCATTGAAAACTACTATGTGTATTTAGACAAGTAAATCTATCTATCTATATATATAAAAATGACTATGTGGCTACGCTACTTAGACTCATTTGATACTCGTAAATAATTAAGTTTTAATAACATTGAAATCGGAATATTGAAATAAGTATGAATTTACTTGTCAGCAATCATGTCCTCATTTTCGACATGCTGAGTTGAGTTTTTCCCTTTTGTATACAGCCAGAGCTGAATTTTTTTTTTAATAGTTTATAGGCTTGCGTTTGACCATAATCTAACCTGATGTTAAGCGATGATGTGGTCGAAGATGAAGCACGCTTGCCTAGAAGTAATCTATTCACTCTTGACTTAAAGACTTCCAGGTTATAACTATCAGGAAACAGACTCCAGCAGGGAATTCTACTCCTTAGCCGTACTCATAATTAAAGTAATCTCAAAACGTTTCATGCGTATGTGTGGGATGTCCACCATGTAACGATGGCACATCACCGTTTGTCTTGTAGTCCTATGATGGAACGGGCTTGGTGGAATAAGACTGCAATTCCATCGCACACTCCCCGAAATGTAACCGATAGAAAACTGATAGGCTTGCAACACGTCGCCGATGCTCTAGGCTCTGGACCTTTGTCTCGACCAGTTTCTCGTTGCCGATGAACCTTTTGGCCCGTTTCTCTATAGACTCAAGTGCATTAAGCTGGTATTTGGCAGATCCGTCCCAGAGATGAGAGCAGCACTCCATACACGACCGAACTTGCGCTTGATAGAGGTTGAGCAGCTGTTCCCGTGTGAAGTACCGTCTCACTTTTGAAATGAAATGAAATTAAATATTTATTTTGTAAATTAGTTATAAATAACACTTTTACACGTCATGTTTTTTTGCGTGTTTAGTTTAGCTAGATGAGGCCGGTATTTCTTAACTGACTACTCTGAGAAGAAACACCGAAACAAAATCAGAGGTCAAAGTCTCTTTTAAAGTCCAGACAATTTGTATTTGTATATGAGAAGCATGTAAGTTCATGTCTGTGGTATTTTTTTGAGGAAACAACCAAGCAAATTTGAGCGGACCTGTCCAGTCAGTGCAAGCATTTGTCAGTTATCGTGTAGCTCAACTTAGAATTTAAGGAGCTCAACAATTTGACGAACAATACCAAAGTAAGGCCATTTGGGTAGGCCACACAAGTACTCAAACTGCTTGACATCATTAAAGAAATTATAGTGAAAGTAAACACTACGAAGATAAAATAACCTACATTGTCCTCACAAGTACAATAATGAAATAATTATATTTATATACAACGTGTAATTTAAAGGGTATATACATACCAAGTGCATGGCTTCTTTGGATGATAACAAACGATATGGCAAGGGTTTAGTAATCCTAAGTCTACGTGTGTAGAACTTATTATAAATTACAATACACTGATACCAGAGACCGAATTTTTCAAATTAAGAAGAACGAAAAGAATTATCATGTTATTGGCAAGTGACGTGGAAAGTTATTGACCCTCGTAGTGCTGTGACACGTTTTTTATGATTGGTATTCAAGAAATATATGAAACCAATAATTTGGTATCAATTCTTTGAGTCAGTGATTTTGTGCTGAAACTGTGCATAGAGACTCCATACCAGATGTTGTCTTCAGCCCTTTTGGATAGATATGGGGTTTCCGTTACACGTTGTACATAAAAAAAAAACAATAAACAAAAACAAAATTAATAGGTATATACAATACTTTTTTTTCTCTTTATTGATTATAAGGATATACAATACTTGAGAACGCAAATATTCTAATCAATCAAAAATAAATCATCAATCAAAATTTTAAAACTAAATAGAAAAGGCACACGTATATCACTGGAGCATCTCATTCCCAGGCCTTCTTGTCCTCAATATAATCTGTTACTGTGTAAAAAGCTTTCTGACATAGCTTACGTTTTATAAATAATTTGAATTTATTAATACTTAAAATCTCTTTAAATTTGTCTCTTAAGGAGTGCTTAGGACTTAATTTATAAATTGCACGAATGGCCCATTTTTGTAATACAAATATTGTATGAATGTCGGCGGCGTTTCCCCAAAGTATAATGCCGTATGAGATCACTCTGTGAAAGTAACTAAAGTAGACTAAACGTGCTGTTTCGATATCAGTTAATCCACGTATTTTTCTAACAGCATATGCTACAGAACTTGGCTATTTTGACAATTTATATGGGGGCCCCACTGAAGCTTCGCACCCAAATTTATGCCCAAGAAAACTGTGGTATCTTGGGGTTTCAAAATTTCGCCCTTAATTGATACACTTGTATTCACTTGTCTAACATGAGGTAACGTAAATTTTAGGCATTTGGTTTTTTTCTCATTAACAAGAAGATTATTAACATTAAACCAGCTAACTACAGTTGCAAGGGCACTGTTTACTTCTTCAGTAACCTGCTGTTAACTTTGATTTTAAATAAAAGATTATTGATACACTTGTATTCACTTGTCTAACATGAAGTAACGTAAATTTTAGGCATTTGGTATTTTTCTCATTAACAAGAAGATTATTAACATTAAACCAGCTAACTACAGTTGCAAGGGCACTGTTTACTTCTTCAGTAACCTGCTGTTAACTTTGATTTTAAATAAAAGATAAGTATCGTCATCGAATAACACTATGTCATGATTTTTGATCAGGTACGGTAAATCATTTATATAAATAAGAAACAAAAAGGGACCTAAAATTGAGCCTTGGGAACCCCCATCTTGACGTCACAGATCCCGGCGATCTTTTGGCGTTCAAGTCGACTCTCTGAATCCTTTCACTCAAGTATGAGGTCTGAAGATTCAGAGAGGCGCCCCGGAATCCGTAGTGGTGCAGTTTCCTGATTAATGTCTCATGGGGAACACAGTCAAATACTTTTGAAAAATCGCAAAAAATGCCCAACACTTACCAACACTTATCTTCCCATGCATTATAAATGTGTCCTAAAAATTCAACACCGGCCATCAGTTGTTGAACGTCCCTTTGTAAAACCAAATTGTTTATTATGTAGCAATTTGTGTTTATTAAAATATCTTTGCATCTGCATTAAAATAATTTTCTCAAAAATTTAACTGAAAGTGGGCAATACAGAAATAGGTCTATAATTAGTAGAGTCAGATGTACTAACTGATTTAAATAGTGGGATTATTTTACTATATTTCATTAAATCAGGAATCTCACCGCAATCAATACAATTATTAAATATAACAGCTAATGTAGGAGCTATAATGTGTATAATGGACTTAGTAACATGAACAGAATTACCCCACAGATCTGCAGCCTTTTTAACATTCAAAGAATTAAAAGTTTTGATGATGTCATTAGAAGTAACATATTGGAATTTAAACTCTGAACTACAAACTGGAACACTTTTTTTAAGTAATGTGTCTGCAGCAATGGCAGATGATTTTAGCGACTACGGGTATGTCAGTGAAAAAATTTTCAAATTCTGTGGCGACTTGTGAATCTAATGTTATTATATTATCATCAATAGTTAGGGTGTAATTACTAGGATTCCCAACTTTTTGGCAGCCAATTGAGCCTTAGCCTCGATAAACGGACCAAAATTAAGGGTGGATGTCAACGTAACCTCGAGAAGTTTGATGCGATCTATATAATATAAAGCGAGTTATATAATATAAATTAAATTGAGGTAAGTATAGGCACGGGCGCGAAAGTAGGATTGACCATATGGGCGAAAGTTGGAATATTGGAGAGTTGTGCGTAAACAAAACATTAGATCTCCGCATTCAAGGTCATGGTACTTTCGTACCATAGCTAGCTATAAGTACCTACAACTATGTCAAAAACCGCACTCAAGTATTTTTTAAACTAATCTGGACTGTCCTTACTACGCTGTAGTATGGTTACATTATAGTTAAATACTCACCTCGTACTCACCACAAAAAACACTATTATTTCAATGAAATAAAAAATTACTAAACATTAGATCTCCGCATTCAAGGTCATGCTACATAAGTACCTACCCTAGACCTATACCTACAACTCGTGTCAATATCAGCTCTCAAGTATTTTTTGATACTCTAATCCGGACTGTCCTTAGTACCTACGCTGTAGTATGGTGCTATTACATTGCAATATTTACCTCGTCTCTGCATTTTCGCGGCGAGAATCTAAGTTATTTGATATACTCCAAAAAAAAAACATAATTTGAATAAAATAAAAATAATTTTAAGTAAGTACCTACTAAATATTAGATCTCCGCATTCAAGGTCATGCTACTTACGTATCAAGAGCTATACCTACAACTATTCCAATATCAGCAACACTCAAGTATTTTTTGAAACTCTAATCGAACTGTCCTTACTACGCTCCAATATGGTTACCTACTCGTAAATTACATTTCAATACTCACCCTGTCTCTACATTTTTGACTCAACAATCTTTACTAATTGGTGTTCTCCTAAAAGGAAATAACATAATTATTTCAATAAAATAAGTTTGTTTACTACATTTAAATCACATTTATTTTATTCCAATATGCTAATTTAAACTATTGATAGAGATTATATAAGTAATCTTCTTCTTATCGTGTGGGTAGTAATGTCTAATGACCCAATACACCCTAGTGTCAGAGTTTCTAGACTGCCTCAAGAGCCTCTGACGTGGTCTATTCTGACGACCGCCATTTGGCGACCGGGACTACCGGCTTATATGTGTCTTCCGAAGCACGGAACCATCTTTTTATCAGACAATCAGGTGATTCAGGCCTGCAATGTCCTAGCCAAAGTGGAAACAAATTTACAAAGTATGCGTCCCGCGGGAATCGAACCCACGACCACACACAAGTTAAACCCCTAAACCACTCGAACATGGCGGCAGTAAATTATATAAATAATTAAAATTCGTTACTTCATTAATCTATTTTTAACATTGTAAGGCGTTTCTTTTTTAGTGTTTTGGGTTTACCATCCATTTTGGCGTTAAACTTCTATGCGAATAAAATCATGTTGTATTTTTTGCGCGGAGCGTTAGCGTCTACTCGTGACAGTGGTCAGCGATGCACTGCCGCCCGTCGCCCGCAAGAGCCCCCGATTCATTGCGCACCTAGATTATTCGAATAATAATACACCATGACTTTACCAAACACAATATGAAGAAAAGCCGTATACTAAAAGATTGGCAATTAAATTATCTTTTAGACTGTGAAAGTTTCATAAAAATACACCCAATGGTTGTTGCCTGATCTTCGCTTTTATGCCCGCGTTAGACGTACTTTTAAAAATAAATTACACAATGTTTTACAAAAAAATATTTAAATATTCATATATCAAATTATTAAAGAAATAGTCTAGTTTATCATTATTTTTTTTTCAAAGCATACCGACTAGCCGTTTAGACGTGATCTTGGATTAAAAATCATCGAAAATCGAATATCTGCCCCTTAAAATGTTCACGCCACAATAGTTATTATTTGTTCTGTACAACGTAGTAGAATTGTGGAGCGCTAATTAGCTCAATTTTGTATAAACTGAATACACGTCTGCTCTGAACAACGGTTTAAATTTTAACGAAACTTGGTACAATTATTTTTCATACTCCTGAGCTGGTTATAGTATACTTTTCATCACGCTACAATCAATAGGAGCAGAGCAGTGAAGGGAAATGTTGGGAAAACGGGAGAAGTTACTTCATTTTTTAAGCTTCCGTTGCGAGTGCAACCTTAATGGTTAAAGCTACACAGAAATTATTTATGACGGAAATGTTTTCCTTAAAATTATATAAAAAATATCCCACGAGAGCATATATCTATCTTTTATGGTTGACTCACAATAACACGTGTAACTCCCGCAGCAGCAGGAGAAACCGTCTTTATTGCCAGAATTCCCATAATACCAAATAATTTTCCAGTCCAATTTAAAAGAACGCAATTCCCAGTATCGGTGTGTTATGCAATGACAATTAATAAGGCTCAAGGGCAGACTTTTCGTGTTGCTGGAGTAGATCTCGGTGTCAGTTGTTTCTCGCATGGTCAGTTGTACGTCGCTCTTTCCCGGGTTAGCAGTTCTAGAAATCTTTATGTTCACGTGCCGGACGGGTCAACTTTCAACATAGTTTACCCGGAAGCTTTGCGCTGAAGTATTTTCGTTCTATAGGTACTTAAGCCTCATGTGAACGTGATCTAAACAATATACATTAAGGCCGTGCGCGCACTGCGTTGCGTTTTGGAAACGCAAAATCTGTGAAGTATGGAGTGTCATAGAAGTGCGCGCACTGCGGTGGAATAAACGCGTGCGGTAGAGTCACCGGTGGCCCCGGTCATTCTACCGGTGCGGTAGAACTACCGCAATTGCGGCCACCGCAAGGCAGTGCGCGCACGGCCTAACTTAATAACACACAAGGAGTTACACGCTGACGGAGTCGCGGGCACAACTATTAACTATAATATTGTGCGGTTCGGTATTGCGATATTTTTCAACAGTATTATAGATTGACATATTATATTTCCCTACTAAATTACGAAAGTTAATCTGTCTGTTACATCAAAATCACTGAACCGTGAGGAAGGACATAGGCTACTTTTTTTACGAAAAACGACGGAAACGTGGACGAAGTCGCGGGCAACAGCTATCTATACTAATAATATAAGGCTGAAGAGTTTGTTTGTTTGTTTGAACGCGATAATCTCAGGAACTACTGGTTCGAATTGAAAAATTATTTTTTAATTAAATAGTCAATTTATAGAGAAAGGCTACAGGCTATATATCATTACGCTAAGGCCAATAGGAGCGGAGCGCCAATGAAGAATGCTTCAAAATCGGGGTTAAATTTAACGTTAGCCCAAAGTAACTATTCCACGCGGACGAAGTCGCGGGCAAAAGCTAGTAAATAAATATTATTATATAGCAAGAGTTAATATTGCTATTGACACATATAAACAGAAAACTGTCAACTCACGTTCCCCTTTCTTATTCCTCAGCATATCGTACGCCGTTCCCACTACATTGGCCGCCACTATAAGGGCGGCCACACATGCGAAAGCCAGATCCCAATCATCCACCTTCCTCCTGCTGCCAGCCACCTGGCAGTACTTCAGCTCTGTGAGGTTGGCTTCGAGCCCGTAGGTCTGGTCAGTCAGCATGCTCACGCAGCGGTTGAAGCGCTCGCGAGGGGACGAGGCCTGGATGTGATTACACGAGGTTGACAGGCACACGCCTCGGTAGATCAGCGAGTGGTTGAAGTGGTAGCGCTCGGCTGAGAACTGCTGCAAAGAAAAATGATAATTATTTTGCAAATTGGTAATTAACACTTTTACACGTCATTTTTTTTCACAAGTTTAAACTAAGGCCGGTCTTTCCTTTTCTCGAGTAGCAAACACCGAAACAAACTCAGAGGTTTGAACTCTTTTGAAGTCCGTACAATTTATACTGGTTAAATTACACGGGTACCTTGCAGGTTACAGTCTGAGGCGATTTTTTGAGGAATGTACACAGCTTTGAGCGGGAGTGGGTTGAATGCTTTGTTAATCTCGACTGTTTGGGAATTGCATGAATAGGGTAGCTGCTCGACAAAGAAAGAGGAACCGAAGAGGTTCTATTCAGGGATTACCTTTATCAGAGGCGTAACGTGGATTAATATGGACGCGGGAGCACTCGGATTAGCGAGGCCACTTTTTATTCGTTCCCAAGATCTACAAACGAAAGATCTACAAATTCTGTGATATCACAGAATTCCAGCAGGAATTATTTTATGTAAGTTGTTATTCCTATTGCGAGCGAATGGAAAGTTGACATGTACAGAAAATTCACATGATATAATTTGAACAATACATTAAATACATCATTATATTGATCGTATTGTGCTAAAAAATGGTTTCTTCGATTTCTATGTTTCCGGCTACATAATTCATACTATTCTGATAATAATTTATGAATCTCTGTCGAAAATTCCACTTACAAACACTAATAATCCATCGTCGATTAGCAGATTGCGCTTTTCTACTAAAAGAATTAACAATGAGATTGACTGTCCACATCTCATACATATAAGCTGTATATTAATGTTCCTCAGAGATCGGTCAGATATAATCCGCCTATCTCTGTTCCTCTTTCTCATTCTATATATAGACGAAACTCATATGCAGTGGTGGTCATATAATTAAGAACGGTTTGTAGTACCAGACATTAAAAAAAAAACGATGTCATATATATGTACTTTTATGTTCCTTCTCAAAAGTAATTAATTATGTTATGAAATAGCTACATGGATACAGTAAACGGGATTAAGAGTAAATATTAAAATCACTTACTATTTACCTTACAATTTATTATCGACAGTTACAGTTTCAAATAGTAATAAAGCTGGACTTAAACTGCTCGAGAGTTGTTTCAGTAGATACTTAGATTTTACCAAATCTCATTAAATAAAACGGTGATAATGTTAAAAATTGCAATTGAATACATTTTGTTCCTAACCTAACTTACTTTTGATGACTGCCTTACACCGGCGAGGCATTGACTTCTCAGTATTTATATGTATCATCTATGCATTGACTCTATAAATTTTTGACATTTTTCAAGAGAAATAGAGCGCCATTCTTCTAAAAAAAAAGTTGTATAACTCACTTAGGTTACCACACCGTCGATTTGAAACCTTTTTCTTAACTTCGCACCGAAGATGCTCTATGGGATTTAAATCTAAAGAAACTGATTGAGATGTGAGGAATTCTTTGACCGTGCGTGCAGTGTGCTTGGGATCATCTTGGGATCATTGTCGTGTTGAAATGTCCAAATAATCGGAAGCACGCAGATCGCTAGATGGCGCTGATGAAGTAAACATCCGAGGTGTAGGTCTCTGATATATTATTGACTTTAAAGTTATAAAACAAATAAAAACGTGCATTAAATTGTGTTTAATAAGTTCATTACGGTGTGAATGGTGTGCACAAACGTTATCCAAATAAACTAATTTATATATTTTCGAATAAGTCAAGACAAATAAGTGAAGTGACGAAACAGATTATAACGTAAATAAACATTAAATAGTACTGTGATAAAAAATTACCTACGTGAAATACGCTAAAAACTAAGTGACAAGTGTATAAAAACCGGTAAAAACTTATGTAAGAAGTAAAAATTGAAGTTGGTGTTGTGTTGGTGTTGTGTGCACAAATAAATACATTGATTGATTGTGGAAAAAATATTTAAGCGATGAATCATTCATAACGACTTCTTCATTATTTGAATGATATTTTCGTAACTACTTGCAAATTTCACACACTTACTTAATGTTTGAATAGCCAAAGTAAAACAGTATTGGACCGCTGAGACACTAAGTGCTAGTTCGGATCCCACGATCTAAAAAACTTTTGTGTTTCATAAAATCCCAAAATTAATATGAATTTCTTTGGGAACATCACACAACGTCGTAATCGAAGAGTCTCCGAAACAAAAAGTGAAGGCTTAAATTTAACAAATAGTGAACTAGATGGCACCACTAGTAACAGTCTACCAAACATATCAGACGACGAGGACTCCGAAGAAATACTTCACCTAAAAACAAAATTAAAGAATGGGGCGTGCAACTGTCAAAGTGGCGCTAGTAGCACACTTACCAATATCAAAGCAGTTTCTCTATGGAACAGTAATGAATTCCTAAATTAGAGACAGTTATTGAGAATTTTTCGATTAAAGAACATGTATTATGTTCTTTAATCGGAAAATTGTACAGAAATCAATTGAAATCAATGAAATGAAAATAAAAAATATTACCACAGAAAACCATAGATGATACAGATAACTATATAATATCTCACAATCTAACTAACACTGACAGTGACAAAGGTTCTTACGGTGGTGGCGCCATCTGCGATTAGCTTTCACTTGCACGCCCCATTAACGCTGCAACTAGAGACTGCACACCGAGAAGTTGAATCACTAAATATGGACAACACAAATCTCAAAAAGACCATCGAAAACTTAACAAAAAAGGAAAGATCAAGTAAAGTATTTATTTATTGGGATTTAAAACATTAAATATTAAAAACACTGTTAAACCTAACTATGTACATTAAAAAACAAATATAATACAGGCGAAAATAAAAGGAAAATTTTAGGGCATCGAAAAATTCATCAACATCGCTATCAATGGGAAAAGTGCCCAGAACACTGGCCGCATTGCCACGTTGAATGGCAATGCTGATTCTCTGTCCAAAGAAAAGGCCAGCCCTCTGGTCACTTGTGGAGTCGACTGAACGTTTGCTGCGCACTCGGACCCCATGGTCCCAACGTTTCAACCCCAAACGGCTCAAACATATAGCACTCAATTAGGTTGTTGTATTTGCGCCGTTTGAGATTTTCCGCACCTGCAGCTGCCGCCCCAGCACAGCCCGCCGTACTGAGAAGATGGGATGGCGCAAGGGTGTCAACACAAGTAGCATCCCACACCAAAGGCCTACCCAACTTCCAAGGCATTATAGTCATCCCGTCTGGTCTCTTCCCATCGTCGCGTGCCAAGCCGTTAGGTTCTAAAACAGATGGTACTCCAGCGGTGACAAGAGCCCGACGGATGATGTCATTTATGCTGGCATGCCGTGCTATCCGACCAGAGCTTCTGCTGCAGGAAAGGCCATGATGTCCGAGGCGGTCGACTGCCGCACCACATTGACAGCGATGTGGAGCACCGCTGGGAGCACCCAGACAAAGACATGTAGCGATCCGGAAAGTGTTATCACTTAACATAGTACCAATATTAAGAGAAGGTAATGCTTGTAACCAAAGGCCCGACTCCCATTCACCCACAGCCAACAGGCGCGAGCGCTCAGCAGTATTGGTTGACGTATTTAAAAGGTTATTCCGTACCAAACTGCAGAGCGGCTCGTCCCAATGTCTCTGGGAGGATGGGTTCTCGGGCAACGCCGTATTCGGGCAAGCCATTTTCCAGGCATTAACTGCATCGGTCGAACACGGCACCTCGTAGTTAACCTGAGATTGTGATAAAATTTTCTTGGTTAACGTCTAAGTGCTGCGGACCGAAGACAGAAAAGCCGGTAGGCTTAAACTGGATTTTTTTTTCCCCAAAAAGGAAAACATTTACAAAAAACTTACAACAGACATTGTAAATAATACTCCAAATAAATTAATAGTTTAAAAAACACTAGAAAAACACGCTTTTATAAATGCACGTAAAATCAAAACGAGTAGTGAACAATTAAACGGTCGATCCCCCAGAGGGTTTGAAAGTGACATGTGTGAGTGATTACGCGGTAATTCAAAAAGATTAAGAAAACCGATAACAGATTTTCTAGGTTTGTTATAACCTTGAAACCTGATCGTGTTCAAAGTCCATTATGTGGCCTTTCTAACAAGTGCAAACACGACTATGATACGATATTTCATCATGGAATGCCAGTGCCTATCTTCCAGCTTCATCATCAGACCTTGAAACCTAATCGTGGTCAAAGTTCATTACAAGACTTTTCTAAGAAATCCAAAACAGTTATGATACGATTTTCCATCATGAAGTTCCAGTTCATATCTTCCAGATCCATCATCAGATCAGTTTGACAGTACCATATTATTATATCGCACACCTAGATCTAAAGAGAGCTAACTCAAAAATCTCAATTTTTGAGTTATACATACCATCGAATTCCTTACGTAATAAGGAATTCGATGGTATGTATAACTCAAAAATTGAAATTTTTGAGTTAGCTCTCTTTAGATCTAGGTGTGCGATATTGTCATCAGAACTACATACAGCTGCCAATTTTCATTACGCTACGACCCTTGGAAGATGGTTAAATTAGTTACCTTAGATTTCATTACATAGTTAGTTACATACAGGTCGACCTAATAAAAGCGCGTTAAAAAGTAAAAATGTACGCAAACTGTTCCTACAATAGATCTAAGCACTACTCCCAAGTCAACGAAGAAAGTTATGCAACTTACACCCGAAATGGCTGATAAATCAACTCCAGAAGTTATAACCCAGATGGATAATAAGTCTACTCAGTGTGAAAACATAATTAAAGAAAGAAAGGCAGAAGTACAACATACACAAACTATAAGAGTAAACCGAACGATACTAGAATGAGTAAATTATGTATTTTAAGTAGCAATAAAAATAATAAAATGTTAGAAATTGCACAAGATATATTCCCTAACTATAGAATCTGCCACTACCTGACACCCAACTGTGGTATTAAGTACCTTATCTCTGACTTGGATCTCAAATTAAAGAACTACAATAAGAATGACTACTGTTTGATATTTGTAGGGGAAGAAGACTTTCGTCGGACAAAGAACTATGTCGAACTAACTATTAGTATTCGTGAAACGCTGTCAAAATTACAGCACACAAATATCATATTATGTGCTCCCACGTTCAGACTAAATGACTACTCTACAATGTTTAATTCGAGAAAGAAACCTTTAACAGTTTAATATATTTAGATATTTTATTTTCAGTTTAGCTATTCACCCAATAATTCGGAAGCTAAATTCTAAATTCAATGTTTGGTATCTTGACGACGGAACCTTGGGAGGTGATGTAGAAAATATTTTAGCAGACCTAAATTTCTTAAAAAATGAACTACATTCTATTGGCCTTGACCTAAACCTTTCAAAATGTGGATTATTTTTAACAGATAACACTGACAGACTACTGACTCTCTCTAAATTTAACGAAATAGCACCTGGAATTCAAATGATTGAGAAAAGTTCTCTCCGTCTCCTTGGTTCTCCAATCTTTGATACTTCCTTTCCCGACTTTATTGCAGAACAAATTAATAAATTCAATGACGTTTCGGAAAGATTGCTCCAAATCAATATGCACTCGGCCATCACTATAATTCGTTTCTGCTGTTTCGGCCCTAAATTAACATACTCTCTTCGTGCTTCCCATTTGTGAAAGCACCATCAACTTTTAGTTCAAATGGATCAAATTATCAGACGAACTTTGTCCTTAATTCTGAATGTGGCTTTGGATGATCGAGCTTGGGCCCAAGCCTCTCTTCCCATCCGCATGGGAGGGCTCGGAATCCGCAAAATTTCTAGTATTAGTTTACCGGCTTTCATTTCCTCGGTCCACAGCACTGAGAAATTAATCAGGAATATCCTGGCTTCCACACTGATTAATTTTAATGTGCCGTGCTTCACTGAGGCTATTGATGCCTGGAATCTCGCTTGACCGAATTCTGACCTACCTGCTATACCATCTTCCCAGAGGCGGTGGGACGAGCCACTCTGCAGAGTAGTTCTGAATAATTTACTAACCACGTCTGCTACTTCTGCTGAGTGTGCTCGTCTGCTGGCTGTGGGAAAGTGAGAATCAGGTTGTTTAGTACCAAACGTTTCCGAACGCACCCTTTTGATACAAAGAAATTTGATCTTGACATTACTCTGACTTGACAGATAGACTTTGCTTGCTTGGAAAAAATGCCGGTCGTCGGGACCCTCTTGTAATTGTAATTGAAATATCGTTTGGAATCGCCTGTTGAAACCGATAATTGGGTCGCGAATTATCTATTGGTTGAAGTGTAATCCCCATTTGACGAAAACCCCGGGATATTTTTGGATTTATCGCCGGTTGTGGCCATCCGCGTGGCACGCGCTTTTGTTGGAAATAAATAGTTGGAAATCGAATTGGATCTCACGTGATATTAGCAGATTGATTGTGAACAGTGTTTAATTGAACTTTGTAATCCCGGATTGACGAGAATCCAGGGATATTTCTCGGAACATATCGCCTTATTGCCTCACCGCGTGGCACGCGCTTTTGCTGGAAACGAGTTGTGCTGTGATTGCTGTTGGAACCGCGCCATCTGGAGACTGGCGCCTTGTGAACGTCCACACACTTGACTTACATCACACTTTCACTTACTCACCTCATATTATATACATACCACACTTGGGGCTTGGCCTTGGGAAGGTCGAAGTTGGCGAACCCAGCACAGAAGGTTAGTGGTTAGACCTGTTATTTGTATTCATAAAGCCTCAGAGGCTATGGATTGTTGTCGGCCGGAGAGCCTGTAGATTATTGTGTAACCTTGTTGTTTGTAAGCAACGTTTATGGCTCCACGTACCGTGGACAGTTTTGGACACCCAGTTACCGTTGCACTGGCCTATTGTAGTTCTGAACATTTTGGTAGCAGGCGTGGCTCTTATAAGATCCACTGACTCATTTTGGTAGCAGGCGTGGCTCTTATAATATAAGATCCACTGGTTTAATTGGAAGTTTTGAAAATAACTTTAGTTTGGTTACTTAACATAACTTATATAACTTAATAAGTTTGAATATATTGCTTTGTCAGCCGGGCTCAAATAGTACTTGTAGTTTGTACTGTAATTTGTAGTGCTAGCCCCTTGGTATTGAATTGACAAGTGGATTTGTTTGTGAAATTAGGAATTATTAGTTGTATTTGGTACATAATTTGGTATATTTGTTGCAATTAATAATTGAATGTCATTGATCTGAATTTGAAAGGTTATCTAAATAATAATTACACATAGTCTAACATAATAGGACTTGAATGGTGTGGATTGACTTATTGCATTTATTTGTTTATTGGATTGTTGTTAGAGATTCTCCGGCTCAATATTATACAGTCAATTATTGTGTTTATTGATATTTATTTGAGGTTGATCCAGCATTGTATTATACATTCAATAGGGAAGATGCAAATATAATATTTATGAAAATTTTATGATTAAATGTTAAAAAAATAGAAAAGAAGGGCCACTGTAACATTTTTATTTTACATAATGTTGATTTTTAACAATAATTACGAATTAAAAATGACTTGAAACGAAGCGTATTTCAAAACACCAATCAGCGTTTAGTGACGTCACTCCTGTTATAACAACTTATTTGAGGTTATGGTTGTAAAAGTGAATATTATCTTACGGGAATACTAATTGCGTTTTTTTAATAAAAATGGAAGTTGGGTTTATCAAAGCAGACTCCAGGAATCTAGGAAAGTTATTTAAGTTATTTACCAAAAGTTAGTGTTGACATGGTTGTAACTTTTTTGTCGAAAGTGTAGAGTTTTCAAGTGTAGAAATGAAAGGGACTAAATTACTACGATATGTATAAAATCATAGTTGTTTAACTTTGTATTTTATTCAGCGGCTTCGACATATATGAGTTATTTCGATCGTTCGTTTATAAGGATATATAGATACCTGTACACCTTTATCATTGGATATTTTAATATTTTGAGAACCATGTGTTTCTGTGATTAATGGACACTGAAGATGGATCTAAAACATGAAAGACATAATAATATACTTAGTTCTTCATTAAAAAGCATTATCCTTATATTATTATAAATTTGAAAGTTTGAATGTTTATTTGTCTCTAGTATAAGAATAAATCTGAAAGAATAAATCAAAATTATACCCGGTGTATTTTCAATGCTTTCAAGAATTTCAGGTTTTTTCTTTTTCATTATTACTGATCTAGGTTTCAGTGGCATAATTCTGTTTTGGCATTCAAAAATATGAGGTACCACACCTTTTTTCAGGAAAAGTTTTCCTGCACACATTTTAAACTTTATCCAATTTTCGACGTCGTTCTCCAACTGTAAAATTAAAATGATGTTATAGATAAGTTTTGTAAGTATTAGGTAGGTAACTAATGTGTTTTTGCGTATAAGCAGATTAACTACAAAATATAACAAGTATATTCGCCGACTTACATCAAAGTGATCTTCACAGCATCGAATGGTGGTCACAATTATTCTCCAATAATTGTCATTTCTCTTTGTAGCTTGAAACCACTTTTCTTTCTCAGTTTTGGGTCAGAAGGTCCAGTCACAAACAATTTATTTGGAAACTTTGTTGAAGTAGTTGGACACATTGGTACAAAACATGAGTCACCACGGCTTTTTTCAGAATATTAGTGGTATTTTTATAATCGCCTGATGTTGATGGATAGTCCACTTTAAATTTTCACAAAAAAAATCTCGAAAGTCGAAAAAATATGCATAAGTATTAGCCAGCGACGAACAAGTACGACCAGTGACAGACAGGAATGACGTCATCGGAACTATAGGTCCTTTTTCGCGCGAAAATTTAAACTGTCAATTTCAAACCGCATTTTTTCCGATAAATTACAAAGATTTAATTTTTTAATATATTTGTGGTCTATTCTACATGGAATTCTTTAAAATGAAAACATAAATAAAAATATTGCATCTTCCCTATTGTTATTTATTTTGTGACTAGCCATCCTTAGCAAGCTAGATTCATACTTGGAATAAGTACAGGGTCGGATTTGGACTTGAAATAATTGAATTTAAGTTTTATTTTGGTGAAATTATTTGGTCGGCTAACAAGTTATTGTTGTTTGTTTAGTTAATTTTAGCCTGTTGTATTAATATTTGATTGTTGCAATGGCCTCATTAAGGGCAGTCAGGGAGGCTGCTGCCGGATTGACCTCACAGTTGAGATGGTTCACATCGGCAGCTGCAACGGTTGAGCGTGTAGAATTGGAAGAGCTCACCCTTGCTCGGTATGGGCAAATGATTGAGAGGATCAAGTCAGCTGATGCTGCGCTCACACGCTTCAACAAGTACATCATGGACGTGGATTTGGGGGTGATGGATCAGACGGCCCGCGATAGGATTTTGGGTGACTATGACCAGATTGTCCACCTGGGGGATGTCATATGTCTACGAGCGCGGGAAATTTTGAAGAGCCGGGTGCCTGATGCGGCCAAGCCGCAGACCCCCGTTGTTGCAGGCCCTGGACTATTGAGTAGGCTGCCCACCCTGGAGCTGCCACATTTTGACGGTCGCTTGGACCACTGGCTGGGCTTCCTAAATCTCTTTGAGAGTCTTGTCGATGCACGCTCGGACCTCGGACCTGCCCAGAAGCTGGCCTATTTATTGTCTGTCCTGGAGGGCGAAGCCAGAGCCCTGGTGCAGCACTTGCCGGTAACGGATTCCTCTTACCCGACCGCTCTGGAGCTTCTCTCCCGACGGTATCAGAACAAGCGCTGCCTGGCTGATGTGCACATCGACCAGATTTTGGGGCTACCGGCCATTGTCAGCACGTCGACGTTGCGCACTGACTTGCTGAACCCGTTGGTCTCAGCGACCAACGCCTTGAGACGTTTGGAGTTACCGGTAGAACATTGGTCCTACTTGTTGGTGCACATAGTGCTGCAGTTGCTCCCCGCGGAGCTGAGGTCACGTTTTGAGCAGAGGTATGGTGGGGATAGTGCCACCCATCTTCCCCCCTTTGACGACCTCCTCAAATTTTTGGAAGACGAGTGTCAGTTTTCGGATAACACTCGTGGCGCCACGGGGTCACCCCCACTACCTTCTCACCCTAGAGACCAGGGACGGACTAGGGCTCGGGGGCCTGTTGATGTTCGCCCCGCCCCCCGTTTTGCTGGCGCCCGGAGTCCTCGGGCTAGGGGGCCTGTTGATGATCGCCCCGCCCCCCGTTTTGCTGGCGCCCGGAGTCCTCGGGCTAGGGGGCCTGTTGATGATCGCCCCGCCCCCCGTTTTGCTGGCGCCCGGAGTCCTCGGGCTAGGGGGCCTGTTAATGTTCGCCCCGCCCCCCGTTTTGCTGGTGCCCGGAGTCCTTATCATTGTGACTTTTGTAAGGCAACGGGGCATGTCATGGCGCGTTGCCCGGACTTTTTGAATTTGCACGTAAGTGCCCGCCGCCGTATTGTCAACGCACGCCGTTTGTGCTTCTCGTGCTTGGGGGCCCACTTTCATCGGGACTGCCCCGACCCCCGCCCGTGTAGAATTTGTAAGGGGTCCCACTTGGAGATTTTGTGCGCCAACGCGAACCGCTCCAGCAGACCATCTTCTGAGGAGGGTTCGCGCAGGGGGGGGTACCCCGGAGACGAGCACCGGGCTGAGGCCCGCAATTCTGTACGCCGCACTCCACCCCCCGCGCAAGTTGAACGGGAGCCCCGCGAGCGCCATTTGGTCTCCCCTCGTCAGGGAGAACGCGCATTGGCTGCTAGGCAGCAGTGGCCGGGTCGGCGCCGCTGCCTTTCCCCTCCGTTGGCGGAACGTCCCCGGCTGGAGTCGCGCCCTCCGCCATTCGGGCATCCGGTGGGATATGCCCCTCCAGTGATGGCAAGCGGCTCGGGACACCGCGCGGACGAATGTTTTGATTGTTGGCCTCGTCGTGGACGAAGGCAGCCTGGAAGCGGCGATCGGTCGCCGCCCAGGCATCATTAAGAGATTAACACCTGCCCCGCTAAAGGACCCCCCCCCCGATCAAGACGGTTTTGTTGCCAACGGCCTCGGTCAAGGTCTGGGGACCCTCGGGTGGCTCGATTGTGATCCGTGCCATTTTGGGCACGGGAGCCCAGGGTTGCCTTTGTCGTCTTGGTTAGCGGGACAGGTTGGCCTGAAGGTGAATGACCTTTCAGGCAAGATTTGGGGAATTGGCGAACCGGCTGACACCACTGTTGAGGGAAGGACCTGGTTTGTAATCACCCTTGTGAGTTGTCCTTACCCTAAAATTGGTGCTCCTGCCCTTGTTATAACTGAACTTGGTTGGGACGAGCCACTTCGGGAAACCCTGTTGGAGGACAGTTGAGGCACTCTAGCCTTCCTTATGGGGCCCGTCACCCCCTTTTGTTGCCCAAGAAGGGCCACTTGGTTCAATTGTTGGTGACTGATCGTCACACTAAGAACTCGCATGCCGGTTGCAATGCGCTGTTGGCCATTCTGCAGCGAGAATTTTGGATTTGACGGCTGATCGCGTCAATGAGACGAGGCCCTTTGCTGGTGTCGTAACGGACTTTGTTGGTCCCCCTTTGTTGAAGACGTCCACCCTTCGTAATAGTAAGATTGTTAAGGCTTATTTGTGTGTTTGTCTGCCTGTCAACCAAGGCAGTACATTTGGAGCTGGTAACCTCCCTCTCGACAGAGGCCTTTGAGGCGACTTTGGAAAGATTTGTGTCTCGCCGTGGGTTACCTTCTTTGATTAGGTCTGATTGCGGTACGAATTACAAGGGTACAAGTAACTATTTGAAGGAGGTATACGCCTTCCTTAATGAGAGCCAGGTTGACATTGGTAATAGTTTGGCCCGCCGAGGGGTCACTTGGTTGTTTGACCCGCCAGCCTGCCCCCATTGGGGGGGTATTTTTGGGGCCGCGGTAAAAGCGGCAAAGGGACGCTGGCGGAGATTGTTGGGAGACACCGTTCTCACCTTTGAGGAACTAGCTACGGTATTTGGCCGCATTGAAGCTGTGTTAAATTTGCAACCTTGTCAAGACTTCCAATTGATTAGCGGACGGGTAGGCCCGTCCGGGGGGGGGGGTAGATGTTTAGTACCAAACGTTTCCGAACGCACCCTTTTGACATAAAGAAATTTGATCTTGACATTACTCTGACTTGACAGATAGACTTTGCTTGCTTGGAAAAAATGCCGGTCGTCGGGACCCTCTTGTAATTGTAATTGTAATTGAAATATCGTTTGGAATCGCCTGTTGAAACCGATAATTGGGTCGCGAATTATCTATTGGTTGAAGTGTAATCCCCATTTGACGAAAACCCCGGGATATTTTTGGATTTATCGCCGGTTGTGGCCATCCGCGTGGCACGCGCTTTTGTTGGAAATAAATAGTTGGAAATCGAATTGGATCTCACGTGATATTAGCAGATTGATTGTGAACAGTGTTTAATTGAACTTTGTAATCCCGGATTGACGAGAATCCAGGGATATTTCTCGGAACATATCGCCTTATTGCCTCACCGCGTGGCACGCGCTTTTGCTGGAAACGAGTTGTGCTGTGATTGCTGTTGGAACCGCGCCATCTGGAGACTGGCGCCTTGTGAACGTCCACACACTTGACTTACATCACACTTTCACTTACTCACCTCATATTACATACATACCACACTTGGGGCTTGGCCTTGGGAAGGTCGAAGTAGGCGAACCCAGCACAGAAGCACCTGTTATTTGTATTCATAAAGCCTCAGAGGCTATGGATTGTTGTCGGCCGGAGAGCCTGTAGATTATTGTGTAACCTTGTTGTTTGTAAGCAACGTTTATGGCTCCACGTACCGTGGACAGTTTTGGACACCCAGTTACCGTTGCACTGGCCTATTGTAGTTCTGAACACAGGTCTTTGGCTACATGCTCTACCGTCCTCAAATTTAGGCACTTTGTTCGACGACACCACTTTCCGCATCGCTGCTTCACTACGCTTAGGAGCCCCTTGTTGTTCCCCTCATCGCTGTAATTGTGGGGAAGCGGTCAACAGCCTCGGGCACCATGGTCTCTCTTGCAGCCGTAGTGCGGGTCGTTTTGCACGATATGCCAACTTAAATGACATTATCCGACGAGCCCTTGTCACCGTCCGCGTTCCAGCCGTATTGGAACCCATTGGACTGGCGCGTGACGATGGCAAGAGACCGGACGGCATGACATTGTTTCCTTGGAAGATGGGTAGGCCTTTAGTGTGGGACGCAACTTGTGTCGATACTGTCGCGCCATCCCATCTTCCCAGTTCATCATGTCGTGCTGGCGCTCCCGCTGCAGCTGCAGAAAACCTCAAGCGGCGTAAATATAGTCATCTCGGTGATAACTATATTTTCGAGCCGTTTGGGGTCGAAACTCTTGGACCATGGGGCCCGTGTGCTCACAGCCTTTTTAAAGAAATATCGAAAAGGCTCGTTGACGCTTCCCGTGACCCAAGGGCTGGCTATTTCTTTGGTCAACGGCTAAGCATTGCCATACAACGAGGCAATGCCGCCAGTATCTTGGGTACGTTGCCAGCCGACAGCGTTGAGGATGAATTTTTTGATGCTTTATTGTAGTTTGTATTTTAGTACATAATTTTGTATATTTGTTGTCACAGTTTTATTTTACCTTATCATAATACATTATTCCAGCTAAATATTATTCTAAAAATATAACCTAACCTTTAGATGCTTTTTCATATAATTTCGCCTACTTATTTGATTCTAATTATTATCTTGATTATGATTTTAGTATGTTTGCTAAAAGTAGTAGTTCTGTAAACAATCGCGGTATGGCCAATATATTGCATAATATAAGTTTAATGATTAATGAATTTACAGTGCATAGTGACTTAAATACGTGTAATTCTTGTGATAAAGTGACAGATTTGCCTCACTCTGTAAAAAGCAATGTTAGTGATGAAAAGGAACTGTTTTTTCTCTAATAGATATATCAACATATTGCATCAAAATATAGCAGGTTTGATAAATAAAGCAGATGATCTGTTGGTATGTCTAGAGGAGCTATCTAATAAAAAGACAAATGTTGATGTCTTGTGTATTACGGAGCACTTTATCATGGAGGGGTATCAAAATTTATTGTTTTTGCCTAAATATAATTTGGCAAAAAACAAAAAAAATAATAAAATTTGACAAAAAAGGGGTTATGCATGTATCCTTGTTAAAAATGGGCTACAATGGAAAGAATTGCCTAAAGTAGCAAAGTTATCAACTCCAGGCATATTTGAGTGCTGTGGCGTGGAACTGACTAGTTATAAGATAATAATTGTGTGTATTATAGAATTCCGAACTCAAATAATTTAAATTATTGTTTCGACAAACTCGAAATGCTCTTTCGTGAAATTTTACGTTCATGTTGTACGAAAATTGTTATCTGCGGAGATTTTAACATTGACGTACTCAAGCAAAATAGCGCAACGAATGACTTTGAATGTATTTTAATGAGTTACAATCTGAAACTTGCTTTGAAACAACCTACTCGCATGGCCAGTTTATCGTGCATTGACTATAATTAATATAATATAACTTTGCGCATAACTTTAATGCATGTGGACTTTAGCTTTTAGCACGCTTTTTGTGTATGTGAGTGCATGTGTGGATGTGTTTATGTGAGTGTATGTGTGGATGTGTGTGTGTGGATGTGTAAGCGAGCGTGTATTTGGAACCGTGGCTACGCGAGTGTGTAGATGAAAGAGGATTGAATCAGTGTGGGTATAAGAATAAGGTGTGTGGTACAATACACAAGCTTGTGATAAGTTAATTTAAGTATTTTTCTGTTTCGTCATATGTCTGGTTTTGAAGAAATGTACGGACAGTTTTTTTGCAATTGTGATAAGTTAAGTTATATATTGGACATTTTTTGTTTATTTTGTTATATAGTGATGGACCTAAAAAGTAAATCCGTAAAAAGGACAAAAAGGGTAAAAAGGGTATTGTTTTGCCCAACGCACGATATTTCTATCGTCTCGCCGAGATAAATTTCTCTGTTTAGATACATGTGGAATATTTGAAGTTGTTTGATACGTGTTAAAATGCTTCACAGCGTGGAATATCATCGTTTTTGAGCACTGCAGGTGATCGGCTATCTTTTTATATGACCAAATAATATTGCGAAGTTTTATTATTACCTCCCTTGAAGATTCATCGGAACGTTTATTTTCCCCCATTGTTTTTGTGTGAAATAATCAACTTTTTGACTTTTACAGCACTAAATGGCGCTAAAATTACGCGAATAATGGCTTAGTTACAGAGTGCTATTTAAATTTGAATAAAAAAGTAAACTACCCAGCGTTCTTAATTATGTGGCCAGCCAGTAAGTTTGCAATAATATGTTAAAGTTTAATGTAAAACGTTTATCTATATATTATTGAATTAATCATGTTATAACTGTGTGCTACGACAATGTGGTACAATTTTGCGATACCGAGAGAAACACAAAAAAACATGAAAAAAGTGTAATTCTCGTAAAAAAAAAGCTTGCTTGTTTGTTAATGACCACCACTGTATAGCGGTGACCTCATAATTTCTAAGCAAATGTACCGATTATGATGCGTATTTTTTTTTACAAAGCTGACGTGGTCGAGATTGTTCTTAGCCACAAATTATCGAAAACCGTTAGCGACAACCTTGAAACACCTGAAAATACTTATTTTCAGGTGTTTCAAGGTTGTATCCTACCTATACCTTGAAACACCTGAAAATATCTTATTTTCAGGTGTTTCAAGGTTGTATGGAGTTAATTAAATTTTTTTGAATACCAAATTTTATTCTGCGCATAATCATACATTTCATATCATAATTAAATGAATGCTGTTTTTTGTGGGGACTTAGTGCTATGTTTATGCTAATATATTATATTCTATTTTTCCATTTTTACCTGTGAGAACTTGTAATTGGCTTTATGTTCATTATACCATTGCAATTAATGTACATAAGCTGCTGGTTCCCCTTTTAATAAATAAAAATAAACATCGCGAACATAAGTCATCTGTAGTGGACGTCTAGGGGGCATTTAAAGTGGACCTGCGAGGCCCCTTCAAGTGTAAGGCCGTGGCCACTTTGCTTACGCCTAGCTACGTCACTGATCTGAAACTAAATAAATTAAACTTCACTTTTCCTCATAAAAAATGACGTACATATTTATAAAGTACAGCGATATCCACAATATAAATACTACAAATAAGCACACATTTATTGTTCCTACAACTAGGCTCAAGACAATTGGGGGCTCATTTTGATGTCAATGTATACGCTTTTACAATAACCTTCCCAGTCATATCCAAGAACTAAGCCTAAATAAATTTAAATCATTTGTGAAGCAGAAACTTTGCCAGAAAGCTTTTTATTCTGTCAAAGACTATCTTGCAGACAAAACTGCTTGGGATTGAGCTGCTCCAATTACATTTGTTGTAATTCTGTTTTGTTTGAATTTTTTTATTACTCATTTTTTTCATTTTGTTATAATGATTATTTCATATAAATTTTAACATGACAATATTATTTTCTTTTACCAAGTAATATATTTTTTTGTAAAAGCATAAGCTATATTGTGAATGTGAGAGCAATATGGGATAACAAAGAATGTTATGAATAGATTACCGCACTGTCTGGCAGTTTGAGTGCTTTATACGGCCAACACGAATGTCCTAACTTTGGTATTGTTCGTCAAATTGTCCGAGCTCCTTAAGGTTCTATGTTGAGCTACGCGATATTTGACAAATGCTTGCACTGTTTGGACGGGCTTGCTAAAATCTGTGTGTTTCTGTCCTCTTAAGGGCGCCACAGACATAAACCTACATGGCTCTCATATGATTTGATCACTACAGATTGTATTGACTTTAAAAGAGACGTTGACCTCTGAGTTTGTTTCAGTGTTTCTCAGAGTAGTCAGTTAGGAAACACTGGCCTCATCTAGTTTACATTTACGAAAAAAATGACGTGTAAAAGTGTTCTTTATAACCTATTTGCAAAATAAACTTAAATTTTTTCATTATTATTTCATTATTATACAGAGATAGTTAAAGTAACACTTACAGTAAAAAAAAAAAAACCTGAAGAGCTGGTGTCTGTTAGAGGTTTTAGCCTGTAGTACAAATCACCAGGTTCCCACCCCACAGTAAGAGTAACAGGCAAGTATAGACAATGTTTAAGACATAACGTGTGTATACAAAACAATATTCACATTTATTGCGGAAAAAAAAAATAAGGAAAAATCATAGTGCCTCTTTAAAGTGTGTGTGTGTGGAATACTCAAACTAGCTCTTGATGGTGTAGGACCAGAAGGACGTTACTACCTGTATGGCGCCGAGGAGTTGGTCGTTCTTGTGGGGCATCAGGCGGAAGGTACCCAGGCAGTACACTCCTCGCCGCGCCTGGCACTCCTCCCAGTCATCCAGCTGGAACAGCTTCGGCATATCATGGTACTCAGCATCTGCAGAACAAGGACAAAATCTGACTGCGTACCTACTGTACTGCGAAGAGCTCGGCAAAAAGCGTAAACGTCCAATGAGAGTTCAGTTCAATATTGAATAATGCGTCTTTTTCGACTTCGCCTTTCATGATTTTTATAAATAAAATGATTAGATAACATTGCTTTTAAACCCCCGACGCAAAAAGAGGGTTATTAAGTTTGACGTGTCTGTGATGGACAACGAATGCACCGATCATGATATGGTTTTTTTTGTTAGAAAGCAGACGTGATCAATATGGTTCTTAGCTAAAATTCATCAAGATCTTTTCAGATGTTTCAATTTTTTTTTAATAATTATTTATATATTTTTTTAAATATATTATTGCTATTAATCATGAATACATTGTTATTATTCTAACAAATTTATTTTAGTACCTCTTTTAACTTGACTGCTGAACACACTGAAGTGTCATTTTTTTTATGTATGTTCCCCGATTACTTGAAGACAGTTGGACCGATTTAAAAAAATATTTTTTTTGTTTTGAAAGGGTCTACTTTCTTGTTGGTCCCATTGCCATGACGTTAGGATCTGATGATGGTATCACGGAGAAATCAAGGGAACTCTTCAAATATACACCTATAGCGATTTGGGTATTGTTTATTGTTCAGGACTACAAAAGCCAGTGCAACGATACTGGTGTGTCCGAAACTGTCCACGGTTCGTGGAGCTCTAACGTTGCTTACAACAATAATAAACAAAAGTACAGGCTCTTCGGCCTACAAACCATATATATAAATAACAGTTCTAACCACTTACCTTCTGCACTGGGTACACCAACTTCGACCTTCCTAGGTCACGCCCAAGTGTGGTATGTATGTTAATATGAGGTGAGTAAATGAAAGTGTGATGTAAGTCAAGTGTTCTGAACGGTCACAAGGCGTCAGTCTCCAGATGGCGCGGTTCAGATCAGCATCACAGCCCTAACTCACACCGGATTGAAGCTATTTATCACTACTTATTTCCAACAAATGCGCGTGCCACGCGGTGAGGCAATACGGCGATATGTTCCGAGAAATATCCCTGGGATTTCGTCAATCCGGAATTACAACTTCAAACAGTAGTTAATCGCGACCCAATTATCGGTTGCAAACGGCGATTCCAAACGATATTTTATCAATTACAATTAAATCAAAGTCCCAAGAACGGACATTTTCCAACAAGGAAGCAAGTCTATCTGTCAAGTGAAAAAGTTATGTCAAGTGTCAACATCAAAAAGACAATAGAATGTTGCCACACCAAAGATCGTTCAAAAATACATTTGGGACGCAACATTTATAGTAACTTTGTGCTCGAAAAGCACAATTTCACCAGAAGTCGGTTTTATTTTTTGTTTTCGAAAGTTTTTCCATTTTTCTTCCTACGAAGATGTGTTTGGGAATGGGCAGCCAAAGTCAAATAATTAATCATGTCAAGTATGGGTAAAAGGTGGCGCAGTTATGACTTACGAGTACAGTAGATCGTGGATTTGTACCCAGGCACGCATTTCACATTCATTTTTGTAATTTACATAATTCCCAGAGCTCTCAAAACGAAAGGAAAATATTGCGATGAAACCGTTCTACTATCTAAAACTCCGAAGACACGCGACACCTATCAACCCTCAATGGACCCGCGTGCTGGATGACGGCATAGATGTGAGGCGTGCTCAAACATTATCTACGTTTAAAAAAATGGTGAAATAAAAAACCTCTCATTATAATTTTTTCCCTCCTTTCTCTATTATGGTTTTGATATATATTAGTATAGAAACGGAGAAACGTAGACATGTTTGACTTAATTTTCCTTAAGAAATTAGTAACAGGCTCTTTGAGTTGTCCGGAGTTGCTCAGTAAAGTGTCTTTTCATGTGCCACGGAATCTACCAAGAAGATCTAATAGGAAACTATTCAGGACGCCAAAAAGTCATACAAATTTAAGGCAGCACTGCTCATTGTCGAGAATGTATACTGTGTATGAAAGCCGCGATGAAGACATTGATTTGTTCCTTACACCTGTGTCTTCTATGAAGAGAATTTTAAATTGTAATTAGGTAATTTATTTTAAACATTAGTTTATTGTAATTGATTAATTAAGTAATTCATTTTGTTTAACAGTTTACGATTATAAAATAGTGCATGCAGTGCTCTTTTCTAAGTGATGGAGCACTTAAACATAGATTAAGATGTAAAATTGTGTATGTAATAGTGTTTTCATTGTTGAAGAGCCAAATAAAATAAATAAATATTATATTTATATATATAGTATGTATTATATATTATTATGTATGATGTTGTACACTGACAGCCCCAAAATCTATCTCCTTTAATTTCTGTCCATCCAAAGGTTGTTTGTAAGAGATTGCCATGTGCGATAAGACCGTCCATTGTACACTAGTTTTATTATTTGTATCCTAAAGTGTATTGTAAGGTGTACAATAAAGTATATAATAAACTATACCAAACGCCACATAAACTTGGAATAAAAGTCATTGACCCTCCTACATTTTTGTTGACTAATTTATTCACTTGAATGCACATCTATCGCGACCCTTTACATTTTATAGTAATGAAAAATAGTTAATTGCTTGTTTTTCGGGTATCTACGCAGAGATATTATAAAAAGATCAATGTACTTTATTTCACGTTTATCTGGCACCTTGTATAGTACTCACGCGGGGCTTCGCTCCCGTGGATTCTATCACGGTAAAAACATAACTCTCCTTTTTTGCAGTCGGGTAAAAACTAGCCTATAACCTTCCTCAAGCTTCAAGCTACTTCCATAACAAATTACATCCAAATCCACCCAGTACTTTCGAAGATTAGCGCGTTCAAGCAAACAAACAAACAAACTTTTCCGCTTTATAATATTAGTATAGATAGTATAGATAAATATTCCCTCTCTTAGACAGGAGGCCTGTGACACAGGAGTGGGAATGATTTAGGCTGGTTATGTGTATGTATGTGTTATTTAGTATGTTACGTTCAGGTTCACAGTCAAACTCAGCCCAAACTTATAGTATGAAACGAGGCATTTACCAAACCAAAAATACCGGCCCGGACTCCCGCACCGAGGATTCCGTACAAACTCATTCCGCCAAGCCCGTTCCATCATCGGACTACGAGACAAACAGCGAAGCGCCATCGTTACATGGTGGACATCCCACCCATATGCACAAAACGTTTTGGGAATAGCTTCATTGTGCGTACGACTAAGGAGTGGAATTCCCTGCCGGAGTCTGTGTTTCCCGACAGCTACAACCTGGGGGTCTTTAAGTCAAGAGTGAATAAGCTACTTCTAGGTAAGCGTTCTCCATCTTCGACCACATCATCACTTACCATCAAGTGTGATGGTGGTCAAACGCGAAACTATTTTCAAATAAAAAAAATACTTATCTATGTTAAGAACCAAACTTATAACAATTAATTAATGTAAAAGTTCTGAACTAAATAAATATTTACGCTTTTCTGATTTTTTTCCTTACATGATGAGCTGCTAGACCTTGCTTCTCGCCGAATTTCATGATAGGTTAACAGAAAGTACCCTATAGGTTTTGATTCCTTTGTGAAATCGAAAAATTCTTCAAATTCGACTTAAACGATCATATCTTTTGAACGCGTTTGATATTTACTTTACCTGTAAAAAAATCAAACCTGAATACGTGAAGCAAAAGCTTTGTACCCATTTTTACGAAAAACTATACAAAATGAGGATTATGAAAATGGGTTAACTTTTTATTTTTTTATCATTTGACCTCGATCCCGCCTGATGGTAAGCGATAGATGAGGTCTACGATGTGACGAGCGAGCCCAGAAGATGCCTATTCACTCGTGCTTTAAAGGCTGAAAGATCATAAGTGGCAGGGAACACAGAAGCCGGCAGAGAATTCCACAGCTTGGCTGTGCGCACAATAAATGTGGCGGAGAAGCGCTTGGTACGACAAGACGGTATATCAACCAAGTGTGGGTTTTTTAACAATTTTTTTCTAATGCATTCGAATTTATTTTAATTAAGGCTGAATTTTGACCACTTCTAGTTTGATACAAAACCCAAAAACGATCTGCAAGAAATTATAAATATTGGAAGCTCAAAGAGAGCCACTTATTTCCTACTAGCTTTTGCCCGCGACTTCGACCGCGTGGAATAGTTACTTTGGGCTAACGTTAAATTTAACCCCGATATTGAAGCATTCTTCATTGGCGCTCCGCTCCTATTGGCCTAAGCGTAATGATATATAATATTTTTTCAATTCGAACCATTAGTTCCTGAGATTATCGCGTTCAACCAAACAAACAAACTGTTCAGCCTTATATTATTAGTATAGATAGCTGTTGCCCGCGACTTCGTCCGCGTTTCCGTCGTTTTTTCGTAAAAAAAGTAGCCTATGTCCTTCCTCACGGTTCAGTGATTTTAATGTAACAGACAGATTAACTTTCGTAATTTAGTAGGGAAATATAATATGTCAATCTATAATACTGTTGAAAAATATCGCAATGTGGAACCGCACAATATTATTGTTAATAGCTGTGCCCGTGACTCCGTCAGCATGTAACTCCTTGTGTGTTATTAAGTTAATGTATTGGTAATATTGTTTAGATCACGTTCACATGAGGCTTAAGTAACCTATAGAACGAAAATACTTCAGCGCAAAGCTTCCGGATAAACTATGTTGAAAGTTGACCCGTCCGGCACGTGAACATAAAGATTTCTAGAACTGCTAACCCGGGAAAAAGCGACGTACAACTGACCATGCGAGAAACAACTGACACCGAGATCTACTCCAGCAACACGAAAAGTCTGCCCTTGAACCTTATTAATTGTCATTGCATGTAACGAATATGCATAGGTGTAGCTTTTGTGGCACGCACAAGAGGAGCCGGAGGAGGAGGTACAAGAGAGGCTTCCTCAGCAGCCGTTAACAAAGGTCTTCCTGGAGACACACCACGAGGGCCCACGCCGCCAATTCCACCAACGCCGCCAAAGCCATTAACTTTTGCGGGACGGCTTGGCAGGCCACTCCAGGATCGCCTTCTCCTCCACGATGTCTTCGTCGTACAGCTGCTCGAGCAAGGCGGTCTGGCAGTAGGCTCCCAACAAGGCGTCTGGGCAGCAGGCTCTCAGCAAGGCGTCAGGGCAGCAGGCTCCCGGCAAGGCGTCAGGGCAGCAGGATCTCAGCAAGGCGTCAGGGCAGCAGGCTCTCAGCAAGGCGTCAGGGCAGCAGGCTCCCAGCAAGGCGTCAGGGCAGCAGGCTCCCAACAAGGCGTCAAGGCAGCAGGCTCCCAACAAGGAGTCAGGGCAGCGGGTACTGCACTTCCTCTTCCATCACTCTTCGTCAAAACTCGTCGAGAACTAAACTCTTCAAAAACTGGTCAAAGACTGAACTGCCGGAGATGGCCCCCAGCGCCTTTTATACCCAGCTCAGCGTTCAAAATCCATTCCATTCTCATTCTGTACCAGAATTCAAATTGTAGAGTCCAAAATAGTCCATCTTGCCAGTTATTTGATCAGCCAGTTATATTCGAGCATAATTTATTAAACCTCTTCGATAAAATCTGAGAGTGTGTTTTAGAAATTTATAATTATAATTTAAAATGCCGTTAATCAGTAGACAACCACAATATAATATACAATATTAAGCTAGTCCTATCGATAAAAGTGAATAACAATTATATAATAAAAGTATGAACAACCTTTTTAGTCTATTAGCCATTCAGTGACTACAAAGAAGGAGAAATTACAGTTTGTCAGCCTTGACGTAAAAAATGTCATGACAAGAAAATATTTGTTTTGATGGATGAATTATGGATTATGATTACAAAGAAAACGTAAGTTATTTGGTATTTATAATAACAAATACTATATGCATAACACACCGATACTGGGAATTGCGTTCTTTTAAATTCGAATGGAAAATTGTTTGGTATTATGGGAATTCTGGGAATAAAGACGGTTTCTCCTGCACCGCAACCTGTTAAAATTTGAGCCTCGATTATATTTTGTTGCAACTGGGTGAAAATAAAACTAATATAAAAAAAGTGAACGTAAATTAGCCAAAACTTACCTATCGGTATACTAAAATAACTAATACCTATTTTATAAAATAACAACAAAAGGAATCTAAAAATAAATTATCAACGACTAAAGTATTGTCTGTCAATAAGGTCGAACGCTCTGAACGTCTATTCGGATCAACAGGCAATAATTGTATGAAGCTCGCACTTTTTTTTTTAGGTAGGGCCTCTCGTAGTTCAGCACACTAAGGCTGGTCACTACTCAACCGCGAAGCTCGCGCTCGGACGCCCCGCCTTTTTAGGGTTCCGTAGCCGAATGGCAAAACACGGAACCCTTATAGTTTCGATATGTCTGTCCGTCTGTCTGTCTGTCTGTCTGTCTGTCCGTCCGTCCGTATGTCACAGCCATTTTATTCCGAAACTACTACGACTATACATGTGAATCTTAGTAGGTAGATGTATTCTATGAACCGTTTTCCAATTTTAAGAAAAAAAAATAAAAAATATTTAAAATAAAGGGGGATCCCCATACATGGAACTAAAACTGAAAATATTTTTTTTCATGAAACCTATGCGTGTGTGGTACTTATAGACAGGTCTTTAAAAATGATATAAGGGTTTCTAAAACCACTTTTTCATAAAGTCAATCGTTTAGAAGATATAAGCTTCCAAAGTGGTAAAATGTCCCCCCTCCCTCTAACTTCTATAATAATGGAGTGAAAAATAAAATATGTCTGTACATCTTAATGTAAACTTTCAACCAAAATTGGTTTGAACGAAATCGGGTAAGCAGTTTTGAGATATAGCATATTTTCTAAAACCGCAAATATAACTTTGTAATTCATACAAACACTATGAAAAACAAAGTTATCTAGCGTAGTTGTAAAAATGTAAATAAGCTGGTTTCTAGAAAATTTTAAGGTTTTTAAGAACCCTTCATGGGCAAGTCTGGCTCGCACTTGGCCAATCGAGACGCGTCGAGCGCGGCGACCGATTCTCAAAAATAATCTTTATAGCATGATTCAGTATTCACGCGCGATGGCTTATTATTAGCATATTTCATGTATAACTTTGGTGTTTCTATACCGATTTATATGATTCTTTTTTATGGAATAGTTAATAATGTTAACTTTTTCAATTAGGGGTGACTGAGAGTGTTATAAACGTAAGAGTAGACAAATATTATAATCACAAAGCTTCGAACTGCTAAGCTATCGGGAGTTACACGTGTTATTGTGAGTCAACCATAAAAGATAGACATATGCTGTCGTGGGATATTTTTTATATAATTTTAAGGAGAACATTTCCGTCATAAATGATTTCTGTATAGCTTTAACCACTAAGGTAGCACACGCGACGGAAGCTTAAAAAATGGAGTAACTTCTCCCGTTTTCCCAACATTTCCCTTCACTGCTCTGCTCCTATTGATTGTAGCGTGATGAAAAGTATACTATAACCAGCTCAAGAGTATGAGAAATAATTGTACCAAGTTTCGTTAAAATCCGTCGAGTAGTTTTTGTTTCTATAACGGTTATACAGACATACAGACAGACAGACAGACAAAAATTTTACTGATTGCATTTTTGGCATCAGTATCGATCCCTAATCACCCCCTGATAGTTATTTTGTAAATATATTTCATGTACAGAATTGACCTCTCTACAGATTTATTATAAGTATAGATCACCGCCATTTTAAACCAAACTGTCGAGCCCATACTTCCGGAGTCACAGTGACAATGGCGAGTAATATCGAAGCATCGTTTACAATAAGTCGTAACTTGAGCAATATTAATAACATTAGGCGCTGCGCGTGCGCCGCAATTAGCGTATAGTTCCTGCCGACCGGTGAGTCAGCCGCCTGCTGGGTGGGATATGGGGCTGACCACACAGACACAACAGGTAATAATGGTTAACTGAACATATTGATGTTAGTGTATTTGAAAAGATATTTTTAGGGTTTCGTAGCCGAATGGCAAAAAACGTTTCGTGATGTCTGTCTGTCTGTCTGTCCGTCCGTATGTCACCGCCATTTTATTCCGAAACTATTAGGACTATACACATGAAACTTAGTAGGTAGATGTATTCTGTGAACCGCTTTCCGATTTCAAGACAAAAATTTAAAAAAATATTTAAAATTAAGGGGGGCTCCTCATACAAGAAATTGAAACTGTAAATATATTTTTTTTCATGAAACCTATGCGTCTGTGGTATTTATAGAAAGGTCTTTAAAAATGACATTGAGATTTCTACAATCGGTTTTTCATAAAGTCAATCGTTTAAAAGATATACGCTTCCAAAGTGGTAAAATGTGTGTTCTTCTAACTTCTGTAATAATGGAGGGAAAAATCTGGAAAAATATATGCTGTAGATCTTAATGTAAACTTTTAACGGAAATTAGTTTGAACGAGATCGGGTGAGAAGTTTTTGAGATATAGTATATTTTATAAAACCGCAAATATAACTTTGTAATTCATACAAATACTATGAAAAACAAAGTTATTTGGCGTAGTTACTACGGAACCCTTCATGGGCGAGTCTGACTTGCCCTTGGGCAATTTTTTATTACTGTTGGGTTCGCTCTATACTTTGATCACGCCTGATGGTGAGTGATAGATTCACTCTAGCTTTAAAGGCTGACGGGTCATATGTGGCAGGGAACACAGAAGCAGGCAGAGAATTCCACAGCTTGGCTGTGCGCCATAAATGTAGTATTTTTTTTTACCTACTCATTGCTGTAGTGCTCCCATAGTTTTAAATCGTCAAATAACTTCTCAGTATTAATAAGAGCGGAAGGTAGTGTTAGACTTCTACTAACTAAAACCTAACCTAACCTCTGGAGTTCCGCAGGGATCGATTTTGGGTCCCCTTTTATTCATAATGTTAATGACATAGGTAGCTGTTTTCAGCATTCTAAATTTCTCTTATATGCTGATGATTTAAAAATATTTAAGCCAATTTAAGCCACTTACGATTGTCTTGCTTTACAGAGTGATTTAGATAGATTAACGGAATATTGTATGAACAATTAACTCAAACTAAGTGTACCCAAGCGTTGCTATTTGAGCATTAGTAAAAAGAAAATCGTTCTGAAGTACCAATACTGCCTAAATCACATAGCTTTAAGTAGAGTTACTATGGTGCGTGATCTTGGAGTAATTATCGATGATAAACTGCAACTCGATACATATATAAATAAAATGGTTAAAAAGGTCTTTTTCGTTTTGCGCTCCGCGACCAAATTCATGCTCGCCGGAACCTAAAGGCTTTAAAGAGTATATACAATATACATACCAAGTGCATGGCTTCTTTGGATGATAGATAACAAACGATATGGCAAGGGTTTTGTAATCCTAAGTCTACGTATGTAGAACTTATTACACTGATACCAGAGACCGAATTTTTCAAATTAAGAAGAACGAAGAGAATTATCGTGTTATTTGCAAATGACATGGAAAGTTATTGACCCTCGTAGTGCTGTGACACGTTTGTTATGATTGGTGTTCAAGAAATATATGAAACCGATAATTTGGTATCAATTCTTTGAGTCAGTTATTTTGAGCTGAAACTGTGCATAAAGACTCCATACCAGATGTTGTCTTCAGCCCTTTTGGATAGATATGGGGTTTCCGTTACACATTGTATAATTAGAATGTCTTCATGTAAGTAAATTATGTCAGGTATTTTTATTGTCATCTTTATTAAATTGTGTATTTATTTAAATTAATTAAGTATATATATTTTTATTATGTTTATGTATTGGTAAATTATGTCAGGTATTTAAATTTTATTTTCGTCGTCATTATTATTAAATTATGTTATTATTTAAATTAATTTATTTATGTAATGTATAAGTAAATATGTATAATAAGTAAATTAAATGTCAGGTATTTTTATTTATTTTTACCATCATCATCATTAAATCATGTATTTATTTTAATTGAATTATGTATAAATTTAATTTATATATTATTCACCTTAGTAGGGTAAATACGCCAAATGTCGGCCCCCTAACGGATTTTCTGACTGGGGATCGCTCTGGCGCCATCAGTTTGCAACGAAGGATAGCTTCTGATGTGGTTTTGGATAGTTTCATATATCTATTTCATGTTTATAGGCATAAGGTTGACATTTCTATTACAAGAAAAAAGTATTAAGGTTTAGATAAGTCGAGAACGAAAAAACCCTAAAGTCGGCCATTCACGGCCCATGGTCGGTCGCGTTTTTCCCAAATGTCGGCCGGGTATAGGGTGTTTTAAATTAAGAATGACAAATATTATTAATATGATTTATTTTGGCAGGAGTCTAATATCACACTAAGTATACATTTGTAATTGTATTTGTTTATTACTAAAATATATTTTTCCCCTCAACAATGTTAGGTACTAAAATTATAACAAAGTAAAACATCACAATAAAATAAAATACTTGTAACGTTGTTCGTGGACGCGAAATAGTTTAATGCACGAATGGACATCCCATTACCTATTGCCCCAAGAGCTTCTTTTATTTTATTGTGATCGTAACCGCATAATTTTCTTTCCTTTCGCGAAGGCCTTGCATCTACCTGCTCTGTCATTGTAGTACCTTAAATTAAAAGCATTAAGTGAAAACGAACGAGCTTTTTGTCAGGTACAGGTTAATGAATCAATGAAAGTAAGTAAACTTCAAAGATATTTTTAAGCTAATAAACAAGGGTTTCATAGATAGCAAGTTCCAAAGAGCAATTTATATTTATATCCCAAATTCCCAAACCATAATTAGCTACCATAAATATGTTTTCAATATTGTCAATACCTACATTAAAACTAAACTTCTTAATAATATTAATAAAATATACTTGTCATAATACATATTTAATTTTGAGAAAATAAGTTTGATAAATAAATTACTACTAATAAGTACTCAGATATTATAATTATGTTTATCTTAATGTATTTTACGGTGTGTACATAAATAATAAAATAAATAAATAAATAAATAAAAATGACTACCTACCACCCAATCAATGAAAAAATACAAAAGTAATCAGCCTGTATAGTGGCGTCTGAATTTGAGGCTGGTCGACATTACGATCTTTAATATTTCTAATGTCGGCCCCTATTTCGTGTACCTTATTTCTCAAGATTCAACTAATATCACCCCGGTCGGTATTTGGCAATTAAACGTAAAATAGATTTATTTGCCTGTAAGCTTTGCAAATTCTCTTGTTAAACCAATGGAATTGGTAGAATTGGAATTTATAAAACAGACTGCATTTACTTTAAGTCGGCCACGGCCGAGAATCGGGTTTTAAGTCAAAACTGGCGCTCTATTGACGGCCTCCTATTTTGCCCTTAAAACAATACGCAAAACGTTGAAAAAACTATTTCAAAATATAGTAAAAATAACGTTTTAGTGATAATAAAGCTCAAAACAAAAATAAAGAAATGTCTTACCGTAGCAACATCAATTCCCGAAGTATGGGTATTCACATCAGGTAAACTACTTTTAACGCAAACTTGACGCTTCAACGGCGCAGTCACGACTTACGTTCAGTGTGCGAAGAGCGAGTGACGTAATCGAATAGTAACGGTTTGTACATATAGAGTATGAACTAAGGTTGTAATTCAGGTAGCAAAATTGTCACTTAATTACCTTTTGAATGAACGCAAGCTGAAAACGTACACACGGCCGAAGATTGGGGGGGGGGGGGGGGGGCGACGTTTAGCGTATTTACCCTACTCTCATTATTTTGCACTTTTGTAAACACATTTATTACAAGGATACAGTTTTTATTGTAGTTGATGCAGGATGATGCTGATGATGGATGCTGGAGTATGCAGTTGCGGTGTGGAACCCTCTCTATCTATACTTATAATATTATAAAGCGGAAAAGTTTGTTAGTTTGTTTGTTTGTTTGTTTGCTTGAACGCGCTAATCTTCGAAAGTACTGGGTGGATTTGGATGAAATTTGGTATGGAAGTAGCTTGAAGCTTGAGGAAGGTTATAGGCTACTTTTTACCCGACTGCAAAAAAGGAGAGTTATGTTTTTACCGTGATAGAATCCACGGGAGCGAAGCCCCGCGAGAGTACTAGTAGTAAATATACCGATAGTATTGAAAAGGTGCCCACATCCGTGCTGTGCGTAAACCACTGCGTCGCGCGTCGTCTAACCGACAACTACAATAGGTACTTTCTCGATATTGATATACCTATTTCATTTAAGTCCAGGAAGATTCTGAAATTCTACTCTCAAAGCAATCAAAGGCTCAGATATGCATATAATAATAAATAATTTATAAGAATGTTATACTTAGTCAAGTAACGTATTTATTTATAATTTATTTTTATTGTATCCTTAAATATCCATTTTTAGGGTTCCGTAGCCGAATGGCAAAAACCCTTATAGTTTCGACATGTCTGTCCGTCTGTCTGTATGTCTGTCCGTCCGTCCGTATGTCACAGCCATTTTATTCCGAAACTATTAGGACTATACATGTGAAACTTGGTAGGTAGAGTATTCTATGAACCGCTTTCCGATTTTATGAAAAAAAAAAAATTAAAATAAGGGGGCTTACCATACATGGAACTGAAACTGAAAATATTTTTTTTCATGAAACCTATGCTTGTGTGGTATCTATAGACAGGTATTTAAAAATGACATTAAGGTTTCTAAAACCAATTATTCATAAAATTAATCGTTTAAAAGATATACGCATTCAAAATGGTAAAATGTGTCCCAACTTCTATAATAATGGAGTGAAAAATTTCAAAATAAATATATGCTGTAGATCCTAATGTAAACTTTCAACCAAAATTAGTTTGAATGAGATCGGATCAGCAATTTTTGAGATACAGCATATTTTCTAAAACCGCAAATATTGCTTTGGAATTCATACAAACACTATGAAAAACAAAGTTATTTGGCGTAGTTGTAAAAAATGTAAATAAGCTAATTTTAAGAATTTTGTGATGTTTTTTATTTAAGTAAATACACATATTATATTACATATATTATTATAGTTACTTCGGAACCCTTCATGGGCGAGTCTGACTCGCACTTGGCCAATTTCAAAATTCAAAATACACTTTGTTGTATTTAAGAAAATATGTTTGATTTGTTTAAGATATTTACATAATTATATGTTTTATTTAGTTTTGTCTCGTAGTCGAATCTTAGTTTTAATTATTGCATTCATTATTTGTTAGTGCACTATTTTTGTTAATCTTGTTTTTCGTTTCATTTCATTATTATTTTTGTAGCGCGTAGGTACTATGTTTCTCATGTGTATGTTGTGGATAACGCTGTTGGTTACATAATCGTAGTTTCTTTGTAATATTTTGTATATCTTTTATTATGTGACTGTTTGTTATTCCTATAAAAATAAAATAAAATAAAATAAAACCCACTTCATTCTGCGCGGGTATCGAACCCGCACGTAACTGACACGCAGCACAACTTGTTGCACAATTGCGCTGTTGGTTTATAAGTCACTTTGAATTTTCAATCGAAACACAGTACCTACGTCCTACATGCCAATGAACATATCTAGGCTCAGCCTTCAAAGCACGAAGTAGGGTTGATTTTCGATCTGTTTCTCGAAGCTAATAAATTATAAAAGTATTTGAATTTATATGATGTAGGTACTCCCACTAAACTCAAGTGTGGCGAGTTTGCTTTTACAGCTATCGGGGTTGCGGGAATTTTCTACCGCGAAAACGCGGCCCCGTAACTTAAGGGCAATTGAAGGAACAGAGTGGGTTTTTAGTCAGTAGAAGTCTGACACTCGCTTCTGCCCCAACAAGAACGGAAGGAGTCATGCGATGATTTTCCCACCCCCCAAAAATAGTTATTATTTTCTACTTTTCAACCGACGACAAAAAGAGGAGGTTATCAATTCGACGCGTATATATGTATATATATATTTAATTTTTTTTAATTTATGATCATCGAGTACTCGAAGACGGCTGAACCGATTTGGAAAATTCTTTTTTTGTTCGAATGGGTATACTTCGAAATTGATACCATTATCACCAAAGTCAGGATCTGATGATGGGATCCTGGAGAAATCGAGGGAACTCTTCAAATATTATAGGCACACCTATGGCGTTTTGGGTATTTCTTATAGTAACTTGTGCAGTTGCTCTCAAAAAGTACCATTTGGGGAAGTGGAACTGATGATGAAGACCACAGATGGCCGCCGAAACTACTCAATAATAAGTATAGAGTGGATTGCGATTCGATTACTTGAATATGGATGTTAAGCACTTTATGCTCGTCACAATGCATATGGTGATGTAGAGCTGATGGTGAAGTACCAAGAGAACTCCTCAACAATTAACGGCCCAGCATTGGGAAAAGCTATATTTTGTAAAAGGTTATAAGTAGTTGTCATTTAGGCTCTTGTAACTAGGTAAATTAAAAATCGTCCAACTAAAAAGAGTGAAATAAAAACTTTTTAACAAAAAATTAAACCGACTTCCAAAAAACACTGCAAAGTGAAAAATAACTTTAATTTCGGAAGTCGGTGCCAAAAACGAAAAAACAAAACTAAAGACACCGACTACCGAAATTAAAGTTATTTTTCACGTTGCAGTGTTTTTTGGAAGTCGGTTTAATTTTTTGTTAAAAAGCTTTTTATTCATTGTCTTCAAAATAACACAGGTAACATTTCGGGGAGAAAGTTTGAAGTATGTACACGAACATCAAGGGGATGACAGAGAAGTATGGATGGGAAGCCATGTTACTCCGAGCCCAAGTCAACTAGAACAAGAGCCTGTAAGTGACTATCAATGCTAGAAAAAATTTCATCTTAAAACTTACCATCAACTTCAAAGCCAGCGATGGCCACAATCAGTGCTGTCAAAACGACCCACGTTAAGACCATAGCTATCACTAAATGTCAAAAAACCACCATCAAATTCACTGATTTTACAAAATAAGTTCTTAGAATAGCTTGGTTTAGTAATAATTAGAAGGTTGTATGGTACGAAAAGTTAATTGTACCTCCAGCACTGTCCGTCTTGTACACTCCGAATAAATGAGCTCTGTGTGCTATGCTGCGCTTAGTTTTATATAGAGGAGTATCGCAAGACATTCGTACATCGTCCCGAAGTCCAGTGCAAACTTGTCTGTCCGTGACACAAATTACAAATGTCAAAATTTTAAACAAAAACAACAAAGGATTGGAATTCCCTGCCGGAATCTGTGTTTACTGATAGCTATAACCTGGGAGTCTGTAAGTCAAGAGTGAATAGGTTGCTTCTAGGTAAGCGTGCTCCATTTCCATCCACATCATCGCTTACCATCAGGTGAGATGGTGGTCAAACGCGAGCCTTTTATCAATAAAAAAATATCACTGAGTTTTTGAAGTATGTATCTATTAGATTAGTGTAGTACCTACCTATTGCATAATTGCATTAGTAACCAAACCTAACCTAACTATGGATTTGTTTAAAACCCTTGGCGTAATTGCGACTCACTCTTGACCGGGTTTTATGAGGTGATAACGTCAGATTTTATAGTAATCTATACTAATATAATAAGGCGGAAAAAAATTGTTTGTTCGTTTAAACGCGCTAATCTTCAAAAGTATTGGATGGATAATTATTATGTATCTCAGGGGGATGATACTATTGCAGGAATGTTAGGCATGTTAGAAAGGCTATTAAAGTGAAAAAAAAAAATCCCACAACCGTTTCTCAGAGTTACCTAAAATAATCATACGTCACGCGGTTTCGTACGAGTTCGATAACAAACACTGAGACACAAGATTTTTATATATCTAAATATATATAAATCAAAGGTGACTGACTGACTGACTGACATAGTGATCTATCAACGCACAGCCCAAACGACTGGACGGATCTGGCTGAAATTTGGCATGCAGGTAGATGTTATGACGTAGGCATCCGCTAAGAAAGGATTTTGCGAAATTCCCACGGGATCGGGATTTACACGGAAAAATCTTCCCACGCGGGCGAAGCCGCTGGCACAAGCTAGTTAGATATATACACACAGAGGATCTCGTGGCTAAATAATAATAAAAATTGGCCAAGTGCGAGTCAGACTCGCCCATGAAGGATTCCGTAGGAACTATAATAATATAATATAATATAATATAATATAATATGTATATTTATTTGACGAATAAAAAAATAATATGTGTATTTACTTAAATAAAAAACATCACAAAATTTCTTAAAACTAGCTTATTTACATTTTTACAACTACGCTAAATAACTTTGTTTTTCATAGTGTTTGTATGAATTTCAAAGTTATATTTGCGGTTTTAGAAAATATGCTGTATCTCAAAAACTGCTGACCCGATTTCGTTCAAACTAATTTTGATTGAAAGGTTACATTAAGATCTACAGACATATATTTTTTTTTAGATTTTTCACTCCATTATTATAGAAGTTAGAGGGAAGGGGGAAAAACATTTTACCACTTTGGACGCTTATATCTTGTAAACGATTGACTTTATGAAAAAGTGGTTCTAGAAACCCTCATATCATTTTTAAAGACCTGTCTATAGATACCACACACGCATAGGTTTCATTAAAAAAATATTTTCATTTCTAGTTCCATGTATGGGGACCCCCCTTTATTTTAAATATTGTTACATTTTTTTCTTAAAATCGGAAAGCGGTTCACAGAATACATCTGCCTACTAAATTTCACATGTATAGTCTTAATAGTTTTGGAATAAAATGGCTGTGACATACGGACGGACGGACAGACAGACAGACGGACAGACATATCGAAACTATAAGGGTTCCGTTTTTAGCCATTTGGCTACGGAACCCTAAAAATCAATTCAAAATCTTCAACGTTTTTTCCGGAATCGAATTCAGTTCTCACCGCGAATTCTCCTTTATGTCGCCTACCGAATAAAAACGGGTGCCACGATGTGGTAATTTGAGTTTAAGAAAAAGAAAGAAGTAGGCTGGAGCAATCTGGTGAATAAAGTGATTGTTCCATGGTCTTTGATTCGTTGACGGTTTGATCAAAATTATGGTCTTGTGCGAAATTATCGTAGTGCAAAATCCAAGAATTTTCTTTCCACAAATCTAGCATTTTTCGTCGACTTACGCCGCATAACGCTCAAATAATATTCTTTATTCAATGTTTGACATCCGGCAAGAATTGCGAATGTACACGCCGCGAAAGCCAATGAAAATGGTAGACATGACTTTGACTTTGGCGTGGTTCTTTCGGTTTCGGTTCAGTTGGAAGGCATCTCATATGATCTAACTAAAAACATCACTGTATTTAATAAAAATAACAGATGCAACTCAAACTCTGCGCCAAAATGCAAAACAGTTGTGCCAATATAACAACCGAACCAACAAACGAAAAAAAGTGAATTTGACACCATTAACAAATCGATATCTCCTATACCAGGACTTTTAATTCCATGCAGCAGATTGATAGTTTCAGTATTGTAAGTAGGGATGCCAAATGTGTTCAAAGAAAAAACCGGACAAAGTTTTTAATATTTTTACTTCTTCTATACTTAATATCATAAAGCGGAAAAGTTTGTTTGTTTGTTTGTTTGCTTGAAGGCGCTAATCTTCGAAAGTACTGGGTGGATTTGGATAAAATTGGGTATGGAAGTAGCTTGAAGCTTGAGGAAGGTTATAGGCTACTTTTTACGCGACTGCAAAAAGGAGAGTTATGTTTTTACCGTGATAGATTCCACGGGAGCGAAGCCCCGCGTGAGTACTAGTAATAGATAAATGTACTTTGTGTACTGTAAACTTACTTACTAAACTACAACCATTCTACTTTTTATATATTTAGAACTCAACCCGACTGCTTTTAATAAAGTCTTATTCCCTGAGATGGCATCTTAAAATTCAGTGCAACTAACATTTATGTTAAAGAAAATGCACTATTCACTTTTTACAGTTTGAACGGCGAGACGATTTTTTTCATCGGTCCATACATTTCCCATGACGCTGAAGATTCGTTCCACAAAAGCATTAGATATGGGAATACTACACCACACATACTGTACGATTTTCAATAAATGGTCCTACGAAACGCTGGTGCTGTTCGCTAGAAATAATGAACGACTATTTTATTACCGGACAATCTATTTTCCGGTTTACCAAGATTTTGTGACCAGACAAGCATACAGAAAACCGGATTGTCCGGTCGAAAACCGAACATCTGGCATCCCTAGTTGTAAGATATGACGACTACGAAATTATTGTGTAACTAAATTATTGGATTCGGGAATAAAATCGAATAATGATGTAAATAATTTGATTTTAATATATAGTGTGAAAATATCAAAAAGTAAAATATGATAATGAAGGGACGTGACAATAAAACGAATAAATCATGATAATATTTTTTATTTTTTTGCAACATGCCTCCTGTATTTGTACGTATTCCAACGGGGTTAAGGTCGTAGTAGTGCGGGGCAGTCTTTTTAGTAGTAATCCTGCGCTATTTACTTTCTCTGCTTTATAATGTGCTATTTAATCCTTTCACTCCTCTTTATCTTAAAGACCGCTTTCGGTTTCTCTGTGACACACATTCAAGGTCCTTGAGATCATCGGAAAATTTAAAGTTAAGTATCCGTATGCATTCCACTTCTTTCTTCGATAAATCTTTCACTATCCAAGCGGCCCGTTTGTGGTATGCATTACCCATAGATGTGAGGCGTGCTCAAACATTAACTACGTTCAAAAGAATGGTGACGGACAATGATATTATAAATATCATTGGTGACGGAGCATTATCTCTCATTTTTTCCCCTCCGTTTTCTACTATGAATTTGATATGTATTAGTATATATTTATATATTAAATATTGTGGTATCTATTTTATATTATTATGTTTAATTAGTATTATGTATGATGAAATGAGGTTTTAAAGGAGATTCTAAATCTATCTCATTTAATTCCTGTCCATCCAAAAGTTGTCTGTAAGAGATTGCCCTGTGCGATGAAACCGCCCATTGTACACTAGTTTTATTATTTTGTATCCTTAGTGTATTGTAAGGTGTACCTACAATAAAGTATATAATCGGACATGTTACCGTCCGGGTGAATCAATCCGCCACATTATCTCTGGTTGTTCTCGTCTTGCTAATGGAGAGTACTTGCACAGGCACAACCTTGCAGCCAAGATAATTCATCAGCAACTTGCTTTGAAATATTCTCTTGTGGAATCGGACGTGCCTTACTATAGGTATGTGCCCGACTCAGTTCTCGATAACGGCCATGTCACATTATACTGGGATCGGTCCATCATCACTGACAGGACTATTGTAGCCAATAATCTATTCTAATATTATAAAGCGGAAAAGTTTGTTTGTTTGTTTGTTTGCTTGAACGCGCTAATCTTCGAAAGTACTGGGTGGATTTGGATGCAATTTGGTATGGAAGTAGCTTGAAGCTTGAGGAAGGTTATAGGCTACTTTTTACCCGACTGCAAAAAAGGAGAGTTATGTTTTTACCGTGATAGGATCCACGGGAGCGAAGCCCCGCGTGAGTACTAGTGTAACAATAATAGAGGTGGTGGACCGAATCGAAAGGCGTGCCATGATTGTCGACATTACCATCCCGCATGACGAGAACCTCGTGAAAGCTAAGAAAGATAAGCAAATCAAGTATCTTGACTTGGCAAACGAGATTGTCGACATGTGGGATGTGAACTCGGCAATCATTGTACCGATAGTCATCTCAGCCAATGATTTAATAGCCAAGAGCCTCGACTAATACCTCAGGAGACTCTCATTAGGCGGTTCGATCAAGGGCTTGCTTCAGAAAGCGGTACTCCTGGACACGGCGCGTATCGTCAGGAGGTTCCTCTATAAATTCTATCATTTATTTAATAATAATTTTGTGAGGCGGGCGTTCGCGGGGTCTGATATTAGTCCTCGAGATTATCTCACCTGCGCCACAGAGCGCATCGACTTCCTGAAGCAGAAAGTCTATGCGTGGGCAAATAGAATTCGCAGATATAAGCGGCGGGTGGAGCGATACACTCAGAATCGCACATTCCAAAGCAATGAACGGTGGGTTTATAGGGCTTGGGAGCGACCGGACCAAGGTGTGATTGACACTCGCCTACCGGATGATGACGCCATGTGTTCGTTCTGGCGCAGCATCTGGTCGGTGCCTGTCAGTCACACTGAGGGTGACTGGATGAGGGAGATCAAGCGCACGTGCGATCTTATACCAGAAATGGGGGCAATTATGATCAGCCCCCAAGATGTAACCCGTGCAGTCCGTCCGTTATCCAACTGGAAATCTCCAGGACCGGACGGGCTGCACAATTTCTGGATTAAATGGTTTCTAAGCTCGCACGCTCGCTTGGCCGCTCAGTTCCAGTCTGCCTTAGAGCTAGGATCGCTACCTCAATTCCTGACTACAGGAATAACCCACCTGCTCCATAAACCAGGTTGTACTGCGGAACCTAAAAATTATAGACCGATCACGTGCTTACCGACGGTCTATAAAGTTCTTACTTCCATTTTGAGAGCCAAAATTAATAACCACATTGACATAAATTCAATCATGTCTGCTTCTCAGAATGGATGTAGGAACGGGTCCCGCGGTACTAAGGAGCTTCTCCTCATCGATATTGCCATAAACGAACAGGTTCGTCGTTTTCGAAGGAATCTGTCGACATGTTGGATAGATTATAAGAAGGCCTATGACTCGGTTCCACATACATGGCTCATGAAGGTGTTGGAGTTGTACAAAATAAATCCAATATTCCGCACTTTCCTTGAGTCATGCATGGGGCAATGGAAGACGGTCCTCTGCTACCCAGGATGTCGACAGATCCAGGAAAACAGCGAACCGATTAGGATTGAGCGTGGTATTTTTCAGGGCGACAGTCTGAGCCCACTGTGGTTTTGTCTGGCTCTCAACCCTCTTAGTACACTGCTGGAGGGTTCAGGGTTAGGCTACCAGTTGAAAAGAGGTGGTCAGGTCATATCACACTTGCTTTACATGGATGATTTGAAACTTTTTGCCCCCAGCAACTTGCAACTCATGGAGCTACTGAAGGTAACGGAAACCTTCAGTAGCGCCATCAGGATGGAATTTGGGGTGGACAAATGTGCGGTCATGCATGTAAAGCGAGGGGTGATTATGGAATCCTTGGGAACTCAACTCTCGGATTCCATACACCTAAGATCCCTCGGCTCAACTGAAACCTACAAGTATTTGGGTGTGTCAGAGGCACTAGGCATCAATGTTGCTTATGTTAAACAGTCATTGAAGGAACGCTTCTTTGGCCGCCTGAATAAAGTACTGAATAGTCTTCTATCAGGCGGAAACAAGGTGCGTGCTTTCAATGGTTGGGTCATGCCAGTATTGATGTACTCTTTTGGCATACTCAAATGGACTCAGACTGAACTTGACGCCTTGGACAGGCGGGTCCGCACAACGCTGACTGCAAATCGAATGCATCACCCACGTTCATCGGTGATGAGGCTTTATATCCCGCGGAAGTACGGGGGTCGTGGCATTTAAATGCAAAGACCCTACACAACCGCGAGGTATGCAGCCTAAGGGAATATTTCCTAGAAGCCGACGTGGGTATGCATCGAGATGTGGTAGCGGTGGACAAAGGCCTCACTCCGCTCTCCTTAGGTAGCGAGAATTGGCGCAAACCTGTAGTATTAGATACTAATGACCGTAGAGAAGTATGGCAGAGCAAGGAGCTTCACGGGCGCTATTACCGGGCCCTTCATGGGTCTGACGTAGACACATTAGCGTCCGTAGCCTGGTTACGTTTTGGTGACCTCTTCGGGGAAACCGAAGGTTTTGTCTGTGCGATTATGGACGAAGTTATGATGACGAATAACTATCGGAAATATATTGTGAAGGATGGTACGGTAGACATATGTCGGGCATGTCACAAACCGGGAGAATCCATTCGTCACATTATCTCCGGCTGTTCTCGTCTGGCTAACGGAGACTATTTGCATCGACACAATCTCGTAGCCAGGATTATTCACCAGCAACTTGCTCTTAAATACAATCTTGTGGAATCAGAAGTACCATACTATAGGTATGTGCCCGACCCAGTTCTCGAAAATGGCAATATTACACTGTATTGGGATCGGTCTATCATCACTGACAGGACTATTGTTGCCAATAAGCCTGGCATAGTAGTGATAGACTGATTAGAGCGTCGCACAATTATTGTTGATATAGCAGTCCCCCATGACGAGAACCTCGTGAAAGCTGAGATAGATAAAAAAAATAATTATCTTGACCTGGCGCGCGAGGTTGTCGACATGTGGGATGTGGAGACAGCAATCATTGTGCCGATAGTCGTCACAGCCAATGGTTTAATAGCCAAGAGCCTCGACCAACATCTAAGGAGGCTCTCGTTGGGCAGCTGGATCAAGGGCCTGATCCAGAAAGCAGTGCTCCTGGAAACGGCGCGTATTGTGAGGAGGTTCCTCTCTATGGAGCCCTGACCACCGGTAGCTTGGACCCTGTTCCCGATACCGGTGGGCAACTATTTTTTATATTTTTAAATGTTTTTATTTTTTATATTAATATTTAAAAATGTAATCTATATGTATATATATTAAATAAATGGAATAATAATAATATTCCACAACTTTTCACACAACGCCATCTAGTCCCAAACTAAGCAGAGCTTGTGGTATGGGTACTAGACAACTGATAAACATACATATATATTTCTAAATACATACATATTATAGATAAATTACACCCAGACAAAGAACAAATGACCGAGCTCATCACACAAACATTTGTCCTCGACGTGTCCTCACGGCGGCGATAGGCGGAGACCTCTCGCGCCCGGCATTGGTCGAGGCCATGCTGCGGGGCGAGAGGGAGTGGGAAGCGGTCGCCTCCTTCTGCGAAGCAGTCATGCTTCCGAAGGAGGAGGCGGGCCGCGAGAGGGAGAGGATGGCGTCCTCCCTCCAGCCCAGCCGCAGTGGTAGACGCCCACGGCGTCGGACGTCGGCCGACGATCTCCGGCCACCGTAGGCGCGGGCATGCGGACAGCGAGTAAAGGGCAACTCGCTGTCCGACCATGGACCATGCCCGGGTCGACGGCGCGTCGTGTTCCACGCGCGCCTCAAAGAGCGTCAGCAACATGACGAGGCCCCCTCTGCAGAGGGCCGAAGCCTGCCGGGGTCGTGGGACCGTTACCGTGGCCCCGGTATGTAAAGGGTTATTGAAGGAACACCGTGGATTTTAGTCAGTAAAAGTCTGACAGTCCCTCCCACCCTGCCCGGAGTGGGAGGACTTATTTGATAATTTTACCACGTTAAAAAAAAAAAAAAAAAAGGTGGGAATCGAACCCACGACCTAGCGCATAGCAGTCAGGGCCACTGACCACTATACCAACGGGCCTGTCAGATTTATATTTCGCACGATTAAAAATCGCTCATATATTATTCGATTGATTGAATCCATCACTATTAGGTTAAATATGGTACTTATCATTATTTTAAAAAGTGACATTTATAAAATAATAATTAAAAGTCCTGGTATAAGTATACTGAGTAATCTAACAAATTTAGGTCTTTCATTATGTACGTATATAATAAACCATGATCTAAATGTAGTTTTCTTAGTGTATATGTTAGCTAGTTCCAAGTTTGGTATAGATATTAACCATTTCTAATATATAGTGGGTCACACTCAAAGTGAAGGCGACAGTATGTACGCTTTAATTAAGCTACCGAACTGCCTCATGATTTAATATAAAAACTTTTTAACATAAAATTAAACCGACTTCCAAAAAACACAAAAGCTTTTTATGTAACAAGTAAACAAGATTATACTTACAAGATTGATTAAAGAAACCTAAAGCTACACGAAATCGAAGTATATTGGGTTCCCATGGAATCGCTTTTTATTGGTGTAATCACTGCAAGGAGTTCTAATCCGATCATAAATAAATCTATCTATGATCTATATACATATAATAAAACAGTAAAAAAAGTGTGTCTGTACATTAAAATTTTATACAAAAATAATAATTGAGGTGGGTTAAGATCGGTAACAGGGCAAAAAAAAAAAATCTGTCTGTTTGTACACGCTAATCTCCGGACTGGATTCTAATGAAATTTGGTGAGTAGATAGTTGACATCCTGGAATAACACTAAGCCATCTTTATCCCGGAATTCCCACGGGATCGGGATTTACGCGGGAAATCCTCCCACGCGAACGAATTTGTAGTCACCTATTTATTGACCAAATTAAGCAAAAAGACTTGATTTTTATTTTAAGATGCTCAGATTCTTTAATAATTCGATTCTACTATCATTGTTTTTTTAATAATCCGATTTCAACCAACTCTAGAGCTGATGACAGTGACAGCGATTCAAACTGATTATATTAATTTGTTAAACATTTAATACTTTTGTTTATTTTGTTTAACGATATAACTAACTTTAGACTTATTTTGATTTAAGTTTGTATCATTTTTAGTTCTTATTTTTTCATTGACCTACAGAAGTACCCGTTTTAATTTTTATTATTTGTATGTTTTTTTTTTAAACTTCGGTGATGAAACATTGATGTTCAATGAAATTCATGTTCAACTTGTAGCTTTAACTAAGGTTAAATAATGTTAAGAAACATATTCATACTTAATAATAACGAGGAATAGCTTGTGATCCTTTAAAATGCGTTACTTGTTTATGATTCTTCGTTTTTCTTACCCCTTTATTAACCCCACATTTCGTAAGGTATTAGAAATAAAATGAGTAATTAAAAATGGAACAGGGCAACATGGGGCTCAATAGATCTTTTTTTTTCTAAAGCGATTTTGAGTTAAATTTCTGCTATCAACCTACGTTTTTAATTCAACATATAAAAGCATGTCTATTCTTTAACATTTTTTTTTTCAAATGCTGCTTTTACAGTTTGGTTTCCTTTAAAAGATAGTTTTCTCTTTTTTCATACAGCGAATTGATCCATTGTGGCCCATGAATGGGTCACATTGGATCAGCGTCTGGGTTACAGTGGATCGAATGGGGTACTTTGAATCATAAAGGTTAAAATTCAATAAAATTTGTTATATTATTTAAATTCTTTATTTTTTACAAATATATCCATATGTTTAAGAATATAAAATATGAATGGCCCAAGGTAGCGTGCCTGGGCCCCCTTATTCCTCATTTAAATTAATGATTCGCCAAAAGTTACACAACAACAAATGATTTTGTTTGCAGACGATAGCACTGCTATTGTAAAATGTAAGGACTTAAATACTCATCAACTTGACATTAATAATACACTTGCTGAAATAATTAATTGGCTTAATATGAATAATTTGATAATAAACTAAAGTGATGCACTTCCACCAGAGAATTGAAGCACCAAAAATTTATATCAGCTACAATGGCACTGATATAGAAGAGGCAAACGTAAGTTTTTAGGTTTACATGTTAACAATAATCTTAATTGGAAAGCTCATATAGAACAACTATTTTTTTTTTTTTACTGATGGGCCCACTCTTAAGAATAAATGCATATGGACTTTTTCAAATGGCTAGAAAAGTTAATACAGACTTGTTACTTGTTTCTTACCATTACCATCACGTAACGACCCAAGTAGCAAAATATGGCCCTGTAATTATCCTAGGAGCACGTATTTTTTAATCCTATAGAAATCCTGTAAACGTTTATAGAGCTGCATTTGGGCGCAGTTTATAGGACTATTACGCCCTATAGTCGCTTTGTTATAATCTGGTAAAGTGCTATTTGATTTTATAATTACCTTATTAAGTGCTTTAACAAAATATAGTTATCCTATAAAAATCCGGTAAATGCATCTAAAAAGAGCGATTGGTCCTCTTATGATCTGGCGCGTGCCGCTACTAGAGTAATTGATCCTACAGTGATCAGCGTAATACCATTAGTAGATTCATTCAGTCGATCATTCGTTCTTTTTTCGTTAATTCATTGTACTGTGCTGGTGTGTGACATTGATTACTTTTTTTTTTTCAAAAGATATTGTAATGTCACATTATAATAATGTCTGTCATTATAATAAAGTAACTTTTTCCGTGTAACTGTTTTGTAAAGAGTGCCTACTCAACTTGCGAAAATCATTTTATTGATGAAGTGTTAGATGATAATAAACATATCTTCATGCGCCTTCAAAATTTTACATTTTCATTATTTCTTAATTCAGTAATACTATACTTATAATAAATCTGTAGAGAGGTCAATTCTGTACATGAAATATATTTCCAAAATAACTATCAGGGGGTGATTAAGGATCGATACTGATGCCAAAAATGCAATCAGTTAAATTTTTGTCTGTCTGTCTGTCTGTCTGTCTGTCTGTCTGTATAACCGTTATAGAAACAAAAACTACTCGACGGATTTTAACGAAACTTGGTACAATTATTTTTCATACTCCTGAGCGGGTTATAGTATACTTTTTATCACGCTACAATCAATAGGAGCAGAGCAGTGAAGGGAAATGTTGGGAAAATGGGAGAAGTTACTCCATTTTTTAAGCTTCCTTCGCGTGTGCAACCTTAATGGTTAAAGCTACACAGAAATCATTTATGACGGAAATGTTCTCCTTAAAATTATATAAAAAATATCCCACGACAGCATATGTCTATCTTTTATGGTTGACTCACAATAACACGTGTAACTCCCGATAGCTTAACAGTTCGAAGCTTTCTGATTATTATTCTGCTCCGAAATTTAAAACCACCACAACTTTGCAATGGAACTCGGCTAAAAGTAACCCAGTTGCAACAAAATATAATCGAGGCTCAAATTTTAACAGGTTGCGGTGCAGGAGAAACCGTCTTTATTCCCAGAATTCCCATAATACCAAATAATTTTCCATTCCAATTTAAAAGAACGCAATTCCCAGTATCGGTGTGTTATGCAATGACAATTAATAAGGCTCAAGGGCAGACTTTTCGTGTTCCTGGAGTAGATCTCGGTGTCAGTTGTTTCTCGCATGGTCAGTTGTATTCTATAGGTACTTAAGCCTCATGTAAACGTGATCTAAACAATATTACCAATACATTAACATACAAGAGTTACATAATAACACACAAGGAGTTACACGCTGACGGAGTCGCGGGCACAGCTATTAACAATAATATTGTGCGGTTCTACTACTAAATTACGAAAGTTAATCTGTCTGTAAAGCCCGATTTACACTTCAATAAGTACAGTAGCCAGTTAAGAACTCAGACAGTTAAGTAATAAGTAGTAAGTTGTAAGTAGCGTCCAAACGTAGGCGAGTGAGTAGTCATAAGTTGCCCGAGAAGAAGTAAAGAAAATAACACGTGTTTGCGGCCGCAACCTTCAAATTTATGGACTGTACTAAACTCGCCCGTCTACATGTCAGCCAGTTAAGTTGGCGGGGTGCGGGAGACGTGAGAGAGGGGGCTACTTCGCACTGGACTCGCCGAAAAATATGATCGCGATCTATTTAGCTCAACTTAATCAACAACTTACTACTTAACTCGCTTTTGCCGTTCAAACTACAATAACAACTTAACTCGCCGATGACGCAAGTTAACTCGCTACTGTACTTATTGAAGTGTAAATCGGGCTTTACATCAAAATCACTGAACCGTGAGGAAGGACATAGGCCACTTTTTTTTACGAAAATCGACGGAAACGTGGACGAAGTCGCGGGCAACAGCTATCTATACTAATAATATAAGGCTGAAGAGTTTGTTTGTTTGTTTGTTTGTTTGAACGCGATAATCTCAGGAACTACTGGTTCGAATTGAAAAAATATTTTTTAATTAAATAGTAAATTTATAGAGAAAGGCTATAGGCTATATATCATTACGCTAAGGCCAATAGGAGCGGAGAGCCAATGAAGAATGCTTCAAAATCGGGGTTAAATTTAACGTTAGCCCAAAGTAACTATTCCACGCGGACGGAGTCGCGGGCAAAAGCTAGTTCAGTAATAAATTAAACCTATCCGACATAGGGTCGAAACACGTGCCATTACATTGCATTTATCAGAACCTTTAAAGGACTTTTTAACCGACTTCAAAAAAAGGAGGTTTACAATTCGTCTTGAACTTTTTTTTTTTTTATGTATGTTACCTCATAACTCGGAGACGGCTGGACCGATTTGAAAAATTCTTTTTGCGTTTGAATGGGTATACTTTCTAGTTGGTCCCATTGTTACGAAATTAGGATCTGATGATGGGATCCTGGAGAAATCGAGGGAACTCTTCAAATATTATAGGCACACCTATAGCGTTTTGGGTATTTCTTATAGTACCTTGAGCAGTTGCTTCCGAAAAGTACCATTTGGGGAAGTTGAACTGATGATGAAGACCACGGATGGCCACTGAAACTCCTAAATAATAAGTATTTCGTGGATTGCGTTTCGATTACTTGAGTATGCATGTTAAACATTTTATGCTCGTCACAAAACATATGGTGATGTAGAGCTGATGGTCAAGTACCAGGAGAACTCCTCAAAAATTAACGGCTATGCATCAGGAAAAGCAATATTTTGTAAAAGGTGATAAGTTGTTGACATTTTGGCTTTTGTAACTAGATAAATTACAAACCGACCCACTAAAAAGCGTGAAAAAAAAAAATTAGCAAAAAATAGAACCGACTTCCATATCAAAACACTACAAAGGCAAAAATAACTTTAATTTCGGAAGGCGGTGTCTTTGGTTTTGTATATATTTTCGTTTTTACACCGCCTTCCGAAATTAAAGTTATTTTTGCCTTTGTAGTGTTTTGATATGGAAGTCGGTTCTATTTTTTGCTAAATATTTTTTTTTTAATCAAAGTTAAGACGTTTACATGACATACCTACGCCCTCGCCAAATCGGTCGAGTCGAACTTCTGTCGTCCTTCGCAGCCTCCCATGGTAAAACCGGATAGAACACACCGTGCACATACCCTGTGCTCATACCGTGCAAGAGAAAGCAAATTTATTTGCCTCCCTCTTCGCGAAAAATTCGCGTCTAGACACAGGGTCTAACTTACCACCGCGGAAATCGCAATTCACATTAAAGGGGTCCGTAAAGCCCTTTGTAGTCTGGACGTGAACAAGGCCAGTGGGCCGGACGGAATACCTGCCAGAGTCCTAAAAAGTTGTGCTCCATAGTTGTCACCTGTACCGACTCCCCTGTATCGCCTTTCCCTCAAAACCGGAGTGGTGCCAGTGTCCTAGAAGCTTGCTAATGTGCAACCTGTTTCCAAAAAGATCCTGCCAATTATAGACCAATCGCCTTAATCTCCATACTGTGTAAAGTAATGGAAAGGGTACTCAACAACAAGTTGCTGGCATACCTTGAAGACAATGAGCTCCTCAGTGACCACCAGTATGGCTTTCGCCATGGTCGGTCCACTGGAGATCTTCTTGTGTATGTCAGGCGCTGTTGGGGCGAGGCCATTGAGAAACACCGTGAAGACCTTGCGGTATCCCTCGACATCTCAAAGGCCTTTGACAGGCAGGTCTGGCACGCTAGTCTGCCTAGCAAGCTTCCCGCATTCGGTGTCCCTGCTGGCTTATGCAACTGGATTTCCGACTTCTTGAGTGAGCAGTTGATCCGAGTGGTCATCGATGACTGTTCAAGGGCCTGTTTGCGACACTTTTTCTGTTGCATATCAATGACCTACTTCAGCTGGGAGCAGTTGGGTACGCGGATGACAGCACAGTCTCAGAGAGATACTTATACAGTTCTAGAGCTGACAGGGACGAAATTGCCACTCTCAGAAAGGCCATGGTAGAGCGCATGAATTTGACCCTAAATCTCGTTTCCCAATGGGGTGACGAATTCAACGCTCTGAAAACACAGGCTTGTCTTTTCAGCGCTAAAAAAAGCCCTTTTGAATTGACCCCTACTTTCCCAAGTACATCTGTGCCAGTTACCAATCACCTGGAGCTTTTGGGCATGGAGTCGACATCAGACCTCAAATTCGGCTCAACCCGATGCTGAAGATGGATGGGTGGTTTTTGCTGCAGTCTGAGCTCTGGACTCGATAGTCCAGAGCTCAGACTGCAGCAAAAAAGCACGTAACTGGGGAAACTGTAAAAGGGTCTACTGCCTTTCCTGAGGTCAGTTAATGGGGGTATTGGACTTCCTACAATCATTTCTTATTAGTTATATAGGGTGAGAAAGTATGTCGCTCCAGAACATGAAGCAGCAACTTATGCGAATAAAAACATTTTTTTAATAAGGACTAGCAATGTATAACCACATTAATAGCAATCTTGTTAACTCATCCAAATAAGCTAAATATACTTGTGTCTGAAGTGGGTTCACGGCAATTGTTCGCGGGTGGGGTTCGAACCCGTGACCTCTCGATCACAAGTCCAACACCTTAGCGATTGGGCTAATAGACGCTTCGTGGTATGGTACAGAATGCCTGCTACTGCTATACAACGTGTAATTTAAAGGGTATATGTATACCGAGTGCATGGCTTCTTTGGATGATACAAACGATATGGCAAGGGTTTTGTAATCCTAAATCTACGTGTGTAGAACTTATTACAAATTCCAATACACTGATACCAGAGACCGAATCTTTCAAATTAAGAAGAAAGAAAAGAATTATCGTGTTATTGGCAAGTGACGTGGAAAGTTATTGACCCTCGTAGTGCTGTGACACGTTTGTTATGATTGGTATTCACGAAACATATGAAACCGATAATTTCGTATCAATTCTTTGAGTCACTTATTTTGTGCTGAAACTGTGCATAGAGACTCCACACCAGATGTTGTCTTCAGCCCTTTTGGAATGATATGGGGATTCCGTTACACGTTGTATAAAGGTATTTTTGTACACGAAGTTACAGTAGAACACTGACTCCTAAGTTACAGGGTCCCCCCTAGTTTAGGAGGCAGGGTCTTTCACTATGTATGGAACCTTTCACTTAAATTCAAAGTTCCTATTGTATTTTTGTGATAGCTTTGTAAACTAAGGTTCCTGTGTTAATAAACGTTTTTTTTTTTATTTAATATTTTATTTATATTTAATTATGCTGTAGGTTAACGTAAATGGCGCGGGAATGCTTTTAGGATTCCGTAGCCGAATAGCAAAAAACGGAACCCTTATAGTTTCGATATGTCTGTCCGTCTGTCTGTCTGTCTCTCTGTCCGTCCGTCCGTATGTCACAGCCATTTTATTCCGAAACTATTAAGACTATACATGTGAAACTTAGTACGTAGATGTATTCTGTGAACTTGCGATTTTTATAAAAAAAATTAAAAAATGTTTAAAATAAAGGGGGGTCCCCATACATGGAACTAGAACTGAAAATATATTTTTTTATGAAACCTATGCGTGTGTGGTATCTATAGACAGGTCTTTAAAAATGATATAAGGGTTTTTAAAACCATTTTTTTATAAAGTCAATCGTTTAAAAGATATAAGCTTCCAAAGTGGTAAAATGTGTGTCCTCGCCCCTCTAACTTCTATAATAATGGAGTGAAAAATCTAAAAAAAATATATGCTGTAGATTTTAATGTAAAATTCTAACCAAAATTAGTTTGAACGAAATCGGGTCAGCAGTTTTTGAGATACAGCATATTTTCTAAAACCGCAAATATAACTTTGTAATTCATACAAACACCATGAAAAACAAAGTTATTTAGCGTAGTTGTAAAAATGTAAATAAGCTAGTTTTAAGACATTTTTAAGGTTTTTTATTCGTCAAATAAATATACATATTATATTATATTATTATAGTTACTACGGAACCCTTCATGGGCGAGTCTGACTCGCACTTGGCCAATTTTTTTTTTATTACTGATGGGCCCACTCTTGACCTCGATCTCGCCTGATGGTAAGCGATAGATGAGGTCTACGATGGAACGAGCGAGCCCAGAAGATGCCTGTTTACTCGTGCATTAAAGACTGAAAGGTCATAAGTGGCAGGGAACACAGAAGCCGGCAGAGAATACCACAGCTTGGCTGTGCTCACAATAAATGTGGAGGAGAAGCGCGTGGTAGGACAAGATGGTATATCAACCAAGTGTGGGTGGTACCCAGCCGCGCGTCTGGTAGACCGGTAGTGAAAGGGAGATGGAGGAATCAGGTCATGGAGCTCCTGCGCACACTCCCCGAAGTACAATCTGTAGAAAACCGATAGGCAAGCAACGGTTCGCCGATGAGCCAGGCTATGAAGCTTGTCCACCAGCACCTCGTCGCCTATAAGCCTTTTAGCTCTGCGCTCGATCGAGTCCAATGCAGCAAGTTGGTACTTTGCAGAGGCATCCCACAAGTGGCTGCAATACTCCACGCAGGAACGGACCTGTGCTTTATACAGATTTAGAAGCTGTCCAGGCGTGAAGTACCACCTCACCTTGTGTAGGATTCCTAGCTTTTTTGCTGCAGTCTGAGCTCTGGACTGAAATGTCTGGTGTGAAATGTCCCCCGACTCGATCATTTTGTTATTTAGTACTCCTTCACTTTTTATTTTTTATCCAATATGCTTAGCCTGCTCCCAAATATGTTGACATCAGCTTCCAGTTCAACTGAACGCAGCTGAGTACAGACTTACAAGGAGCGACTGCCTATAGATCTCCACAACCCCCTTGTACCCCTTGCCAAGACTGGTGCCAGATATTGTATTCTATCAACACGTAACGACTAAACCCGTACCCGAACCCGTAACGTTCGTGCTTTCAGAAGCATGGTGGAATCTCGATATCCACGGACCAATCTGAGCAAGCGAGGATTAACGTGTGAAGTGGAATATAATGTAAACATTGTATACATTTATTATATACTATTATTATTATATACTTTATTGTACACCTTACAATACACTTAAGGATAAAAATCATAAAACTAGTGTACAATGGGCGGTCTTATCGCACAGGGCAATCTCTTACAGACAACCTTTGGATGGACAGAAATTATAGGAGACAGATTTAGGGCTGTCAGTGTACAACATCATGTATAATACTAACCAAACATCATAATATAAAATACATACCACAAAATATAATATATAAATATATATAATTACATATCAAATTCATAATAGAGAAAGAAGGGGAAAAATTATAGTGAGAGGTAATGCTCCTTCACCATTCTTTTGAATGTAGATAATGTTTGAGCACGCCTCACATCTATGGGTAATGCATTCCACAAGCGGGCCGCTTGTATAGTGAAAGATTTATCGAAGAAAGAAGTGGAATGCATACGGATACTTAACTCTAAATTTTCCGATGATCTCAAGGACCTTGAATGTGTGTCACAGAGAAACCGAAAACGATCTTTAAGATAAAAAGGAGTGAAAGGATTAAATAACACATTATAAAGCAGAGAAAGTAAATGAACATTTCGGCGAAACTTAATAGGAAGCCATTTGAGCTTAGTACGAAATTCAGAAACATGGTCATATTTGCGCAAGCCAAATATAAACCTAATACAGAGATTTTGAAGTCGCTCTAGCTTGTCGAATTGGTCTTGGGTCAAATCAAGATAGCTGGCATCAGCATAGTCCAAGATAGGAAGAAGAAGAGATTGTGCAATTGCAATTTTAGTGGTGATGGGAAGAAAATTACGCAGGCGTCTCAGGGAGCCTGCAGAGGCAAACAGTTTACGACTGACTTCCTGCAGTTGCTTCGTCCAAGAAAGAGTTTTGTCGATGTATATCCCCAAGTTTTTCACGGCGTGACTGAACGGAATAACGGTGTTATTAAAGGAAACTTGGGGAAGTGTCGACCAATCGATCTTAGAGATAGTCCGGGAACTACCAACAACAATGACTTGGGTTTTGGCAGGATTGATTTTCAGTCCGAACTCAGTGCTCCAATCACTAATTCGAGCGAGGTCCACATTGATTGTCCCAATGGCATCAGGTAGATCTACGTGGGGGGCTTGCGTGTAAATTTGCAAATCATCAGCATACAAGTGGTAGAAGGAAGATAGTCGTTGAGTGATAGCATTAATAAAAAGTACGAAAAGTAAAGGAGATAAAACGCCACCCTGCGGCACACCGGCAGAGGTGTCACACCAAGAAGAGAAAGAATCCTCAGTGCAAATACGCTGCCGGCGACCAAACAGGTAACTACGAAACCAGTCAATTACCGAAGGAGATATGTTAAAAGAGCATAGAATGCCAAGCAAAATGTCGAAGTCAACTGTATTAAAAGCATTGCTGAAGTCAAGTAGTGCGAGTACAGTTAACTTCCCCATCTCCATGCCTGACCTTATATCATCTGTAATATGAACGAGAGCTGAGGTAGTGCTGTGACCAGGTCGAAAACCAGATTGGAAGGGATTTAAAAGATTATGTTTAGAAAGGAATGCGCTGAGTTGTTGATGGACAAGTTTTTCAAGGACTTTGGATAGAAAAGGGAGAATGGAAATGGGTCGGTAGTCAGAAAAGAATGCAGGATGCGATTTCTTTGGTAACGGGATAACTTGAGCGTCTTTCCAGGCTTGTGGAAAGATACTACTAGAAATGGAGAAGTTAAGGATATAAAGGATGGCCGAAAGAATGTTGTCAAGTATAGGAATGATCATCTTACGACTGACACAGTCACTACCAACAGCATCGGACGTAATAGACACAATACTCTTTTTAACATCACAAGCAGTGAATTGACTTATGACAAAAGGAGAGTAATCAGGTACCGGAAGATTTGAAAGATAATTTAGAGTAGCAGCTTTAGTGGCCCTATCTAATACAGGCGAAGTAGAAAAATGACTATTAAGTAAGTTGAAGTCTAAGTCCTTAGGAATTGTTTCATGAGACTTTTTTCCGATACCTAATGATTTGAGAAAATTCCAGACCTTAGCTGGATCACCATTCTGAACCGAACTGTGGATATATTGGCGGTTAGCATTTCTACACATCTTGCTGCAGTGATTTCTAATTGACACATATTTTTCCCTGTTGCTGTCATTGGGTTGAATTTTGAACTTAAATTTGGCAGCTGCTTTCTTATTAATCAAACGTTTTATTTCATCAGTCAGCCAAGGCGCTGGGAGGTGCTTTACTCTTACAGCTCGAACAGGTGCATGCCTGTCGTAAAGCTGAATAAGGGAAGAAGTAAAAAATTCAACCTGCTGGTCGACCGATGAAGATTCAACCAGAGGCGCCCAGTCAATGTTGTTGGCATCCTCTCGAAGCTGATCAATGTTCATTCCACTAAAATTGCGAAGGAGAAGAGTTTTGGACCTATGCTTGGGAGGACGAATTTTATAAGATGTGAAAATTAGATCATGATAGGAAAAAGCGTCTGCCAAACATTGGCCATGCTTAGCGACATGATCAAGAGATGAAACAAAAATAAGGTCAAGTAGTGAAGGAACTGAGTTAGAGAAATGGTGAGCGGCATCAAGATTGAGAATAGAGAGATTGGATGACTCAACAATGTGGAGAAGAGAATGAGAACGGGTGTCTTTTTTAAGGAGGCACGTATTAAAGTCACCAATTATGATGCTATGACTGTAAGAGGGAATTAAAGTTTCTAATACACGCTCAAAAGAAGAAAAGAAATTTATTCGTAGAAATGGGCTGTAGTAGACACCAAGGAGAATTTTAGTGTGGTGTAATTCAACTTCCAGGAAAAGATGTTCACCGGCGCTCGGTGGGGTCGGCTGTGAGGACATGGTAACAATGGAAAACGGGATATAACTTCTCAGATAAATGGCCACACCACCACCACCACCGACCGCGCGATCATTCCTGATGAGTTGAAAACCAGGTAGAGAGTAAGAAGAAGAAGGAAGACAAGGTTTTAACCATGATTCAGAAACTAGAATTGCATGTATACTCTTACAGTCAAAACTGGCCAGCATTTCGGGGAAATGAGCCGGAATACTCTGGGCGTTAATGTGGACTACATTAAAGTTCTTGGACACATCGGAAAATAGCGAAACCAGAGTTTCGCTTAGGGAAGGAACACTTTCGAAGCTTTCATCATTACTATCTAAAGAATAGAATGTATCAGTATCACTGCTGCAGCCAGGGCTGAGCATAAATATAAGAATGAAAAAATATATTAATACTTAAAACAATAATTAACGCGGTAAACTATAAATTTACGTCCACCTGCCAGTTGTGTATAACACGAGAGTGAAATAAAAATAAAAAAAAAACAAATCAATTTAGATTAAGTAGTCTAGGCACACAATAGCAAAAAAGACAATTTCATTAACAAAGCAATAAAAACTAGATTTAAACAATAAAAGTTGGAGCGTGAAACGGAGCTAAACTAAAAATAATGTTTAAGATATTCAGTCCATAGGTATGGAACGCGAACAAATGTGACAGATATGACAAAGTAATTGACAGTGACAGATGACATTAAAATGTACAATAAAAATATAATATCAAATAGAGTCAGATGTCAAACACAACAGCTGGCTGACCTATGTTAGGATTGGGTTGGATTCTCGCCACGGGTGTCTTGGATAGCACGTGTGTCTAGTGAAATTTTATTGTTTTTGAGTGATTGTTGATACGTTTGTGACTTGTTTTTATAGAATTGTGTTGTCCTTGTGTTCGTAAACAGGTTTGTATTGTGCTTGTCCCAGTGTTAGTTTTAAGATGGATTTAAATAAACCTCCTGATCCCGGTCCCCCTGACATCTCAGTTTCCCCAAACCCTTTTCCTAGTGACCCACTATCACAATTCGCAGATGTAGTCTGTAACATCGCAGGCATGGACTCGACTCCAACTACACAATATTCACGAAAACGTCCTGTTGACGATGAAGCTCCTATACCCACACCACCAAGCAAACAACCTAAAAGCCAAATTGGTCGGATTAGATACTCCGTAACGGATAAGGGTCCATATATAGTTCATGTATCTCGAATTGAAACCCATCCAAATGCTGGAACAACATTACATCCTGTGAACTTTGGAAAATTCTTAATCCAAAATAATGTTAGGAATATAATACGCGATGGCGTTAAAAGAGTTGGCCGTAACCGAGTTTCTGTGGAGTTTATCTCCCCTCAAGATGCGAATTCTTTCCTGGCAAATAATGTATTGCCAAAATTTAGTTATTTTGCTGTTATTCCCACATTCAATATAACTAGGATGGGTGTTGTAACCGGTGTACCTATAGATATCATAGAAGATGAAGCTATAACTCTCTTGTCTGTGCCCCCAGGATGTGGGCAAATCTTGAAAATTCGCCGCATTAATAGGAAAATACAGAAAGACGGTGTTAATGAGTGGAAACCCACAGAAACTTGTGTCATTACTTTTGATGGCCAAGTTCTCCCAAAACGGATTTACTGCTGTTACACATCCCTCCCTGTTGAACAATATATTTACCCCACAATCCAGTGTCGCAAGTGTTGCAGATTTGGTCATGTGGCCAATCTCTGCAGATCCAAACCGCGTTGTAACAAATGTGGCCACGACCACCCTGGTGATGGTTGCTACATCCCTGAGAAAGATGCTTTCTGTGTGCTCTGCTCGGGGAGCCATTTTGCTAATAGCAAGTCATGCCCTGAGCATGTTAGACAGAAGGCTATCAAGGCTATGATGGCTGAAAAATCAATTCCCTACGCCGAGGCAAGTAAAATTATCCCGGTAGCCTCACGCAACTATGCCAATGCTACTAAATCACAATCATATAACAAAACTGTGACACTAAAACCCAAGACACACGCCCCACTTTCCCCATCATATGACAAATCAGCTCATAATCAAATAATTAATTCTCCCCAACCTTCTCAGCCCAATGGCTGTGCTCTTAACTATAATACTTCTTCTAGCAATACAATTTCTGTTATTGAACTTCTCCTAAAACTTCTACCAACAATTATTTCTTCTTCTAGTCCCCAATCACCGTCCAACGTTGCCGATCAACTTATTTCAATACTTTTAGATATCAAAAATGGCGTTAAACCAAGTATTCCTTCAATGGAACGTGAGGAGCGTGTGGCATAAAAAGCACGACCTCATTTTCCTACTCAACAAATACAAACCTTTAGCTTGTTCATTAGCTGAGACCTGGCTAACCCCAGGTCTGAGCTTTCGTATGGCACATTACAACATACTTCGATGTGATAGACCTGACGGATATGGAGGGTCAGCTCTCTTTGTTAACAGTCGTGTTCCACTGTCACCCTTATCTTTTTGCTCACCTACAGATGATATGAGTATAGTGGCTTGTCGAGTGGAAGGCATTACAGTCTTTTCAGTTTACATAGCTCATCCCAATCTGAACTTATTGGGTATTTTAAGAAACATTATCTCCAACGTCCAGGGCCCAGTGCTGGTCATGGGTGACTTTAACTGTCATCATTTCCGGTGGGGGTCTGAACGTTGCGACACCACTGGTATGGCCCTAGTTGAGATCCTTGATGATATGGACCTTTGTATTTTAAATAATGGTTGCCCAACTCGCAGGTCTCCTCCTGGACAGCAGAAGAGTTGTGTTGACCTAACGTTTTGCTCTGTTGAATTGGCTACTTCGACCCATTGGGAATGTACAACCTTATCGCATGGCAGTGATCATTACCCTATTGTTATATCTTTGTTAGACAAAACTTATTTAGAAAAAACTTCTCCTCCACTTTTGAAGTACAATTTGTCCAATCCAGATTGGTCCAAGTTTACATCATTACTGGAACAGAAAATAGATACACTTCCAAATTTAACTTCATGTTTACCTCGTCCCTCTGATCACCGCCATGTCAAGAGTTGTTATGAAGGCTTTATTGAGGCTGTAACTTCTAGTGCAGACTCTTGTTTTCCACTGAAAAACGGTGCCCGTAACAAAATCCCGTCACCTCCATGGTGGGACCAAGAATGCACCTCAGTTGTTAGGTTGAGGAATGAGGCCGAAAGACATTACAATGGGGAGATGAACACCCAAAATCTGATGGCTTATTTACAGGTTTATGCGAAATCCAAACGCCTTCTCCGTAGAAAGAAACGTGCGGGTTGGGTCAAATTCTGTTCGTCCTTATCACCCTCCACTCCAATTTCACTCATGTGGAAGAATATCAATAGGTTTAGACGTGGGTGTACTCTTTCAGTATCTCCACCCATCGCTAGGGAAACAGCTGAACTTTTTTTTGACAAAATTGCTCCACCTTACGTTCCGCTCCTGTCTGAGTGCCATAGCTTGCCATGCCTTACTGAATCTGATGACCCTTTTGACGCGCCATTTACATTGGAAGAACTAGATGTTGTGCTCAAACATGTCCAGGACTCAGCACCTGGTATTGATGGGATACCATATTCTTTTATGACTCATGCAGGCAAAAAAGCAAAAATATATTACCTAGATTTAATTAATTTCTGTTATAACCAAGGTTGGGTTCCAGACCAATGGAAACTACAAATTATTATCCCTCTGCTTAAACCTGGCAAGCACGTGGATGACCCTAATGGCCTTAGACCTATCGCCCTGTCCTCAGTCTTAGCAAAATTACTAGAGCACCTTATTAAAAACCGATTAGAATGGATAGTAGAATCCAGAGACTTACTGCCGAACTACCAGTTTGGTTTCAGGAAGGGGCTCAGCACAATGGACAGTGTGGCAATTCTAGTCACGGATATCCGTTTGGCATTCTCCAAAAACGAGTCAGTTGTTGCTGCTTTCCTAGACATTTCCTCCGCATACGATAACGTTCTTCTTCCCGTTCTCAGGCAGAAACTGCATCAGCTGAGTATTCCGGTTAAGATGATCGAATGTATATGTGGACTACTTTGGTCTCGCTCTTCAGTTTTGAGGGTCCAGGGAGAGGACTTTGATAAAAGAATGACTTGGAGAGGACTCCCGCAGGGCTTCGTCCTCAGCCCTCTTCTTTATAATCTTTACACAGCTGATATTGGCTCCTGCCTAAATACTGACTGTTGTATCTTACAGTACGCTGACGACTTAGTCCTGTATGTGTCACGCTCCTCCATCATGGACGCCGCGTCATCTCTGTGCCTCTCACTGGATTCTCTTAATGATTGGCTTTCAAATCGCGGTCTTACATTATCTGCACCCAAAAGTTCGGCAGTAGTCTTTTCCCGCAAGAGAACAATCCCACAAATCTCGGTAGCCATCTCGGAGAAAAACATCCCGCTGGTAAATAAGGTCAAATTTCTGGGCGTTTTCCTTGACTCAAAATTAACTGGCAAGCACCACATGAACCACCTAATCAGCAAATGTGAACGTGTCATCTCAATTTTAAAAGTACTTGCGGGCGTCTGGTGGGGTGCTCACCCGTACACCATGAAACTAGTTTACAATGCCCTAGTTCGCAGCATTTTGGACTATGGCACGTTCCACTTAACCCCATGCAACAAAGGTGCTTTGGCTGGACTTGACAGGATTCAGTCTAAGTGTCTTCGGATCATCTCTGGATGTATGAAGTCCTCGCCTATCTGTGCGTTGCAGGTCGAATGCGCTGAACCTCCCCTAGCTTTAAGGCGACAGTACCTAGCCTCCCGTTTCTTGTCTAGGGTAATTTGTAGATCTTCCCATCCCCTTATTACCAAATTAAATGAACTGAATTCCATAAGCAGAACCTCAAATTATTGGAAAAATAAGGAAATCCCTTTAATCCTCAAACACTTTCGTCTAACTCAATATTTAGAATACCCAATCGTACAGTATCCCAAATTACCCCTCTTTTATTTCGATTACAAAGTCTTGTGTTTCATCCCAAAAATCCACTTCAACATTGGTATACACAAAAATTCCCCCGCAGCGAATTCGATGTTCAACGCGTCTGTGGAGGAGCGATGGAACGGCTTCCAGAGATTCTTTACAGACGCTTCGAAATCTACCGACTCTAGTCATACAGGAGCTGCAGTGCTCTTCGAAGACTCCAGGATCATATTGCAGTATAAATGCCCCAAGGAAGCTTCTGTGTTCACAGGCGAGTGTGTGGCTTTATTGGAAGCATGTCTTTTTATCGAGTCCCACCGCATTGATAAAGCCGTTATTTTTACAGACTCCCTAAGTTGTCTCCAAACCCTAGCTCAAAACCCTTTCAAAAGTAAATTACACAGTACGCTTATTTTAAAAATTAAAAAATCCCTTCTCTCGTGCAGTAATAGTCAAAAGGATGTTCAGCTGGTTTGGATACCCAGCCATTGTGGCATCAGAGGCAACGAGTACGTCGATGCCTTGGCCAAAAGTGCATGTTCGTCTCCTACAGCCGACCTCGGTCACAACGCCTATCAGGGCTATGATTTACTGAACCTCCCAAAAAAGAACCTTTATAGTTCCTGGCAACAGCAGTGGAACACGACTGGGAAGAAAAAAGGCAAATTCTTTTATGCTGTGCAACCATATATCAGGCCGAAACCTTGGTTCTACACATACAAAAAGGTGTCGAAATCAATTATCTCCGTCCTCTGTAGAATCCGCTTGGGTTTTTGTTGCACTCCTGTGTTCCTGGAAAAAATCCGTGTTCGGGACTCATCTCTATGCGAATGCGGCCTGGAAGAAGGCACACTGGATCACATATTTTTTAATTGCCCAAATATCGTTTCATCTTCAGATTTATATAACCGTCTCCCGAAATTCAAGATCCCTCTTCCCATTAACTTCTCTTCCCTTCTAACATTCCCTTCACCAGAACTGCTTGTGGCGCTGATGAGTTTCATCCGCCACAACAATATAAAACTGTAAGCCGGAGTACCAAACATTGTCTGTATGGTTGAGGTATAATATTATGTAATCGTTTAACAACTATAATATTTATGTATTTTTATTCTTTGTTTGTTTCAGTCCTGTACTAACCCAACAAGTTCAACCGTACCAATTGAAGAAACAGTGACTACCATTCCTGTTCTGAATTGACCTTTTGTCTTTTTCCTTTTCTAATTTCATTTTGTCTCTAATCATACACACTTGCTTTTCCAATTTACTTTAGACATTGGCAGAATAGTCGACATCGGCTCCACTTGCCATTAACAAAAAATAGAATAGAATAATATCAAATATAATATGGTACCTATCTACGTAAACAAATGGGTAATTTACAAGTTAGCGAAACAGTAAAGATGTTAAGAATCAAATACTGAAACTACCTACTTAAAAGCAAACAAAATTTACTAGTGCCTAAACTACAAATACCTGAAGAAAGAAAAACAATAACTACAATCACTTCCTGGCTACAACACGTTTGATCTTAGCAGCGACTTTCCCCACTGTGACCGGTTGAACAGCGACACTTGCCTCCGGCTGTCCAGAGACCTGCTCCGACTGGGCCGCCACGTGCTCTGACTGCTGCGAGATCTTATTTAGGTCAGCCAAGGAGGTTATTCGATGCCGGGATCCTTTTGGGTCAAGGACGAACACGGTGCCTTCCGTAGTCCAGCTTCGGTTTACACCAAATCTGTCCCGCGCTGCCATGAAAACGGTATGCCTTGTTTTAGTAAGGAACTCTGACATAGTGATACCGGACCCTTTTAACTGAGTCTTTGTAAACCAGATTTTATTCCGGAGAACCAAATCATGCAGTTTGACTAATATTGGCCGAGGCTTCTGAGTCGTGCTGCGCCCCATCCTGTGACACCGCTTGATGCCAGACACTACTAAGTCAAGCTTGAGATACTTCTTGACAAGCTGCGTCACCAACTGTGCAGTCTGCTCCTCCTGCTCCTCGGCCACACCATGCAGCAGCAAGACTTTCCGCCTCCCACGCATCTCCATGTTGTCAAGGCTCTGGGCAAGAAAACCAACCTGCTGCTGGAGAGTACTAAGTGCTTGAACCATAAATGTCCGGAAAGTAGCAAACTCTGTTGCCAAACTTGAGGTGGTGATTGGTGTTGTGCAAGGATTTTTTTGCAATTCCTTCTCAAATTCTGTCATCCTCTCATTGAATAAATTGCTCATGTCAGATATAGTGCGATTGATTGCTTCCATTTTGATGATGTGATGAAGTGATTATATTATACTTGTGATTAGGAGCTGCAAACACTTCACTGGCAGGTAGATACTACTAATAAGCAATATGTAACATTAAAGTGTAAATCTGGTAAATATTTCTATTTTTAATGTAAATTACAAATGCAGAGAAAAAATTTTGATGTTTCACTTTAGACTACCCACAATTTTTTTCAATTAAATTTTATTTATTTATTTATTTATTTATTTATTAAAACTTTGTGGAACACAAAACTACAAAGGTGGACTTATTATATCAAAACATATAATATCTTACATTTATTTCCATATTTTTCTCGGATAGTGTTCTAAAATACTTGACAAATATCACGACTGTCTGACATTAAAAGAAATACATATCAGGGATAAGATTAAGTCGACTCAAAAGTCATATACCTACAAACTTGTGACAAAATACACTGCTAGAGTGTTTGTTAAATTAGTAAAATAGTTATTTTAGGATATCACTAACGTGACCATACGTCCGGCTTTGGGCGGAATTGTCCCCCTTTCAGGCTGTCTGTCCCGCTGTCCCCAACGAAAACAAAAATGTCCTGCTTTACAAACAAACTTTTATATACCTACTTTCTTTTTTTGGCTTTGCAGTTTTTGAGATGGAAGTCGGTTTTATTTTTTGTTAAAAAGTTTTTTTCAATAAAATATATTAATATGTAGTTCATTTATCTATTGGGTATGTTTTTATTTAGAAATTACCGAATACTTATTAATCCTAACTCCTTACTATATTATAAACACAAAATTAACTCTATCTGTCGGTTATGTTTCACGTCTAAACCGTTGAACCCGATTATGCTGTAGTAAAGCAGTTTTTTGTCGCGATATGACCCAATTTATAAATTTTATTTTTAGGTTAAGTAGGCATAAGAATTAAAATGCCAGTGAAGGTAAGATACCACAATTATTTAAAGTCACGTTTTAAACCTTAATTTTTATTTTTCTCTTAAATATATAATAAAACTCTGTAGCTATCCCGCATTGACACAAAAAAAATTGGCACGTTAGATATGACACATGTTTTCTTAGAAGTATTTTCGTTGTTAGAATTCGTAAGTAATGCACAAAGCGTCGCACGGAATCTCGATGTGTCACTGTAGCGGTGTATCTAGGGCTTTCAAATACCGGATTTTTTTAATACCGGTATCAATACCGGTATTGGAAAAGTCAATACCGTGATCCCGGTATCAATACCGGTAATGCGGTATTAAACGCAAGTTCAATTAGGACATTCATAAAAGCAATAAAATACGTGTTTTTTATTTTCAAATCAATCTTTATTGTTCTTATTTATTGAAAATAATAATAATAATTACCAGCTGTCAACGTTTCGGCCCAACGACTATCGGCTCAGGTGCGGGTCATCCAGCGTAACCGTATGTTGGATGACGCCGTACTTGATAGACTACGCCTCGAATCATGGTGCAGCCGTGTCTCGTCTGCTTCACCACTGGCCGCGGTGCAACTACAACCCATTATCTCACCGTGACCCGACCCGATCATCATGTTCACTGACGTGCAGTGAACATGATGATGACGAGGCTATAACCGTGAGTACCCAGTGCAGTAACAGATTGAGGAGTGCTTTGTAGGATGCATTACGGGAGTATCGCTCCACACAGCCTGAGCTTAGACCTCGTCTGCCTCGTTTACCCATGCATAAGAAAAATAGGGCGCTAGTGTGTGCTCTAGATTCACTGCTATCAATTATTTTGACAATAGTGAAGACCTCACCGATACCCATTTGGTCCTGTACTGTGGAGCTGTAACAGCATGTCGGGTAGCTCATGTCAAGTTCCCAAAGACTGTCAGAGCTATTCGACCGGCGGCGGTACCAGCTTGGCAGTGCAGGATCGAACTTCATATCGCTGGGGCTAGAGCACTCATTGGTAAACTTATCTGCTTCAGGCAGGGCAACACTCATCCTAGAGTGATGCGCTTTGTGAGGCGAGCGTTGCGGGGATTGATATCAGCCCTCGGGATTATCTAACCCACATCACAGAGCGTATCGACTTCCTGAAGCAGAAATTCTATGCATGGGCAAATCGAATTCGTCGATATAAGCGGCGGGTGGAGCGATACACTCAGAATCGCACATTCCAAAGCAATGAAAGGTGGGTTTATAGGGCCTGGGAGCGATCTGACCAGGGTGTGACTGATACGTGCTAACATACCTACCGGATGATGACGCCATGTGTTCGTTCTGGCGCATCATCTGGTCAGCTCCTGTCAGTCACACTGAGGGTGACTGGAAGCGGGAGATCAGGCGCACGTGCGATCTTTTACCAGAAATGGGGGCAATCACGATCAGCCCCCAAGATGTAACCCGTGCAGTCCGTCCGTTATCCAACTGGAAATCCCCAGGACCGGACGGGCTGCACAATTTTTGGCTTAAATGGTTCCAAAGATCGCACGCTCGCTTGGCATTTCAGTTCCAGTCTTCCTTAGAGTTAGGATCGCTACCTCAATTCCTAACTACAGGAATAACCCACCTGCTCCATAAATCAGGCAGTACTGCGGAACCTAAAAATTATAGATCGATCACGTGCTTACCGAAGGTCTATAAAGTTCTTACATCCATTATGAGAGCCAAAATTAATAACCACATTGATACAAATTCAATCATGTCTGCTTCTCAAAATGGATGTAGGAACAGGTCCCGCGGTACTAAGGAGCTTCTCCTCATTGATATTGCCATTAACCAACAGGTACGTCGTTCGCGAAGGAATCTGTCGACATGCTGGATAGATTATAAGAAGGCCTATGACTCGGTTCCACATACATGGCTCATGAAGGTGTTGGAGTTGTATAAAATAAATCCAATACTACGCACTTTCCTTGAGTCATGTATGGGGCAATGGAAGACGGTACTCTGCTACCCAGGATGTCGACAGAGCCAGGAAAACAGCGAACCGATTAGAATTGAGTGTGGTATTTTTCAAGGCGACTGAGCCCACTGTGGTTTAGTCTGTCTTTCAACCCTCTCAGTACACTGCTGGAGGGTTCGGGGCAAGGCTACCAGTTGAGAAGAGGTAGTCAGGTCATATCACACTTGCTTTACATGGATGATTTGAAACTTTTTGCCCCCAGCAACTTGCAATTGATGGAGCTACTGAAGGTAACGGAAACCTTCAGTAGCGCCATCAGGATGGAATTTGGGATGGAAAAATGTGCGGTCATGCATGTAAAGCGAGGGGAGATTATATTACACCTAAGATCCCTCAGCTCAACTGAAACCTACAAGTATTTGGGTATGTCAGAGGCACTAGGCATCAATGTTGCTTATGTTAAACAATCATTGAAGGAATGCTTCTTTGGCCGCCTGAAAAAAGTACTGAATAGTCGTCTATCAGGCGGAAACAAGGTGCGTGCCTTCAATGGTTGGGTCATGCCAGTATTGATGTACTCTTTTGGCATACTCAAATGGACTCAGACTGAACTAGACGCCTTGGACAGGCGGGTCTGCACAACGCTGACTGCAAATCGGATGCATCACCCACGTTCATCGGTGATGAGGCTGTATATCCCGCGGAAGTACGAAGGTCGTGGCTTTTTAAATGCAAAGACCCTGCACAACCACGAGGTATGCAGCCTTAGGGAATATTTCCTAGAAACCGACGTGGGTATGCATCGAGATGTGATAGCGGTGGACAAAGGCCTCACTCCGCTCTCCTTAGGTAGCGAGAATTGGTGCAAACCTGTAGTATTAGGTACTAATGACCTCAAAGAAGTATGGCAGAGCAAGGAGCTTCATGGACGCTATAACCGGGCTCTTCATGGGTCTGACGTAGATACATTAGCGTCCGTAGCCTGGCTACGTTTTGGTGACCTCTTTGGGGAAACCGAAGGTTTTGTCTGTGCAATTATGGACGGAGACTATTTGCATAGACACAACCTTGTAGCTAGGATTGTTCACCAGCAACTTGCTCTTAAATACAATCTTGTGGAATCAGAAGTGCCGTACTATATCCCGAAACTAATTGACAATAACAAAAACGACATAAGTACAGCTCGATTTCGGTTTAAGACTACAGCGAGACGCTTGCGCTGGTGAAAACTAGTATGAGAATAAGATCACATACATTTTCAGATCTAATATTTGTGTGCGTTACCCCAGCAAAATAATGTCGAAAATAGTCATTTAAATCATATAGATAATTAGTTGCCCAGCTTTTGTAATTGTTAAGCACATTTTTAAATTTGTTACACATATAGTTTTTTAGTTATTACACAAAAACATATTCTGCTGGGGTAACGTTTGAAACGTTACCGCAGCAAAACTTTTTTTTAAATAATGGGAATATTGAAATAAATATTAGCTATACATTTAGTTGTCTAGACGAGGTAAATGTTACACGTTATTTTGTTTTTGTTCTTTCTTCGGCTGCGAAGTTATTCGAGATTTTGCTGGAGTAACGTTTGTGGTTTTGCTGGATCTCTGAAACGGTTAAGCGGATTCTTATTATCTTTTGTACATGACTTCTTAGGAATTAGTTTTAATTTGTTTCGCAATAAAAATAACAAAATGATATACCGTTTAAAAGTTATTTAATGAAATATAAAAACACTTCTTTAGGTCCTAACACTCTGAATATGAGCTCTAAAGACTTACTTTAAACGTTATTTTGTAGCTTTTAACTACCTTCAAATGTATATGAAGTTTCATTCGTACCCTGTAGGTAATTAACAAATTATGATGATATTCATTTCTCCACGTTCAATGGTTACAATGCGCGCGGAGTTATTTGGCCACCGATAAACCTGTATACGGTTATATAAACTGAATGTTATATCAATATTTAGTTGCTTAATTCAGTTATATACCTGTAAAGTTTCAGAGTAGTACATACAATAATTAACGAGATAATTAAATAAAAGTCATTAGGAACTTCAAGACCGTGGTAATCCGACCAAGTTTAGGTGGTTACAAAAAAGCGACCGTGTAGAACATTATGCTATCTTCTAAAATATGTAGGATAATACACCTTAAAATGTCGGTACAGACGCGTACACTGTTAAATACATAACAATATTATAATATCTGTACTATAAACATTATTATTATTACCTTTCAGCTACTTATTAGATAGGTATATATTGTATTATGTGCACCAGTTCAATGGCACAGTTGCACGGGTTCCTTCTATTTGGCAGAATCTTGATACTCCGAAATTAATTTGGCATAACACACTTGGTATAATCTTCCTTAAACGAATATTCTTAAGGCATAAAAAATATTTAGTATGTATAATTATTATTTAGCCGAATGTTTATACGTTCGAATTCACAATGGCATAAATTACTTTTGGCAGAGTTAAAATTCTGCATAATTTCGTTTAGCATAACTGCATGCTGCATGCTTGCTTGCATGTTTACATGTTTCTTACAGGGAAATAAAAACCACGTATGTTCACAATCAAATGTTTTATTTAATGTATGCCAAAAGATGGTTCTAACTGTAAACTTTCTGAAAGAATGATGGTTCTACGTTTTAATTATTATGGATATGAAATTTATGCCTAAAGATGATTCTGACTTACATGATTATTTGACTGCAGTTTAATATTTTATTTTTGATCTGTGATTTTTACATAATTTAAGTTAATCTTAGAATACAACTATTTGTAATATATATCTAGAAAAAAATATTGTGATATTTGAAATTTGTCTACAAAATGGTAGGAACTACTGCTTTTAAGTATAAAAATTATTATTTTACTTGTAAATAAAAATTATTTAAGTAATATGTAGATTTTTTTAACACTTGTGTACACATCTCTACTAAACTTGTAAGACTATCCTACATATTTTAGAAGATAGCATAATGTTCTACACGGTCGCTTTTTTGTAACCACCTAAACTTGGTCGGATTACCACGGTTTTGAAGTTCCTAATGACTTTTATTTAATTATCTCGTTAATTATTGTATGTACTACTCTGAAACTTTACAGGTATATAACTGAATTAAGCAACTAAATATTGATATAACATTCAGTTTATATAACCGTATACAGGTTTATCGGTGGCCAAATAACTCCGCGCGCATTGTGACCGTGAACGTGGAGAAATGAATATCATCATAATTTGTTAATTACCTACAGGATACTAAAGAAACTTCATATACATTTGAAAGTAGTTAAAAGCTACAAAATAACGTTTAAAGTAAGTCTTTAGAGCTCATATTCAGAGTGTTAGGACCTAAAGAAGTGTTTTTATATTTCATTAAATAACTTTTAAACGGTATATCATTTTGATATTTTTATTACGAAACAAATTAAAACTAATTCCTAAGAAGTCATGTACAAAAGATGATAAGAATCCGCTTAACCGTTTCAGAGATCCAGCAAAACCACAAACGTTACTCCAGCAAAATCTCGAATAACTTCGCAGCCGAAGAAAGAACAAAAACAAAATAACGTGTAACATTTACCTCGTCAAGACAACTAAATGTATAGCTAATATTTATTTCAATATTCCCATTATTTAAAAAAAAGTTTTGCTGCGGTAACGTTTCAAACGTTACCCCAGCAGAATATGTTTTTGTGTAATAACTAAAAAACTATATGTGTAACAAATTTAAAAATGTGCTTAACAATTACAGAAGCTGGGCAACTAATTATCTATAAGATTTAAATGACTATTTTCGACATTATTTTGCTGGGGTAACGCACACCTAATATTTGTAATACCGTAATCACGGTATTGGGGCGTCAATACCGGTATTGTAAAAGGCCAAAATAAAATCCGTGATCACGGTATTACGGGATCCCGGAATACCGGTATTGAAAGCCCTAGGTGTATCCCATCCACGGACTTCAGTGACGCAATATAATCCCGTTGACCTTGCTCAAACGGGCGCTATCACAGAGAATGCTCCGCGCACCCCCTCATTAAAATTACGCGTAGTGTCATATCGTGCGCGGCGCGACACACACATAAAAGTAGTCAGTAAGACATCGAGCAGTGTTTCAGAATATTGTTATGTACCTACCAACCTACTTATTTGTTTTAAATTATTGATCCACTTTTTGTTGTAGTATTACTATAAAAACTTTTTACCAAAAAATTAAACCAACTACCAAAAACACTGCAAAGTGAAAAATAAATTTAATTTCGGTAGTCGGTGTCTTTAGTTTTGTATTTTCGTTTTTGGCACCGACTTCCGAAATTAAAGTTATTTTTCACTTTGCAGTGTTTTTGGGAGTCGGTTTAATTTTTTGGTAAAAAGTTTTTATTTCACTCTTTTTAGTTGGTCGATTTTTAATTTACCTAGTTAAGGACGCATTTACATTTATCACTCGCTCAATTTTAGGTATCCTAGTAGCAACACAACAACATTGCGCGCACACACACTTACAAACCATTGTTCGCCCGATTTTATACATTACTTAAACTAATATTGATACTTGAATGTAATATTATATTTTCTTTAATATTATTTGATCATAATAAGTTGTAACTTATTGTTTACAAAGGCTTACATGCTTATTGATTAGATGTTAGTTTCAATTTTGTATTAATGTGTTTGACGCCCGATTAGGAGTACTAGGGGACTTTGGAAATAAAATACTCATATGTGATAAAAAAAATTAATAAGAAATAAAGAAGTTTCGTCATGCCTGTCTGTCTGTCTGTCTGTTTGTCCATCCGTCTATATGTCACATCCATTTTCAACCGACGAAAAAACGGAGGAGGTTATCAATTCGACGCGTATATTTTTTTTAATGTTTGATCACCGATTACTCGAAGACGGCTGAACCAATTTGGAAATTTCTTTTGTTGTTTGAAAGGGTATACTTCGAAATTGGTCCCATTCACTGTCACCAAGTCAGGAGCTGATAATGGGATCTTGGAGTAATCGAGGGAACTCTTCAAATATTATAGGCACACCTACAGTGATTTGAGTATTTCATTATAGTAACTTGTGTGGTTGCATTCGAAAAGCACCATTTGTGAAGTGGATCTGATGATGAATACCACAGATGGCCATTGGAACTACTCAATATATAAGTAGAAATAAGAAGTATTTCATGGGTTCCGCTTCGATTACTTGAATATAGTTATTAAGCACAATATGCTCGTCACAATGCATATGATGAAGTGAAGCTGAGGGTGAAGTACCAGGAGAACTAATCAACAATTAACGGCCCAGCATTGGGAAAAGCAATATTTTGTCTACTTTCTAACTAATTTCAGAAGTCGGACACCGCCTACCTACCGAAATTAAAGTTATTTTTAAATTTACAGTGCTTTTTGGAAGTTGGTTTAATTTTTTTGGTAAATAGTTTTTATATTCCGAAACTATTAGGACTATACATGTGAAACTTGGTAGGTAGATGTATTCTGTAAACCGCTTTCCGATTCAAAGAAAAAAAATTTATTAAAAATATATAAAAAAATATTTTCTGAAACTGAAAATATTTTTTTTTCATGAATCTTATGCGTATGTGGTATTAATAGACAGGTCTTTAAAAATGACATACGGGTTTCTAAAACACTTTTTCATAAAGTTAATCGTTTAAAAGATATACACTTCCAAAGTGGTAAAATGTGTCCCCCCTCTTAGTTCTATAATAAAGGAGTGAAAAATTATACAAAAAATATATGCTATGATCCTTAATGTAAACTTTCAACCAAAATTGGTTTGAACGAGATCGGGTTGGCAGTTTTTGAGATACAGCATATTTTCTAAAACCGCAAATAAAACTTTGTAATTCATACAAGCACTATGAAAAACAAAGTTATTTGGTGTAGTTACTACGGAACGCTTCATGGGCGAGTCTCACTCGCACTTGGCCAATTTTTTAGTTTTTGTACGAACTGAACATTTTGGCATATTGAACCGTATGAAGTAAGCCCAACAAAAGGTAACTGTTGTATATCGTTGAGAAATTCCCTCGACTGTCTATGGTCTCCATCATCAGACCTGTAATGGCACTTATAACCCATATGGGTGCAAAGTTTTCATCAATATAAATGAATTAAGTCCAAACACAAGGTAGCTACTGTAAACCGTTGAGGAGTTCCCTTAACAGTCCTTCGTCTTCATCATCAGACCTCTAATGACAGTCACAAACTATCTAGGTGTAAAGTTCTGGTCAATTCAAATTAATCAAGCCCAAACAAAAGGTTACTGCTGTAAATCGTTGAGGAGTTCCCTCGACTGTCAGGCAGGAGTCAATCTGATGAAAGGCTCCATCATCAGATCAACTCTAGACCTTCCTTAATTTGTAGTACTTTAAGATACTTAATGAAAAAAAAAACATTTATACGGTAGAATTGCGAACCTCCTTATTTGAAGTCGGTTAAAAAAAAATGTTGTTTCATGCTAGGTTCAGTAACCAATATCCATCCAATTCTAAAAATAAGTATGGTTCTCGTTCTTACTTTTGTTTCGGTACGAAAAAGCATCAACGTATTTTAGTCACAGTATACAAGATGCCACTCTTTTTATTATAGGTTTCGACGTATTTATTTTTTGGAGGAAAGCGATACACCCCTGCGTTCACGAGCGCGTCTCAGCGCGGAATGACGGTCGGAGCCGTGCGTTCGGTAGAAAAATGTATGAAGAAATTTGAGACCGATTTTATTTTTCTCATAAATCATAAAGCTTTTTATGTATGTTCAAAATAATTAACATAACGTATAGATAAATACATAGGCTATAATTTCTTGTTATTTTGAAGTTATGAATATGCTCCAGATTTGGCTTACAGGTACGTATTCAGACCCCATTTTTTGTAATTTTCTACGATTATTGCGGCGATAAAAACGTATTTGTGTGAAAAAGATGTATAGGACTGTGTAATTATAATGCATTCAATGTGGAGATGAATAAATTATCTTGAAATTAATACCATAACATTGTCAACATTTTAACTCCTTATGTATCAAAATGGGACCAGAAAAACATTGATATTTGCGAGAAAACGTAAATGCGTCCTTAAAAGAGCCTAAATGTCAACTACTTATAACCTTTTACAAAATATTGCTTTTCCCAATGCTGGGCCGTTAATTTTAGTAATGGTAGTCGGTGTCTTTAGTTTTGTATTTTCGTTTTTGGCACCCACTTCCGAAATTAAAGTTATTTTTCACTTTGCAGTGTTTTTGGGAGTCTGTTTAATTTTTTGGTAAAAAGTTTTTATTTCACTCTTTTTAGTTGGTCGTTTTTTTAATTTACCTAGTTAAAAGAGCCTAAATGTCAACTACTTATAACCTTTTACAAAATATTGCTTTTCCCAATGCTGGGCCGTTAATTTTTGAGGAGTTCTCCTGGTACTTCACCATCAGCTCTACATCACGATATGCATTGTGACGAGCATAAAGTGCTTAACATCCATATTCAAGTAATCGAATCGCAATCCACTCAATACTTATTATTGAGTAGTTTCGGCGGCCATCTGTGGTCTTCATCATCAGTTTCACTTCCTCAAATGGTACTTTTTGAGAGCAACTGCACAAGTTACTATAATAAATACCCAAAACGTCATATGTGTGCCTATAATATTTGAAGAGTTCCCTCGATTTCTCCAAGATCCCATTTTCCCTTTCAATCAAAACAAGAATTTTCCAAATCGGTTCAGCCGTCTTCGAGTAATCGATGATCATACAAATACAAATACAAATATTTATTGGAACAAAAATCAGTTTACAAAAGTTTGTGTACGTTAACAATCACATTAGTATGAAATACTGTGTCGCGACCATTAGCGCCCACCTCCAAGAGGGGAGACTACAGTGTTCCATGAATTAATATAAAAGGAAAAGAAACAAAAAATTTTTTTTTTTTAATTTTGGAATGAATGAGTGTGTGTATGCGTGGAATGTATGTGTAGTGTATGTATGTGTAGGCGTGTGAGTGAATGTGTATATATGTAAAGGTAGGAAGGTGCGTATGTTCGTTACCCTTGCGTTTTGGAAGGCAGTGAGGAATGAAAGGGACGTTACCAATTTTTATTTATGTCTTTTTATTTTAAGCTTTCACAACATCTTCAAGCTCTTCATAAGTCAAAGAACTGAGCCACTTATGTGTTTTTGATTTACATTCGCGTGAAGTAAGGGGGTAAATGTTCAAAATTTCATTTATTTTGTTATACAAAATTGGGCTTATGAAAACAAAAAAAATATACGCGTCGAATTGATAACCTCCTCTTTTGGTCGTCGGTTGAAAACAGAAAATATTATAATTATCAATGTAACCGGGCGGCGAAATGTAGACAGTTATTATTAGATTTTTCTCGCAACTACGCTTACAAAAAAAAGTAAGTAAATAAGAACTTACCTACTTACATAAAAATTAAAAAAAGAAATAGAGCTAGTGGAAAACCTACCCGTAAATAGCTATGCCTAAAATTTTTGATAATAATCCTACTTGACAAGCAAAAACATACCTTTTGTACATATGTATATCGAGAACTGAGGACGCTTTGTCCATCGCGCAATCTTCATATGGCATGGCTACGGCCAGCATTTGCCGAACGTGTTAGGGTTGTACAAAGACGATAAAAAATAAATAAAAGATTAGATAAAAAAAAATTATTTATTTGATGATCACAAATGTAGGAACATTATGTGTGAGTGTTAGTTATATATGTGTTTCTTTGTTGTGCTCTAGAAAAACTAAAATAAAGAATCATCAAAATCATTTTCTTTTTGATAATCCTTTCGTAAATTGATTTTTAGTTCAATAATCTAGACTTACTATACAGGATGGTTAATTTGCATTTTTTGTATAGGTAGGTACTTAGTGAATCTAGAGTGTGAGAATGAGAGAGAAAGTGTTTGCTTATAAAGAATAAACATTTCTCAAAAATATCAATATTCTTCTTTCAACACAGGAAAACCGTTGAGCATCTGGCATAAGTCTATTGTAGGTAGAAGTTCAATAGGACAAATACGTTAATTTGAATTGAACAGAATAAAGACACTGAAGAGGTCTTAAAAAGAATATTGGAAAATCAATCTTAAAGTAAATACTTTAAGTTATTAATAAGACAAAACAAACAAACATCAATATATTTATAATATTACTATTTTTTTTTACTTACATAAGTCACCTGTGTCATTTTTGTAGCAAATATGATCCTTTGCCGAGATTCCTTTATTTTCTGCTCTAGCGCAAATGTAGTAGAATTTATTTTAACACCCATGTATTTTATTCGTTCGTTTACCAAATATAGCTGCTGCTCCTGACAATGAGGAGTATTTTTTTCTTGTATGATATTTATCTATAGCATCCGTCAGCTATGACGTCAATTATCAGTATTCCCTTTTCATTTACTTTACCTTATGAAGGAACGAATATTATGAACGAAGTTGCTGAGGAGGAAAGATGTGCTGCCTCAACGGCAGCACATCTTTCCTCCTCAGCAGCTTCGTTCATGGATCTTAATGCTTCAGATTCTCATTTTTTGTTTACTATATTCATATGAAAGGTGAATAGCTTTTGTGAGACCTCAGGAAGTCCTAGAGTTAATGTAATTTCCAGAAATTGTGTATGTCCACATCCTGCGCCTATTATTATAGAAGTTAGAGGGGGCGGGACACACACATTTTACCACTTTGAATGCGTATATCTTTTAAACGATTAACTTTATGAAAAAGTGGTTTCAGAAACCTTGATATCATTTTTAAATACCTGTCTATAGCTACCACACACGCATAGGTTTAATGAAAAAAAAAATAGTTTCAGTTCCATATATGGGGACCCCCCTTTAATTTTAAATATTTTTTAATTTTTTTCATAAAATCGGAAAGCAGTTTACAGAATACATCTACCTACCAAGTTTCACATGTATAGTCCTAATAGTTTCGGAATAAAATGGCTGTGATATACGGACGGACGGACAGACAGACAGACAGACAGATGGACAGACATGACGAAACTATAAGGGTTCCGTTTTTTGCCATTCGGCTACGGAACCCTAAAAAACATAGATATTGATGATCACATTACCCTCTTTTGTGTCTCACAGTCGGGTAAAAAGTTCCGGGCTCACTAACAGGGCTCCTTTATCGATCAAAGCCGCGTGCAATGTCTAGTCCTAGTGTACTCCCGAGTGATTGTCAAACAAATAATTATTTTATCTCGTCTCTTGTTTATTTTATCATTATTTGTACAACCCTAACACCAAGAGAAGTCCAGACAGTTTTCTAAATTCTTGGTACGCGTACAGAAAGTAGGTATGTTTCTACTACCTACCTACGTCTATATAAGACTAATTAGGGTTCCGTAGCCGAATGGCAAAAAACGGAACCCTTATAGTTTCGACATGTCTGTCCGTCTGTCTGTCTGTCCGTCCGTCCGTATGTCACAGCCATTTTATTCCGAAACTATTAGCACTATACATGTAAAACTTGGTAGGTAGATGTATTCTGTGAACCGCTTTCCGATTTTAAGAGAAAATTTAAAAAATATTTAAAATGAAGGGGCCTCTCCATGCATGGAACTGAAACTGAAAATATTTTCTTTCATGAAACTTATACGTGTGTGGTATCTATAGACAGGTCTTTAAAAATGACATTGAGGTTTCTAAAATGACTTTTTCATAAAGTTAATCGTTTAAAATATATACGCTTCCAAAGTGGTAAAATGTGTGTCCCCCCTCTAACTTCTATAATAATGAAGTGAAAAATCTAAAAAAAACCATATGTTGTAGATCTTAATGTAAACTTTCAACCAAAATTAGTTTGAACGAGATCGAGTTAGCAGTTTTTGAGATACAGCATATTTTCTAAAACCGCAAATATAACTTTGTAATTCATACAAATACTATGAAAAACAAAGTTATTTGGCGTAGTTGTAAAAATTGTAAATTATCTAGTTTTAAGAAATTTGTAAGGTTTTTTGTTTTTTTTTTTCTTATAAATATATTAAGTATATTATATGTTGCGTCCAGAACGTATTTGATCGCATATTTTTGGTGTGGCAACATTCTATTGTCTTTTTGATGTTGACACTTGACATTACTAAATGACTTGACAGATAGACTTTGCTTCCGTTGTTGAAAAATGTCCGCCTTGGGACTTTGATTTTATTGTAATTGGAAATATCCGGTGGAATCGCCCGTTGTAACCGATAATTGGGTCGCGATTAACGATAAGTTGAAATTGTAATCCTGAATTGACGAAAACCCTAGGATATTTTGGAGCATAACGCCGTATTGACGCCAGAGCCAGACCGCATGGCACGCGAGTTTGCTGAAAATAATTGTGCATAAGTGATAAATAGCTGCTTCAATCTGGTGCGAAGTTTGTGCTGTGATTGCTGCCGGACCGCGTTGGGAGGACCTGCATCTTTGAGAACCTTCGTCCATCCACACTCGACCTAATTATACGTTTCAATTACTCATTACCTACATACACACACACACACACGGACGTGGCCTCAGGAAGGGTCGTAACTTGGCGTCCCAGCTCAGAAGGTAAGTGTTTAGTATTATGTATTGGTAGGGCCCAAGAGCTGCATATTGTGTTTGTAAAGCAACGTAGTTAGAGCTCCACGTACCATGGACTGTTCGACCATACCAGTTAACGTTGGCTGGCTTCTTGTACTCGAACATTATATTTATTATAGTTACTACGGATTACGGAACCCTTCATGGGCGAGTCCGACTCGCACTTGGCCAATATTTTTTATTTTTGTGTCACTAAAACTAGATGAGCATGATACCAATAAGGCGATAATATGTGGTCGATAAGCTGTTTAATAATAAACAAATTTTTCTTTAATTTTTATGTGTTTTGAATAGTATGTTAGGTATCGAATTGATATTAACATTTTTGTCTGTAGTCGTTTCAGATTTGAACATATTCTGTCTGATTTGGTTGTCCACATAGATAAATTATTTCTGTGGTTGTCCATGATTTCTTTAGGAAGCAGCTATATGCAACAAATAGCTCAGAATTAGTTAATCTGGAAATTTTACGGAATGGCCAATGTATTGAAGCGGAAATAATGAGTACGGTATTAGCTATACGGTTATAATTATATGAGTATGGTAATTGGACGTAGTTTCTGAAAAATGTTCCAACCCACAATCAGCTCAAATCTGAGATAATAATACCAAGTAAGTAACGTGATTGCTCTACTGTAATTGGACGGAAATTTGATGGAAAAACGTTCCAACCCACAAACTTAAAATTTTGAGATAATCGTGATTGAAGTTCAATCTCGTATTACTTTGAGAAATATTTTTTTTTACTACTGATATTTTTGTATGGTACAGATGACATGATCGAGTTTTAATTAGACCCTATTTTAGACTTCCAATGTTAATACTTTTTTGAATATTCATAAAAATATGCTGTGGAACGTTTTTGGTTTATTGCAATATTCATGTAACATTTAAAATTGTAATTTATGTAAAACGTTCCAAACGACATGTATGACAGGGAAAATTATAATAAAACAAGATTAAATAGAAAAACAGTGTATTTTTAGTGAAAAATATCTTTGATAATATACGTTCCTACGTCTTCATCGTCTTCAAAATCAAAGTCCTGTTCACCAGCAAATCCTTCAGTATAATCAGGTCCTTCCATGCTCTGCAGGTTTTTATAAAAGGACAGGCTATTCTCAGGAATTGGCTTATAATAATAATAATAAATAAACGTTTATTTATCATCAAAACAGTACATGGTTGATTCATACATATTGTTACATGGTCAGTTCATCAATACATGGCTATTACCTATAAATACAACATTTGTACTCAAAGTCGGTGAACCCTGCCTCTTAAACTAGGGTTACCTGTGACTTAAGAGGCAGTGATCGGCTTAAATGTTTCATAACATAGTACATTACTTGTGCGAAGTGTGTCGGTCTACCATGTGAAGTAGATATTAAACTAAAGGACTAAATCGTAAATATTTATGATAAATAGATAAATATTAAGCAAAATATGGAAAAAAGGAAGGGTAACTCGAGGATGTAGAGCGGTGTGTGTGAGTTTGTCTAACTGTGTGAGAGTGTGTGTGTATATGTAGAAGTATGTGAGTGGTTGTGTGTAACTGCACAGGAGTATATAATGTGGGTGATGGTAGTTCTAAGTGTGCAGCAAAATACAATAAATATCATTAAGCAATGAGGAAAACAGGTGTGTACAGTGTTAAGCAATGAATGTAAGTAGGGACTCAGTTTGTATGTAATCCAGTTGAAGGAGCCATTCTGTCACTTTATATTTGATATGGTATTTGTTGAGGTCACGGATGTTAAGGTCTTTGTGAGCTTTTTTATAAATATGTGCACTGAGTGTGGAAAATTGATGTTTGGCGAATGAGGTTTTCTGACGTGTGCCAGGGGGGATATTGGTACGTTTATTAGGATCAGACGGGGGGACGCAAGCGTGTCTTCTGAGTACTGATCGAAGAACAAAGAGCTGGCGAACTGTTAGCACCTTACATTCCGAGTATAATCGTGCTGTAGGATAGCGGTATGGCTTGCGTAATATAATTTTGAGTATAGCCCTTTGTGCTCGTTCAACTCTGAGTAGACTGGTTTTAGTTGCGCCACCCCATACTGTTATACAATATCCAATCACGGATTGACACAGAGCATGAAAAACCATTTTCAAGGTATCAGGGTTGGCAGATTCTCTAAGAGACTTAAAAATGTGAACCAGTCTCATAGTTCTGGAGGTCAGGGCATCGATCTGCTTATCCCATCGCAACCCTGCATCTATCTGAATACCTAGATATCTTACACTCTCGGTTCTTGTTAGTGTTCGACATTGACACGGGGATGATAGCTGTAAGCTTTGAACGTTTTTAATGAAACATCAATATTACTAAGGTCAATCAGATTAAAAATATCCAAAAACGTTTCAGATAGCGTAGATCACATTTTTGAAAATTGTTTATGACTCTGTCTCATATTTCGGTTGTTCCACAGTCTGGGCTCTTTTAGTTTAATACTTATTTGTGTTCTTCATACATGTGAGTTGGGCTAATAGGTCATGATTCCATTGTTAAAATAAAATTATAAAATATTTATTATAATGATATGTTTATTGCTTTTTCAATCAATCATTGCACACTCAGAAGTTCAAACGACAGGACAAACTTTTAATTTGATCAATTAATGGGAAAGACTTTCTTAATTCTTCCTCATCCTTTTCTGATTAATTTGGTTGCAGGATCCGGGACAGTTTTTTTGTTTCTCCGGAACTCGTAAAGATTCATTCTTCTGTTGGTCAGTGTTGGCTATCAGGAGTTGCAATGGTTGCTAATAGTATTTTGGTCTTGTCCTTAAAAAGGATAGAGAATAATTGGAGCAAATATAAAAAGTTCCCACAAGTTCCGATGATAAATAAAACCAAATTTTTAAAGTACTTGGCTTACGAATGTGATATATTTTTATATAAAAATACTAGTATCTGTGCACAAATTGTAAATTTCAAATAATTAAGGAGGAGGCCTGGTGTCCTGAAATACAGGCCATGAGCCTAGCTTAGGCACCAGTCTCCCACAATATGTTTGTATATTTCAATGTATCAAATGTGTAAATCTATTGTATTGTGGCGAGAAATAAACCATTTACTTACTTACTTAATTACTTACTTTATTCGCGTGGGAGGGTTTACCCGCGTAAATCCTGAACCCGTGCGAATATCAACCAAACGTTCATCCGTTCAGTAGTTATTGCGTGAAAGAGTAACAATCATTCATACATCCATAGGTACATCCATCCTCACGAACTTTCACATTTATAATAATAGTAAGAAAAAATATCTTTCTGCACTCTTTCTCCATATAAACTGTCATTGTGCCCATACATGTCGACTCGACTCGCACTTGGCCATGAAGGGTTCCGTAGTAAATACGCCAAATAACTTTGTTTTTCATAGTATTTGTATGAATCACAAAGTTATATTTGCGGTTTTATAAAATATGCTATATCTCAAAAACTGCTGACCCGATCTCGTTCAAACCAATTTAGGTTGAAATTTTGGGGCAGGACCCGTGCTCCACCTAGGATCTCCAACTGGGTGGAGCACGGGTACTATATGGGTCCCGTGCTCCACCTGATGATTAGTACAGTCAAGTAATTAAGAGAAATAAACAATTTAAAATATAATCAAAAGAAATTATTTTCACGCCGTTTTTCCAAAAATGGCCCAAATAAATTTCATTACATTTGCGAATTTAAAATAAGTTGGTCTTTTTCACAGTTCTTTTTGCGGCTTTTAGTTGGTGGTACATCTAAAGAACAGTATTTAGTGATATCGCTGTAAGCAATCTACTTAGGGTATCATGGGTTTTCGAACTCTTTACTATGTTTGGAATTCCAACTCTCCGATACATAATTTGTACGGTGCCTCTCGTCGAATACACACACCATTCATCAAAATATGTAGTAATATTTTTTTTTCGAGATATTGAGTAAATTCCCGGATCTTCGTATTTTGAAAATTTATACTCTCTATCAAAATATATTGCCGTGCTTCTGCAATGCAATCATGGGGCAATAGAGGCAAGCTGCAAGTGCAACATAGACCTACAATCAAATGTATGTGTAAGTTTTATTTTTGATGACAATATTTTTGGATTTCTTCCATATATTCTGTGTAAAATGAAAATAACACCTTTTTATATACCTACTAATATTATAAAGCGGAAAAATTTGTTTGTTTGTTTGCTTGAACGCGCTAATCTTCGAAAGTACTGGGTGGATTTGGATGCAATTTGGTATGAAAGTAGCTTGAAGCTTGAAGAAGGTTATAGGCTACATTTTACGCGACTGCAAAAAAGGAGAGTTATGTTTTTACCATGATAGAATCCACGGGAGCGAAGCCCTGCGTGAGTACTATATTTTATACAGCGATTCGATTCAATAACCTAGTAATTACAATAACCGTTTTTATTTATACCGCTATAAGAACTATTGCCACTAGGTACAGAGTATCATTATTTCGGTGCTTTAAATCAAACGAACTATTGCCACCACAGAAATCAAAAATACAGAGAAGTGGTAAGGGGGCGTATCGGTGTCCGCGCGACATGGCCACAGGGCTCATGTCACAGGCAAGTGGCCGTCTCCGCGAACTAGTGCGCTTTCGACGGCGATCGTGATAACATATATGAATGCCGAGTTGTTCTGTGGTATCTTGTAAAAACCGAAGCCAAAATCAAATCTATGTGAATCATGGAATCACTTACCATATGTAAGTACAAGTATTTTACAATATTTGTCTTTAAAATCATGAAAAACAATAAATCGTAAAATATTTCTTGGTTTTACTATGTTATTTTTGTTTTCAAATATCAGAGCGACTGTACTCCTTTTGCTATAAATACATTGCTCCTTAACCACTACCTGAGTTCGTCACTAAGTAACTGGACAAGCAATGTAAACATAACATACGAAACTGTATTACGCGGATTCATCGCGTAGTGAGGCCGCCACTTCTTGCGTCGAATTAGTGATGTGCTTGTGCAGATCCACTAACGTAGGCTATCGACAGCAATGTCGATTGACGAATGAAATATTGCTATTATAGTTTAGGGGTTTTTCAACCGATGACATAAAAAAGAGAAGGTTATCAATTCGACGCGTATATTATTATTATTTTTTTATGTATGATCACCTATTACTCGGACACGGCTGAACCGATTTGAAAAATGCTTTTTTTGTTTGAAAGGGTATACTTTGAAATTGGTCCCATTGTCACCAAGTCAGGATCTGATGATGGGATCCTGGAGAAATCGAGGGAACTCTTCAAATATTATAGGCACACCTATAGTGATTTGAGTATTTTTTATAGTAACTTGTGTAGAAAAGCACCATTTTGAAGTAGACCTGATGATGAAGACCACCGATGGCCACTGGAACTACTCAATATATAAGTAGGAATAATAAGTAGTTCATGTGTTCCGCTTCGATTACTTGAATGTGGTTATTAAGCACAATATGCTCGTCACAATGCATATGGTGAAGTGAAGCTGATGGTGAACTACCAGGAGAACTCCTCAACAAATAACAGCCCAACATTGGGAAAAGCAATATTTTGTAAATGAATATAAGTAGTTGACATTTAGGCTCTTGTAACTAGGTAAATTAAAAATCGACCAACTAAAAGAGACAAATAAAAACTTTTTACCAAAAAATTAAACCGACTCCCAAAAAACACTGCAAAGTGAAAAATAACTTTAATTTCGGAAGTCGGTGCCAAAAACGAAAATACAAAAGTAAAGACACCGACTACCGAAATTAAAGTTATTTTTCACTTTGCAGTGTTTTTTGGGAGTCGGTTTAATTTTTTGGTAAAAAGTTTTTTATAACATACGGAAACCGCTAAGAAAATATGTTTAACTTTTATTTTACATGAGATGACAGAAATAAAAATACGTTGAAAAGTCAAGTGTACAAAAAAGTAAAAAAAAAATAAACAATTTATTTTACGCCCGCAGCATGCGTAAGGAGTTCCGACATCGCCGTCGCTACAATAGTTTATTTTTCAATCTGTCAACCGTTTTAGCCCGGTTGGAAGATCGATGTAAATAATGTTTTTTTACTTATTTTGATTTTTTTACAGAGTAGTAGAGAAATGCGTAACCAATATTCGTAAAGTAAGTTACTTTAATTTTAGGTTAATAATCGGTGGTGTTTTTCGGTTTAGAATTATCGTATGTTATGCCTTATCCTCATGCTGTTTCTTTATTTTTTATGGTTTTTGTATTTTGCTTCCATTGAAGCTTCGAATGCGTTATAATAATCGACATGGTTCAGATAATATATTTGTGAATTGAGCTTAAAATAAGTCAATATATTCATGCTATTTATTTGTTATGCATGGATGTGTGTTTGTTTTCATATATTTAATAATTTCTCTACTAATTAGGATTTTTCTTATAACAAAAACCTATTATAACCTACTAAACTATTACCTGCGGTTACCCCGCAGGTAATAGTTGCGTAACACACTTACAGTAGGAATCGGTTTCATTATGCTAAATCAACAACACTCACTGCGGTATTTACGTTGTTGAGCAGACCAATATTTCGAAAATATGAAGCAATGGATTAGCAATATACGTCAAAATCATTCAGATCTTGATTTATAGTGTGTTACGTAATTATTGCGATGCTTATTATATGGTGACGTTTAGAAGTAGCTTAGGATGTATGTAAATGATAAATAAGTGCTTTTCGTACTTTTCAGCTTCCCAAAAGATGGTAACATAAAAAAGAATGGATTGATGCCACAGGCATGCCACCTAACTGGTACCCTACAAAAAATAGCACCATATGCTCGGTTCACTTCAACGCAGAAATGTTCTAGTCTCTAAAGAAAAGTCGCAGGCTTTTTGAATGGACAATTCCAAAATTAAGAGTACAACTGATATTTGCAGAAGTGTGTTAAATTTTATTTTATTACTGAAAGCTATTCTCATGATTTAGGGTATTCATAAAATCAGTCATTCAACTTTTCAGGATTCTATACAACCTATACGGCTGGTATGTTCCGATCAAGAGCGTAATGTAAGTTAACATCGACTTCTATTTGACCTATCACTATGATAATTAAATATTAAGATTTAAGTCGAAAGCGCCAGGGTAGCCCTTAATACTTAGTAGGTAGTACTTAATAATAATTATGTAATGTTATGTTCTTAATAATATGTTTATTGTTATTGTAATATTTTCTGGACATGCCATTTTTTATTTGGTTCATTTTCAGGTGCCCAAAAAAAATTGTACAATAATAAATGGAAGAATCGATAACTTTCCGATTTAGTCAATCACTAGCGTATATGTAAAATAAATTGCTTTTGCACAGCACAACGATAGCGACCGATGTTTTTGTGTGGGTAAATTCTACGGTGCATGGTAAATACACGCTGTGTTTGACGGAATAAGGTTTATTATTGATTGTATAGTACGTTCTGATTTAAGAAATGCGGGTGTGTGCGCGAGTGCGTATCTATTGATTTTATTAAACTGCATGTGTAGTTGTTGCCCCGCCCAGCGCCTAACTGGAGACACACGGTTCCGATATAATTTCGTCTGTTGACCAAATCTACTATTATTATTATATATTGCACTACCCTTTTTTTTTTTTTTTTTGGGTTTGGGAAAATCATCGAATGACTTCTTCCGCTCTGGGTCAACAGGGAGGGTGTGTCAGATTTCTACTGACTAAAAACCCACCCTGTTCCTTCGGCTGCCCTAAAGTTCCGGGGCAGCGGTAACTCGGTAGAACTTTCCCGCAAACCCCGGCAAAAAGTTGCACTACCTAGTCCGGACTAACAGTCAACCTACTGCTACTTAGAGGTATTTTGCAACCCCCGTAATTTTAAAACTGAAACAAGCTATGATTAAGTCAAGAATTAATAAATTACTTCTAGGCAGGCGTCTTACATCTTCGACCACATCATCACTTACCATCAGGTGAGATGGTGGTCAAACGCAAGCCTATTATCAATAAACAAATCAACGCATTGTCATTGTACACTAAGAAGTAGAAAGTAAAGAAAATACATTTTAGTTTCTGTATGTAACGTTTCATATGTAGGTAGGTACGTACTCGTATATATCTGAAAAGAATCAAAAGATAGATCACGCATAGATTTTGATTAGGTGCTAAAGCAGGTGGAAAATTTAAACAGAACACGACATGAGGGCTTTAGACGATAATATTTAATTCAGTACGTGTTACCTTTAAAGTGACCGAACCAAGACGTTTCACACCTTTCTTCTTTTTGGACTACAAAACTGGTTACCATTTTTATATATTTTTTGCTTATAGTACTGAAGACCGCCATATATACTCGTAAGTATAATTCTTCATTCTCTTTTTATAAAAATGGGCTGTTGAGAACTAGTTTTCTCAAAATCTTGTTCCTGGGATAACATAATTATCTCTAAAATAAAATTATTCCTGACAACTTCTCAACAACGAAAAGACTGAAGATTTTTTTTTGTAAATAATATAAAAGCTATAAGGTCATTTAATCTATACTAATATTATAAAGCGGAAAAGTTTGTTAGTTTGTTTGTTTGTTTGTTTGTTTGCTTGAACGCGCTAATCTTCGAAAGTACTGGGTGGATTTGGATGAAATTTGGTATGGAAGTAGCTTGAAGCTTGAGGAAGGTTATAGGCTACTTTTTACCCGACTGAAAAAAAGGAGAGTTATGTTTTTACCGTGATAGAATCCACGGGAGCGAAGCCCCGCGAGAGTACTAGTAATATAATATACCTACATATAAACTTACTCCTATTAAATCATTGTTTCGATATATTGAAACATATAGGGAAAACAATTGACTGCATCACTGTACAACAGCGTCATCAGGTGGAGCACCGGACCCATATAGTACCCGTGCTCCACCCAGGTGGAGATCCTAGGTGGAGCACGGGTCCTGCTCCGAAATTTTACATTAAGATCTACAGTGTATATTTTTTTTTAGTTTTTTCTCTCCATTATTATAGAAGTTAGAGGGGGGCGGACACACATTAAACCACTTTGGAAGCGTATATCTTTTAAACGATTGACTTTATGAAAAAGTGGTTTTAAAAACCTCGATGTCATTTTTAAAGACCTATCTATAAATATCACACACACATAGGTTTCATGAAAAAAAAATATATTTTCAGTTTCAGTTCTGTGTATCTTATTTATTTATTTTTTTCTTAAAATCCGAAATCGGTTCACAGAATACATATCTCTACACCTACTAAGTTTCACATGTATAGTCTTAATAATATGAATAGAATATAAATAGAATAAAATGGCTGTGACATACGGACGGGTGGACAGACAGACATGACGAAACTATAAGGGTTCCGTTTTTTGACATTCGGCTACGGAACCCTAAAAAGTAGGAGGGTCTCAATTCGACCCGTATATATTTTTATTTTTTTATGTATGATCACCGATTACTCGAAGACGGCTGAACTGATACGGATTTTTTTTTTGAAAGGGTTTATTACAGAGGTGGTCCCATTGTCACCATGTCAGTTTCTGAGAAAATCCATTTTCGACTACATCATCAATCACTAACCATCAGGTGAGGTGTTGGTCAAACGCGAGCCTATTATCAATAAAAAAAAACATACATACATACTGGTCGAATACAGAACCTCCTTTTATGAAGTCGGTTAAAAAGTTATAGAAAGAGGGTTATGAAAACTCTGCTTCCACTATTTGTTAAGAAAATTATCCCTAAACTTTCTCTTAAATACGTATTGACTGGTATATCGAGAGGTAGTGCATTCCACAGAAGAATAAGTAGACTGTATATGGAAGGAAGAATGAATAAAATCAGAAGTATGAGAAAGACAGAATAAGAGAAGATTATTGGAAGAGCGCAGACTTTTAGCGTGTGAAGTACATAGAAATTGAAAATAAAATAAATAAGATAAGAGGGAGGGGTAGGAGTGTTTAGCAAAGAGAAAAGCGTAGTCAAAGCGTGCAAACTTCTTCTCTGGCAAATGAGCATCCATTTGAGCTTGGTTCTATACCTCGATACGTGGTCATATTTTTAAAAATTAAATATGAACCGGATACAGTTATTAAGGAGCCTATCGAGCTTATCCAGCAAGACCGCAATCAAGTCAAAGTAGCACATGTCACCATAGTCGATTATAGGGAAAATTAAAGTTTGCACAAGCATTGTCTTGGTTTTTGCAGGTAAAAAGTTCCTCAGACGATACAGGCATCGGAGTTTCCGAGAGCAGGTCGGAGTTTTCGAGAATAATATTATCCAATTCATTTTGGGTGCTTGCTAAATTCGACTTCAACTGTATATACAACTATATTTGGTAGCATAGATATAACTTTTCAATTAAATCGGAATTGGTTTGTCACATGCTAAAAATAACAATACTATAATGGGGTAATTTCTCTTCAAATAAAAACATGTTTGCTTCATAGGCACAAAGTGGTATGACGCACTTGAGTTAATAAGCAACTAGCAAAAACTTGGCTGGAATTACCTACATATCTACTAAATAGATATGTAGATAATTAATGTAATTGATGGAAAACGGACGCACCTGTCAACGCACGTCAAAAATTTTTCATCCCGATTTTCATCAAAAATTTTGAAATTAAAATCATCATCCAACACCAGCCTTGCTAAGGGGTATTGTGTTACCCAGCTACGGGCTGTGGAGGTCAGATAAAGAAAGAAAGAAATATTTATTTAGATATGCAATAATTCCACTAAAACACTAGTACTCAGCTGCATCTATTTGGTGGAAACTGACCCCAAAATTGGAAAAAGGCAAAGCAGATGATATAAAAAAGTTAGACTAGCGATTTCGGACGATAACTTCAGTGAAGATAGACAGTTATTAAATTACGACGAGGAGGAGGATCCTGGAGGCGACACCGTATACGTAACACCGTGCGTGCCATCCGGCAATGTTGATCTAGGGCGCCGCCGAAAGGCCTTCTTTGGCCTCGCGGCGCCCTAAGCCACCACCGCGACTGCGCCAGTTTTTGACGCGTGGTGTCATTTATTGACGTTTTTTTAATCAGTGTTTTTCCTTACATTTTTATTATTTAATTTAATTTATTTACTAGTTTAGTTAGTTACTAAGTTTAATTTTGTTACATTATCTGATTAATGTCGAGTGGCAGCAGTGATGTGTTGTGTAATAGTGCCGATCAACCTTCAACATCACTAAATATTCTGGAGAGGTGTCCTCTGTGCACCCAGGCACGGTTTTTTAAAGGTAAGCGGGGTCTGAAAGTACATATTGGGAAGGTACACAAACCACCCAATGTATCTACTTCAGACCCCGTCATTTCTTTAACACCTACATCATCTTCTTCCAATTTGGATCCGTTTTGGAAAACCCTCTCAAAATTCAAAAACTCTGTTCCGGTTTTAAAGCGAATTCCCCGCGGCGCTAGACCTGTAGTGGCGCAAAACCTAGCAGGATGCGTTCGCCTTGCCGCTCGCGAGAACTCTCTAAGTGCCTGGGAACATCTGCTTACCTTCCCGTATAGGATCCTACATGTTCGAAAGAATTTGGAAACCAAAAATCTTTAACTTCACAAATCAAAGAAAATTGTAATATTTCGGCCCACATTCAGGATGCAAAATTACCGACACAGAGGGTTACTTCCACAAGAAGTATATCCCGCCTAGTCGAATCTAAATTGGGGGAAGGTGACATTAGCGGAGCTGCCAGGATACTTTTCAGCAGTGATGTGGTGGCCCCATACTCTCCAGATACTCTCGCAGCTCTGGAGAGCAAACACCCTGCCCCAGCGGATGGTCTTTCCTTTCCCGACCCCCCCGATCAGGACATAAACACCCTCACCGTTACAGGTCAAGAGGTGTTCACAGCCGTTTGTTCCTTCCGAAGCGGCTCTGCTGGTGGCCTCGATGGGCTGAGTCCGCAGCACCTGAAGGACCTACTCAGCTCAGGCGCCGGAGAGGCTGGTGAGTTGCTTTTGAAGGAGCTAACGGCTCTGATTAATCTTATGCTCTCGGGCCAGGTGAATGAAGCCGTCACCGATATCTTGTACGGGGCCAATCTATGTGCCCTACGCAAGAGGGACGGCGGCATTCGTCCCATTGCCGTAGGAACTACCTACCGTCGTATGGCAGCCAAGATTTGCTCTAAATTTTATGGTGAGGATATTTCGACCAAATTTCAGCCCCTGCAACTGGGTTACGGCTCCAAAGTGGGTTGTGAGGCTGCCGTACACGCCTTGACGACCTATTTAAATTCAGGTAAAGGAGAGGTCATCTTGAAGGTTGACATTAAAAATGCCTTCAATTCAGTCAATAGGGACACTTTGTTGGCAGAAACTAAAAAAGAAGTACCACAAATTTTTAGTTTTCTTTGGCAATGTTACAGACATCCGACTAAATTACTTTATAAGGAAAACCTTTTGGAATCAGCTGTTGGCTGTCAACAAGGTGATCCCCTCGGGCCAGCGATCTTTAGTTTAGCCATTAACCCAATCATTCGACAGCTAAATTCAAAATTTAATGTGTGGTATCTCGATGATGGAACCCTGGGAGGCGATGTAGACACGGTATTAGATGATCTACAGTTTTTAATAAATCAATTCCATTCCATAGGATTGGACCTCAACCTTTCGAAGTGTGAACTATTCATATCCGACAGTACTGACAGACAACTGACACTTTCAAAATTCGACGCAGTAGCCCCAGATATCCAAATTATGGAAAAAAGTTCTCTTCGTCTTCTTGGGTCTCCAATTTATGAGAATTCCTTTCCCGATTTTGTCGAGGAAAAAATACAAAATTTTAATGACATCTCGGACAGATTATACCAAATTAATATGCATTCGGCCATCACCTTAATTCGTTACTGTTGTTTTGGACCCAAATTAATGTATTTTCTTCGTTCTTCGCATCTATGGCATCATCCTAACCTTTTGGAAAAAATGGACCAAATTATTCGTCAAACTCTGACAGGAATTTTAAATGTGGCTATGGACGACCGAGCTTGGGCACAAGCTACTCTTCCCATTCGTATGGGTGGTCTCGGCGTCCGCAAAATTAGTAGTATCAGTCTACCGGCTTTTGTATCCTCGGTGCACGGCACTAAGAATTTAATCAGGAATATCCTAGCTCCATCACTGGTTGATTTCAATGTGCCGTACTTCACCGAGGCTATAGATACCTGGAGACTCGCTTGCCCGAACCTAAATCCACCCGACATTCCATCATCTCAGAGGCGGTGGGATGAGCCACTCTGTAGAGCAGTTCAGAGTGACCTTATTGCCACATCTGCTTCGGCTGCAGAGCGTGCACGCCTGCTGGCTGTGGGTGAATGGGAGTCGGGTCTCTGGCTCCATGCACTACCGTCATCGAACATAGGCACCTTGTTTGATGATACTACTTTCCGCCTCGCTGCTTCCCTTCGATTAGGTGCTCCCTGCTGTTCTGCTCATCGCTGCCACTGTGGTGAAGTTGTCAACAGCCTCGGTCACCACGGCCTTTCATGCGGCCGGAGCGCGGGTCGCATAGCACGGCACGCGAATATTAACGACATTATCCGACGGGCTCTTGTCACTGTCGGCGTTCCAGCTGTTTTAGAACCCAATGGCTTAGCACGCGACGATGGCAAAAGACCGGACGGTATGTCTTTATTTCCTTGGAAGATGGGTAGGCCTTTAGTGTGGGACGCAACTTGTGTCGATACTCTTGCGCCATCCCATCTTCCTAGCTCATCTTGTTGTGCTGGCGCTGCCGCTGCGGCTGCTGAGAACCTCAAGCGGCGGAAATATAATAACCTTGTTGGTAGTTATATTTTCGAGCCGTTTGGGGTTGAAACCTTGGGGTCGTGGGGTCCGAGTGCTCACAAATTATTTAAAGATCTGTCCAGACGCCTAGTTGACACTTCGCGTGACGCAAGGGCTGGCTTTTACCTTGGACAGAGGTTAAGCATTGCCATACAACGTGGCAATGCCGCCAGTCTTTTGGGCACATTACCAGTGGACAGCGATGCGCACGAATTTCTGGATGCTATATTTTAGTTTATTTTTAGGTGTGTATATGTAGTTAAGGGTTTTTATTTAATTAAAGTATATGTTTGCTATACAAAAACTAAATAAATCATACATATCTACTAACCGGAATGTTCCATTAAGCAAAGTCAAGAGTGAATAGGTTACTTCTTGGTAAGCGTGTTTCATCTTCTACCACATCAAATCAAAGTGAGTGGACTTCTCCCGGAATAAAAAAAAATACGTTAAGCTCGTCCCGGCCGTCATTGACGTCATTCCCGGACATTGACAGTCGATACGGGCAGTCAAAAGCCAGTAAATCAGACACTGGTCATGTTACCCTGCCAGATAAGCAAGTGCTCTATATAAAACACTGGTATTTATATACTCATCGACCAGTCGGTGCCAAGCCAATGAATAGTTTTGATAAGCAAAGAACCTACGCCGCGTTCTAGGCACGCCCGAGGTGATCAAACCTATTCATTTATCTTGGCACCGATTTCAGCCATGTGAGTATATCTAGCCCATATTTTAAACGGAATTAGACTTTCAATAAAACAATTTTTAAGGTTATTTCTCTCTTTGTAGTGCAAGTATTTTTTTGTAAATTTTGAAATCGGTTAAATTCTTCGTAAGAAAGTTCTTATTTTATGTTTTGTGTTACTTGAGATACCTACATAACGTTCGCACTAACTTTTATTAAGTCTGCTGTACCCACTTTTTTACCCACTAAAACCATATTTTCAGGCGTGATTTTATGTTATAAAAAGGTTAAACGGCTTAGCGCGTTTGACCATGATTTGATGAGTTAAGCAGTGTTCGCAGTGGCCGGTCTACGGAGAGGTGTCAAAAACTTAGTATCTCGAGTTTTTCTGTGCTTCAGAAGGCACGTTAACGTATCGTTCCCGGCTGCATCCATATACTCATAACAATAAAATATCTTGCATGCTCTTGTATGTATACCATGTATAAACTAATAAAGATATCTCTCTCTCTCTCTGTCCACTTTATCAGTATAATACCTAGTGTCTCTAGTCATTTAATAACAATAATATAGGATCTAACACCCAATCCAAATATGTAATACGTATTATATGTTTTTTTTAACTCGGATCTAAGTCACAAGATATTATTACAATTAATTTAATAGTCAGTGTGAAGGTTATTTTTGTGTGTTTAGGTTTAATGTGTGTACTTATATGTGAGTTTCTCTTTCACCCATAACTTTTGAAAGCCTTAACGCATTTGAATGTATCCCCATACATTCAAATGCGTTAAGGCTTTCAAAAGTATTATCATTAGAAAATTTAGATCATCCCGTATGACATTAGCTATGTTTTTAATATTCAATGTGGTGGACATGGCAGCTGTGTTTTTTTTTTAATATTCTTTATATAGAGTAGTATTAACAGCAAATAATCTTTGCTACTCCCACTGTAAAATAGCTGATTTACTCCCGCGGGGGTGTTATTCCCAGGACTTAAAATTTTGAAAAGGGTTTCAAAAGATCCAGGTCTTATCTTTCAAATAAAGATAAAGTTGACTTTCTGACTAATCTATCAACACATAGCACAAACTACTAGACGGATCGAGCTGAAGTTTGGCACACTAATAGTTGTTATGACGCAGATATACATATGTTAAGAAAAGATTTGGGCAGAAAGCTCGTTTATTATTTATTATCGTTTATTGTTTATTATTTTTGTTCCTGAATTAAACTATTTACTATTATAACAATATTTAATATAATTGTTCTTTATTTCAGACAATAAAAACTTTTTACCAAAAAATTAAACCGACTCCCAAAAACACTGCAAAGTGAAAAATAACTTTAATTTCGGTAGTCGGTGTCTTTAGTTTTGTATTTTCGTTTTTGGCACCGACTTCCGAAATTAAAGTTATTTTTCACTTTGCAGTGTTTTTGGGAGTCGGTTTAATTTTTTGGTAAAAAGTTTTTATTTCAGTCTTTTTAGTTGGTTGTTTTTTAATTTACCTAGTTAAAAGAGCCTAAATGTCAACTACTTATAACCTTTTACAAAATATTGCTTTTCCCAATGCTGGGCCGTTAATTTTTGAGGCGTTCTCCTGGTACTTCACCATCAGCTCTACATCACCATATGCATTGTGACGAACATAAAGTGCTTAACATCCATATTCAAGTATTCGAATCGCAATCCACGAAATACTTATTATTGAGTAGGTTCGGCGGGCATCTGTGGTCTTCATCATCAGTTCCACTTCCCCAAATGGTATTTTTTGAGAGCAACTGCACAAGTTACTATAAGAAATACCCAAAACGCCAAAGGTGTGCCTATAATATTTGAAGAGTTTCCTCGATTTCTCCAGGATCCCATCATCAGATCCTGACCTGGTGACAATGGGACCAATTTCGAAGTATACCCTTTCAAACAAAAAAAGAATTTTCCAAATCGGTTCAGCCGTCTTCAAGTAATCGGTGATCATAAATAAAAAAATGAAAAAAATATACGCGTCGAATTGATAACCTCCTCTTTTGGTCGTCGGTTGAAAAATCCACAATAATGAAAACTTACAATTCTATGTTAGTAACATATTTAACTTACATACTATATTAGTACTTACATAGGGTTAATTGTAAAACACCGAAAACCTCTCGGGACTATGTTACTAACATCATAATCAACAACTTTTGTTCTATGACTTTTAATAAAATGACAATCAGCTGACCTTTCTGTTGATAATCGCCAATCTGATATAAATAAAAAACTTTTTAGCAAAAAATAGAACCGACTTCCATATAAAAACACTACAAAGGGAAAAATAACTTTAATTTCGGAAGGCGGTGTCAAAAACGAAAATATATACAAAACTAAAGACACCGCCTTCCGAAATTAAAGTTATTTTTCCCTTTGTAGTGTTTTTATATGGAAGTCGGTTCTATTTTTTGCTAAAAAGTTTTTTTTCACGCTTTTTAGTGGGTCGGTTTGTAATTTATCTAGTTACAAAAGCCAAAATGTCAACTACTTATCACCTTTTACAAAATATTGCTTTTCCCGGTGCAGAGCCGTTAAGTTTTGAGGAGTTCTCCTGGTACATCACCATCAGCTCTACTTCACCACATGCATTGTGACGAGCATAAAGTCCTTAACATCCATATTCAAGTAATCTAATCTCAATCAACGAAATACTTATTATTGAGTAGTTTCGGTGGCCATCTGGGGTCTTCATCATCAGTTCCACTTCCTCAAATGGTGCTTTTCGAGAGCAACTGCACAAGGTACTATAAGAAATACCCAAAACGCTATAGGTGTGCCTATAATATTTGAAGAGTTCCCTCGATTTCTCCATGATCCCATCATCAGATCCAAACGTGACGACAATGGGACCAACTAGAAAGTATACCCTTTCAAACAAAAAAAGAATTTTCCAAATCGGTCCAACCATCTCCGAGTTTTGAATTGAATTGTAAACCTCCTTTTTTTGAAGTCGGTTAAAAATATGATGAATTTTTAAAAGTCATAGAACAAAAGTTGTTGATTATGATGTTAGTAACATAGTCCCGAGAGGTTTTCGGTGTTTTACAATTAACCCTGTGTACTATTATTACACAAAAGACTTACAATTATAGAAGTTAGTTAATACACTTACAAACTTAGTACTTGTATTGTCTAACTAGCAGGGTGCTCTCTATGAGATGCTTGATAATGGGGCTTTCATCATGCCTGTCTGCTATAACTCTCAAAAAGCTGTTACGACTGTCCCTCAGTCTGGCCAGAAGAGACGCATTCTTTTTACGTAGCTCCGAGGTCTATAGCGGCTGCATTGAGAGTTGTTATCTCTTGAAGTTTATGGACTGTTACCGCCCAGCTGAGAATAACTGGTAACATTTTCCTTTCAATATCTCCGTTACCACGCTTTCGTTGATAGGGAGCAGCAACCGGCGCGATGGAAACCTACCCATTATTATCCATAATCCGAGAACCTATTATTGTATCGTCAAATAACATCATATCACACTTCATAAGTTGTTTTAATTATTATTATGTAATAAACCGGCGGCCATTGCATTCTCGTTGTCTTCAACATTTTCGTTATAATTATTGTTCATGCACAATATTATCGCCATATATTGATATACCTGTTCTAAAATATGTAGTTTGACTGGTATTTTTCGGATTTACGTTAATATTACAGACTGCGTCTAATGCAGCAGCTTAAGCAACTACAGCTTAAATTACCTGGTTCGGCGTGAAAAAGAATCTGCAGAAACATTTGACATTAGTGGCCGCCATTCAGTCCTACGTCTCCAGAAAGCTCTTTCAGCTGTTTTATCATCTAACAAAAGTTCTCTTTTATTATGAAAAAGGTAAATTACATACGATTAAACAATAAAAAAAACCTTCACAATCAGAAATGATTGTATAATATCGTGTTCTTAATATAGCTGGCCGGTTTCTGATCTACGTTCTCGATCCGTTTCATTTCATTTCATTTCAAGTCATACAAATCTCTGAATCGAAACTTCCTCTTCACGAGGCTCATAATTACCATCTTCTTCGGTCCATTTGAATGTCCACACCAGAAATTGTCTCATATCTATCTAGATATCTATCTAGCGAATTCTGCTATAGATAATTCTTCCAAATCATTCGGACTATTTTTTTTTATTGTCGATAGGCTTGCGACCACCACCACACCTGAGTAAGCGATGATGTGCTATTTTGATATTAATCAAATATATTATTGAAACTGGAATTATCGTCACCTTCCATGCGTACTAGTCGGAATCTAAGTTCAAAATGGCAGCTATTAACAAAAACTCATTGAGCTTATTTTTTAAGGCAAATGGCACAACCTAAAAGCACATACGGGCGCACTAACTAATTCGCACCTTTAAAGTGAAACCGTTACTAAACGAAAATTTTCACGAATTGAGTTATTTATACCATCAATCTAAAATATACGTAAACTGCATATTAAACTTGTAATTATTCCAAAATATCGTCTTTTTCGCCATCTGGCGTTAAATAATATCGTTACCATACAAAATATAAATCTAAAAAATATTTTTGTAAGTAAATAAAGAAAAACTATTCTAAAGCACATGTCATAAAGTAATTAAATATCTATCATATAAACTCATAAGAAATCTAAAAGTACTTGTACTTAGACTTACCTAGATACTGAACTGTTTCAAATATTGGCACTCCTTTAAAATTTGATAATTTCGTATAGTAACGGTTTTAGTTTAAAGGTGCGAATTGTTGCGATAAAATTGACATATAAACAGAAAACAAATGTTTCCATGCATCATTTAATCTTCGCCTGACTGTTAACAGCATATCTTACAATATTTCCGGCGTCGGTTGACTCACACTTAGCCACGTAGTATCGCACTCCCACAAGGCGGAACATCCCTGTTTCATTGCCACAATTTTAATAAAACTATATATAATAATAATAATAATAAAATGTTTATTCAAAATCTTAAGGTAAATATTAAATACAATTTCACTTAAATCTACATTAAGTTCACACATGTCATGTGCCTGAACTAGGTAATCCTGTGTTTCAGGCGAGAATAGGTATTTAATTTTTTTTTTAAATAATCACATTTATATAAAATAAACTGTATATGGTCATCTTAGGTAATGTATAAAGGTATAAATAATATGAAAATACTCTTAGTCTCTTAATCTTAATCTTAATTACATTTAAATAAAATACGAACTATCTCTATTTTAGTACTAGTAATAACTTTTCTGTGTCTTCATAGGACATACTTTGAAGAGCTTCCTTGAGAGTCTTCTTGCAGTTACAATAATTTAGGGAATAAATGTTCAATTTTGCGTTTAGTCTGTTATAAAGTAGTGGTCCAAGGAACATATAAAATTTGGTTGTGAAAGCATGTTTTGTACTTCTTTTAAGGCAAACTAAATCTTTCCGTCTTTTTTTAGTAAATTCAGTGCAATAGGGAAGCGCTGTGTGTTGTTTTAGTACGGTGTTCATTATAAATAACTGACGAACTGTTAGTACTTCACAAGATTTATAGAGAAGGTTAGTGGGAAAAAGGAAAGGGCGACAAGTAGAAACCTTGAGGATAGCTCTTTGCGCTCTCTCGATGGGTAGTAACAAAGTTTTACCTGCCCCGCCCCATGAGGTAATGCAATACGTCAAAATTGACTGACATAGAGCAAAGTAAACTTGCCTTATTAGTTTCGGGTCTGCTATATATCGCAGCTTTTTAAATATGAATATAAGCTTACGAATTCGACTATTTAAAGCTTCTACGTGTGGTTTAAAAGTAAGGGTGTCATCTATAATGATACCCAGGTATTTTATTTTGTTAGTAATTTTAATATGGGGACACATGCACTGACCATTGAGAGGGACTGAACAACAATGAGCATACAACTGTGAGGCAATGGTAGGTGTTTGTTTCCGCATCGAAAATTTAATGAAATTTGTCTTTTCCGCATTAAGGGTTAGTGAATTTTGTTGAAGCCAATTATTTACAATATTGAACCCATGTAACCCATAAAACTAGGATATAATTGTTGATAATTATTTCCCTTACTGACCGTTTCAAATTTAAAAATCGAGCTTTGTTACAGTTTCTTCAGCACTTAAACATTCAATTTCGGGTCTGACAGATCTTGGGAATCCAAAAGACATTTAAGTATTTTGCGTTCTTTATAACACAAGTATTGCTGTGTTTGTGTTCCTGAAGCATTGAAACAATATCGTTGACAGACTGGTCTTCGTTATCGATTGAACAACATACAACTTGTTCGATACATCTTTTACCAGCTTCTGTAGGAAAATCTGGCACTGACTCACACCACAACAACATACGCCTGGTGAATGAGGTTCATGGGAGGGTTGATGTATTGTGGTGCAACTTGAGTGAATTTGCAAAAGTTACACTATATGTGATAAGTTATTCAGATTAAGATATTTTTTAACTAGGTATAAGGTGTAGATTTAGGATTTAGTTAGTAAGGCCACTCTGTCGCATTGGATCATAGATCTGTAATGATAGTGTAAGTAAGATTGTTATAAATAAATAAATAAATAAATAAATGTGCAGATGTAGTCCACATCCGCACACCACAGTTCTAAAATTCAATGCGATACCACAATTAAGTATTTTTCCCTCGAAAAAGTCACTGTCGCAATATTACATTTACTTACAATTTACATAAATGTACTCTTTTTGTCTGACATTTTAAATAGATGTAAAACATTAATTTAATTTAAATTTTAATAATGTCAATTAACTGTGACATTATAAATTTACATGCAGCAATATTTTTGTATATTATAATTGTATTCATTATTATTACTAAGGTGACATTTTCGTATTATTTCGTATTTTATTTTCGTAAATTTTGCGTGCCTGTCTCAAAGCAGAATATACTACATGGCTCATTTCTGACTGTATTTACCATCTGTATTTTTATTGTACCCAAATAAATGATTGATTGATTGATCGGATCATAAACTGTCTAGCTACAACAACGGGATATTTATTTAATATTTAATTCAAAATACTTTACAATATTTTATTAAAATATTATAAAGTATTTTGAATTAATATCAGCTGAACCAGTGTATAATTCTGAAGATCATTAAGTAACACTTTAAGTTAACAGAATTAAGTCATAACATATGGAGGGGTGGGGTTAAATTAGCATGTATTGAGGGCACCATGGTCATGACAATGTTGATGACCCGCCCCTCCCCTTGATAAACCTTTTCTAGCATATCATCTATATGTCGCATCAGGGGTGGCCGAGATGCGAAACATCGGGTCTTTATCACGATCCGACATAGTTCTAGGTAAATGTGGGCACTGACTTGGGTACTCGAACCAAAGATAATTTAAATCAAAATAACTTTATTTTACTAACGATTTTTCACAACATAGAAACAAACACGTGCGTTGGTACTGAGCTTCTGCCAAGACTGTCCGAGGTAGACTATATCACTCCGTCCTCCCGCCAGTCCTCGCTACATCCCTTCTACCGACGATCGTGTCCAAGCGGAAGGGCTCCGCTTGCGTTTCCGGTAACGATTTATTAGTTCACCAAATTAATTGTTAGATGGCGCTGCCCGTCGCACCTTAGCGCCATCAATCCACGACACGGCCATCCCTGACTAGCACCCGTCCTCGGGTGTAGTTCCTGTGGACAAAATATACTCAGAAAGTAAACTAGCTCGGCTATCCTGCCAATAGAAACAAAGGTAGCAGTTTCTCATTGGTACTTTATTTGTTCTAAATCTAGGTACAGTAATCAACTTTCATGACACAAAATGCCTTGTAATTAAGCTTACATACACAGTGCTTTCTGCACAATATCATTAATTGGAAAAGATCCGACCAACAAGTTAAAAAGACTAAACAAGGTGATTCTAACAGTTCTGTTACTATTTACCATAATTCATAAGCAATGTATACTCAACTCATGAAACTTTCACTATCATCTGTGCACCAACACAGACCCGAATCGCACCAACGATTCGTTACAAATCTGCCGCCACATATGCTACAACACATGAGGGGCTCCGTGCACCAACACGGACAAGAATCGCACCAACGACTCTCAAAAATCTTACGCAACATGTGCTACAACACATGAAGCGCTCTGTGCACCAACACAGACAGAAATCGCACCAACGATTCCTTGTAGACCCATCGCCACATGTTACTCATGAGGTGCGGTCTAGAGTTTCGAGTACGAGTATACAAGCCATTCTTAATCAGATGTGGTTTCGCTACCACTGTCATCAACTATGACATCTAATTCGCGGGGAACTTGGTGATCGGGGATCTTCCTCACACGGTCATGGGGGTATTTGTATGTTCGCTTAGAGTCAAGCGCCTTTAGTAGGTATCTATCCCCGTCTAATACATCAATAATTTTAAATGGACCTTTGAATTTAGTATCTAATTTGGTTTGATTCCTTTCCTCATTTTCTATCAAAACATAATCATTAATAGCCAACTTAGAAACTTGAGCCATACTTTGATCAAATCGATTTTTATCATAATTTGCATTTTTCTCAATATTCAGTGTCGCTTGCTCTCTAATCTCATCTAAATTAACGTCATTCAAATCATCATCAGCGGTCACTAAACCAAGCGGCCGTGCTACCCTTCCTATCATCAATTCGAGAGGGCTAGATTTAGTCACCCTATTAATAGTAGAGTTAATAGCTAACTGAACGTCTCCTAAAGCGTCCTCCCAAGAGCGGTCACGACTAGTCTCTACAGCTGTCAACATACTCTTCAGAGTACTCATTACCCTTTCGACCTGACCGTTCGCACGACTACCTCCAGTAGCTATCAAGTGCAACTCTATATTGTTAGAAGTACAGAAATGGGAAAATTCTTTGCTAGCGAAACAACGAGTGCGACCGTTACACTGAATCTTACTGATTTCTTCGTCCTTTTCCTGTTCAGCTTGCAACCAGTTACTAGAAAGCTCAGCTAAATCGACACGCTTTTGTTCTACCCGAGTGAAAGTCCCTTTAGGTGTCGGGAGAGGATTTCTAGAAAGAAAGTCCACATGGCTCATCCTACTGCCTTCACGATAAACAATATCAAAATCAAATGACTGCATGTAGGCCCACCAACGATGAAATCGTGGAGATAAGTCAGTTTTATTTTTAGAGGCTTTAACAGAACTGCAGTCCGTTCCAACGGTGAACTTACGACCTAGCAAATAGTGTCGAAAATGCTTTATGGCATTAAAGACTGCTAACGTTTCGTAGTCGAATGAATGATACTTCGATTCAGCTGGAGACGTACGACGACTATAATAAGCGACTACATGTTGTTTCCCATTAATCTTTTGAATAAAAATGGCACCATCTAACCTAGATACAAGATCCTTTATCAACGACCCTGGAAGCCTATCCGACACAGTATTGTCATTCAGCTCCCTGTAGTCGACACACATGCGATCTGAACCATCCTTTTTCTTAACAAGTAACACTGGACTAGAAAAAGGTGAACAACTTGGTCTAATAATACCTGCTTCCTCTAATTCACGAACCTTAGCAGTAACAACTTCGCGTTCACTAGCACTAAGCCTATAAGGACGACGATTAACTGTACGACTAGGATCTACAAGCCTAATTTGCAACTGACCTGTTGTTACCCGGGATCTAGAAACACCACTAGAAAACGAAGAAGAATATTCTGACAAAAGATCAATTAATTGAGAACGAAATTCTAGCGGAATGTCTGCATCAACTTTGTCGAAAACAATATGACAATTGGAATCGTTTCCGAGCTTATTTGACACATCGCATAACCTAACAACCTTATTACGACACAAAACAATACTATCAGACGTCATACTAACGTTAAATCCTTGGTCTAAAATCTCACGACCAATTAAAATATCATTTTTAAGGCAACTATTGGGAACAACATGAAATAATATCTCTAATCGTAAATCGTTAATCATAACCTCAGATAAAATTTGTAGGGTACTTTGCACACTACCATGACCGATACCTGTCAAGTTGACAATGTTATTTACACGCTTGCCACTAAGCTTTGACGCAACAGAATCTTTGATGAGAGAGCATTCGGCACCAGAATCATAATAAAATGGATATGACTCACCAGTGTTCATCAGCGTACCGCTGGGATTGCTAACATAGCAAACTTCAACACGCCTCTCGTTGCTCGTCGCTGCTGCAGGCGCTGCTCCGGAACTGCTTGGGCTTCCTGCCGCGCCGGCGCCTCCACGGTTGCTACGTGGACATTTCGTAGCAAAGTGTCCGACGTTGCCGCATTTGAAACAGATGATGTCCGAACGCTGCTTCGGTCCCGCAGAGCTTGACGCTGAAGTGGCAGCATTGGTTGCCTTGCCTATGACCTCACTTCTGGAACGGCAATCGGACGCTCGGTGGCCTATTTTACCGCAGTTGTGACATTTCACCGTCGCCGACTGAAACTTCGATCGCTTGAAATCTGAAGCGGCCTCGGTCGAGTTACCCATCGAAGCTTTCCTTTTCAAAAACGAAAACGCTTGAAGTTCACACTGCAGCTTGTTCCTGTTGCTTACTTCGGTAGTAAACGCCAACCTCTGTATACGCCCATCAAATTGCGCCATATGAGCAAGCACCGTAGATATGGCTATCTGCTCAGCGCTCATGTTTTGCCAGCGTGATGTGAGGGTAGACAACAACCGGGCGGCGTATGCAGCATAGCATTCACCTTCCTTGGGCTTGCTACTCATCATTTTGACAAGAGTAGCGGCTGGTGTGTCGACGCAATCGTAACGGGACAAAAACAAGCTTTTGAAGTCACCCCATGTCATACCCGCAAACGATACTTGCGCCAACCAACGTGAAGCAGTTCCTTTCAGAGCCTTGCTTAAGGTGATGATCAGGGCACTTCCTTGAAGCGGTACTTCCGATAGGCACAGGTCTGCAGTAGTACACCAGGCACGTGCGTCTACATCCGGCATGTCCGGGTCAAATTCAGGCAAAGAAATATGCTTGGTACCTGCCGGGCCCTTGATGGCTTCTATCAGGGACATCATGTTCTGATTTTGAGCAGCCAGCAGCGTACGAAGTAAGTTCTCGTCACACCGTGACGTCATGGCTCCATTCTGCGATACTTCTTGATTTTCTTCAGCTCGAGTGTATCCCACTTCTGATGTCGCATCAGGGGTGGCCGAGATGCGAAACATCGGGTCTTTATCACGATCCGACATAGTTCTAGGTAAATGTGGGCACTGACTTGGGTACTCGAACCAAAGATAATTTAAATCAAAATAACTTTATTTTACTAACGGTTTTTCACAACATAGAAACAAACACGTGCGTTGGTACTGAGCTTCTGCCAAGACTGTCCGAGGTAGACTATATCACTCCGTCCTCCCGCCAGTCCTCGCTACATCCCTTCTACCGACGATCGTGTCCAAGCGGAAGGGCTCCGCTTGCGTTTCCGGTAACGATTTATTAGTTCACCAAATTAATTGTTAGATGGCGCTGCCCGTCGCACCTTAGCGCCATCAATCCACGACATATACTAATATTATAAAGCGGAAAAGTTTGTTTGTTTGTTTACTTGAACGCGCTAATCTTCGAAAGTACTAGGTGGATTTGGATGCAATTTGGTATGGAAGTAGCTTGAAGCTTGAGCTTGAAGGTTATAGGCTACTTTTTACGCGACTGCAAAAAAGGAGACTTATGTTTTTACTGTGATAGAATCCACGGGAGCGAAGCCCCGCGTGAGTACTAGTAAGTATATAAAAGGATGAAATAAAATACCATTTACGTTCACATTTTTATTTTAGCTATTGTACAAAGCTTATACTTAACTTCGAAAACTTAAGTTAAATAACCTAAATATCTTTTAACGCTAGCTTACATCTTATTTGTAAAGCACCCTTTTCTTCCTTTAAAAGGCGAAATTCTATATATTGAACCAAAAGTAAACGATAACTTTTCAAACAGTCACAGTTTCTTTAACTTACATTTTGCATATAGCATTCATCATCTTCTTCACCTCATCCTAACTATGTTGGAATCGGTTGAAAGTCTAAGTATTAGTGTTATACATGGAGTGACTGTATATCTGACCTCCACAACCCAGTAACTGGGTAACACGACACCCCCTGGTCAGACCAGTGAAAAAAACTAATTAAAATATGATGCATATCAATTATTTCATGGTAAATGAAGAGAGAAAATACAGGGTAGCAGGGACATTAACGCGCAACCGCTTACCATGGATTCAGTACATGATTCTGGACCCTGGAAATTAATAAAAATCCGACGCAAAAAAAAAACCAGTAAATTCAATTGTTTTACTTAAAACAGCAATTTAAATAAAACTCGAAAGGGCTACCTGATCAGCTGTGTTGACCTCGCAAATTAACCCTAGCAAAGCAGCTGATCAGATAGCCCTTTCGAGTTTTATTTACATTGCTGTTTTGAGTTAAACAAGAGAATTTTATTTTTTAATTAAAATCTCATTGGGTTAGATAGAAACAATTATTTTATACAGTTTCCAGTAAAAAAAAATACTGAAAAAACCTGAAAAATTAAGAAACGGCCCAAAATCATGTACCGAACCCCTGATAAGCGTTTGTGCGTCGATGTCCCTGCCACTCTGTATAATGAGCGTTTTCTACATCCATGCCAGAACATGAATACCTTCACTTGATGCTACTGCTGGACCAGCAACACGCAACTTTTCACTCGTTTATAGTACATCATTGGTATCGTCAAAAGCCTTATAAGTACGTACATAGTAGGTAATTAATTAGTTAGGTCTGATCATGGGACATAAAAGAGGAATGAAAAATATCTTGGAGAGATGTAGGTACTTGCGTACGTGCAATAGACATGGTATTGTTCGTCAAATCGTTCGAGATCCTCAAGGTTCTATGTTGAGCTACGTGATATTTGACAAATGCTTGCACTGTTTGGACGGGCCTGCTCAAAACTGTGTGATTCTGTCCTCTAAAGGGCGCCACAGACATTAACCTACATGGCTCTCATATGATTTGATCACTACAGATTGTATGGACTTTAAAAGAGACGTTGACCTCTGAGTTTGTTTTAGTGTTTCTTCTCAGAGTAGTCAGTTAGGAAACACTGGCCTCATCTAGTTTATATTTACGAAAAAAATGACGTGTAAATGTGTTATTTATAACCTATTTGCAAAATCAATATCATTAATTGGTACCTCGTAGGTGAGTGTCACTTGTTGTGCTTCTTTTAGTGATTGGCATGTAAAGTATCTAAGCAATGTCTGGTACGATAAACCGTCTAAAACACAATTAGCACTATTTTTTTGTGTTGAGAGTCAGTAAACAATCTTACTATCTTAATCTTTCTTTTTGTGAGGATGGATGTATAGATGTTTGTTACTCTCACGCAAAAACTATTGAACCAATCTGAATGAAATTTGAATAGGTAATTAGGTAGTTTACATCTTGAAATAAAAACATAGCCTACTGCTTTTAAAAACACTCGGGAAAACCCTCTAATGCGAACGAAATCGCGGGCAGAAGAATATAAATTAGACATGATCAACAGTTACTTTAGATAGTAATATAGTTCGGTGGTCAATCTGTTACGTTCAGATTTACAGATAAATCTGAGAAACACTACTCAATGTAACCAGGGTCTGCCAAAAACCCAAATAACTTAAGTTACAAATTACATCAGAGCATCTGGCGCAGGACAGCTACAGGGCCATAGAGGCAGTCATGAATTAGAACACAGATGACTAAAGGCTTAACAGAAAGAAAAGGAATCAGTTGACTTTATGAATATATGTACGTGACGCTTGAATTCACATTTCACCTTATCGGCTCAAGCTGTCCCTACTCCCTTGCTGCTCTTCCCTAGTGACGCCCTAAGCCAAGTTCCGTACCCCACAGGGGTGCCCTTAGCGTGTAGTCGCCTAGTTTGTAAGATATAAGCCCTGTCTGGAGGCTTTAATTACTATACTTAAGGCCGTCACAGACAAGACCGATTAAGCTGCCGACATCAACATCAACAAGAGGCCACATAAAAAACACACTTCGACCAATACTTTTTGTATGGCCAAAAAGTCGGACTTGTGATCAAGAGCTTGTGAGTTCGAACCCTACCCATTACTCTATTGCCGTGAACCCACTTCAGACACAAGCACATTTAGCTTAGCTGGAGGGGTAAACAAGATTGTAATCTGAATTCTACCCAAATTACTAGTTCTCTAAAAAATCAATTAAAACATTGATATTGTAGTCAATACTTGGTGGTGGTTAGGAGGATTGTAATCCTCTGAAATTGTGCATTGAAGTACGCTGTACTACACATTAGGCACTAGGGTTCCTCAGTGTGCTGCAGCTGCTCAGTCTCAGGCCTGCTTGGGGCGCGCCTGCAGCAGCTGGGCCAGGGTCCTGGTGGGCGGCATCTCCAGCATGAGCGTCAGCGGCACCGCCAGCAGGTATGAGCTGCAGCTCGTCACCACCCAGTCCACCACCTCAAAAATCAAAATCAAAAATATTTTATTTCGAGTATAAAAGGTTAAAAACACATGGTATGAAATTAGTCGTGTCCTATTAGTCCAGGAATATTATTCAAATGACGGCAACAATCTCGGAATGAGAGTCAGCTAAAAACTTGTATAAACCTTTATTTTAGTACACTAAAACTGTGTACCTATGACATAAAATTGTTGTTTCGCAAAGTTTTATGGAGGTGGAGTGATCTGGGAATTGCCCTGTGTATTATGAGGACAGACTGCAAGTTAAACAGCTGTCTTACAGTCAATACCTTACATTCATTGTAAAGTTGTTTGGTTGGATATCTGTACGGTTTCTTAAACATAACTTTAAGTACGGCTCGTTGAGCCCGCTCTGCCCTCAGCAGATTTGTTTTAAATGCACCACCCCATGCAGTGATGTAATCTCTAATAATCGCCTGGCACAGCGCAGTAAACCATTTTTAGTCAGCCAATTCTCTAAGAAATTTAAAAACATAGATAAGACGCGTTGTTCTGCTTGTAATAATTTCTAGCTGTTTGTCCTTTCTTAGGTCTGTTGCAATACCGGGATTTTCAGCAGAATCTTGAGAGCGTCACTGTACTGAACACGAAGGGCGTTGTATAATTAATCACAGACTGCAGGTATAACAACACTGGCTAATCTACAGGCCAACATATTGGGCGTGTGCAGACTATAATGCTGATGTATTTTTCTTGTTATTTCAGGCCCTACACACTATATCTAATCCTTCAAGAAAATTATTGAGTGGTCTGTCTTCGTTCTAGTTCTGGGGGTTTAGTATCATTTTCGAAAACTATCGGTTTGTCTCTTCCACTCTCATCTACAAATTTGGTTAAAAACCTGTTTCATTATTGGAAAAGACAAATGGTGCGGCGATGCGCCATCGTTACATGGTGGATCTCCCACCCATACGCACAAAACGATTGGTAATACTTTTATCGTGCATACAGCTAAGGAGTGGAATTCCCTGGCGGAGTCTGTGTTTCCCGATAGCTATAACCTAGTGAATAGGTTACTTCTAGGTAAACGTGTTCCATTTTCGACCACATCATCACTTACCATCAGGTGAGATGGTGGTCAAACGTGAGCCTATCTATATCTATACATAAAATAAAACAGTAAAAAAAGTGTCAAAAATAATAATTAAGGTGGGTTAAGAAACGGTAACACGGCAAAAAAAACGTCTGTCTGTTTGTACACGCTAATCTCCGGATCTACTGGATAGATTTTAATGAAATTTGGTAGGTAGATATTTGACATCCTACCATAACATATAGGCTATTTATCCCGGAATTACTGCGGAATCGGGATTTACGCGGGAAATCCTCCCACGCGAACGAAGTTGCGGGCAGCAGCTAGTTATCAATAAAGAAAGGTAACTGACCACAGCGAGCAGTGAGCTGGCGATGGGCTGCGGGCGGCTGGCCACCAGGCCGAGGTTGAGGCTCCAGTGCAGCATCAGCACTGACAGCGACAGCCGCCCCGCGCTGCGCCAGCCGCGCCACGACAGCAGCTGCTGCAGCAAGCCTGCACACAATAACATAATCATTATTCTCTCACCACAATATTTATGTACAATTTTACAGTTATTAGGGACACATTTTATACAATAAACATTGTGGGAGACTGGTGCCTAAACTAGGCCAGGGCCTGTATTTCAGGAAACCAGGTTTCCACCCTTTGGGTTAACATTTCAAGTGCTCTATATATTAGTGGTCAGGAGTCACCTTATAATTTACATGTTTTTAAAATTTAAGAAGAAAATAAAAATAAAAATAATCGAAGTACAAAAATATAATAATAATATTGTTAGTGGGATTAGTATTAAGTGGAGATGTAGGTGCGTGTATAGTGTGTATGTATAGTGAGTGTGTGTGGAGTGAGTGGGTGAATGTAATGTTTTTTTTTTTCTTTCCATTGTCTATAGGTACAGGAACAGCAAATATATTTTCAGTGTCACGATAAATTATAGATCCTCTTATAATAGTCCCCATAACCGATTTGGACACTGAAATTGATTGAAAATAGTTTTAATTATTATTTATAAATAAATAAATAAAAATAACTTTGAAATGCCTGACCACCTGAGTTAGAAATTGAGTTATATGATATACCATTATCTGACCTACCGGCAGTTACAGGGTTATTCATTATTTTCGCCACACCCTGTATATATATATACACTTGTAATAAGACTTTTACTTCATATATATTATCGATTTTTGGTTGTTTTTTATGCACCTGCCATGTTATCTCTCGCCCACCACCCACGGTTGACTGCTAGAGAATGCCTATGGCATTACGTCCGCCTTTGTACATTTTGTGTTGCATAAAGTTTCAATAAATAAATACAGAGGGCAGTAATCATTCACAAAGTGCCTCACCCTCCATCCCGTTGATCATGCCGAGTAGGAGCCCTCCGGCCAGCAGGCTCAACACCGGCCTCTCCAGCGCCGCGTACGTCGCGGTGAACCACGCCGCCTCCAGCTGCCGCACGTAGTTACCGGCCAGGATCCACGACACCATCAGCGGTAGACCCAGGCTGTATGGAACGCGGAGCCACTAAGAAAAATTTAGAAGTGAAAATAAAATTAATTAATCAACAGAATGGGATCTAACGTTACTTTGCGAAAATCCACCAAAAACTATTTTGCATAAATTCAATGCACATAAGTAGTCAATGTCGACAGAATGGAATGAAAATAAAGATTGTATATATATCTTTTCTAGTGTACTGAAAAATGTATAGTGAATTGACACTAGTGTTGCCCAAATGCAAGACCAAGACGAGACTTAGCCAGTCTTGGTCTTGGTCTTGCGTCAGTACACCTGGTCTTGGTCTTGCGCTCCTAGTCTCGCAAGTCTTGCAATTAACGATTATTCTATTGCTATTTATTAAACGGTAGTTTAGATCTTAGAACAATGTAACATAGTAGGTACATTTTGAGCTTGAATTGACATAGGCATAGTAAAAGCCAACCAAATTAATAAATTTAATAAGAAATTCGAAATATAAACTGACACATCATCTCTGTGTGTTCAGACCTCATGGTCTGAACCCACGACCTCGGCGATTTGTGCCGATGTTCTACCAACTGAGCTACCTACCGTGTCCCACGAAAGTCCGTTGGTTTCTTAATGAAAGTTTACATTTAATAAGCTTACATTTGCTAAAACAGGGTTAAAACATATAAAAAACAAATGAATGATATTAACTTGACTGTATTTGAATATTCGTCACTCATGTCAAATTGTAAACTTATCAGTCCGAGAACAACAAGGATTAGAGTAAAAAACAATTATTACATTATCTCGAAGCGAAGCTCAATTTGGAATGACTAAAATTGAAATAAATACTCCAATTTATAAGCACACGGCGAAATACCGATAAAAGACGGCATTCTTTGATAAAAATAATGATGCTTTGCAAGATTAATAAAACAGATGCGTTACCAGATAGGTATAGTAAGCCTACGTAGCAATAAAATGTAGATATTATGTAAATAACTGCATTCGGTTCATATTTAATTTAAGGAAATATGACCATGTCTCCAGTTTCAGGTCTGAGCTTAAATGGATAACCATTCGCCAGAGGAGAAGTTTGCGCACTTTGACAACGCTTTTCTCTTTACTCAACTCTCCCAGCCCTCCTTCTTATCTAATGTCTCACTTTCAATTTCTATGTTCTTCACACAATAAGAATCTTCAACCATAAGAAACTTCAACGTTCATCCAATAATCTTCTCTTACTCTGTCCTTCTCACACTTCTGACTTTGTTCATTCTTCTTTTCATATCCAGTCGATTCTCCTCTGGAATGCACTTCGTCTCGAAATCAGGATGGCTGACAGTCGCTATGCATTTAAAAAGAAATTGCGAATCTATTTTCTACACCAATAATCAGAATTTCCACATCTAGTTTTCATTTGCTACTTAAGTATATATATATTTGTATGTATTTATATAAGTATTTATTCATATATATTATTTATGTAGATTTCTATTTTTTTATGATACTGGGTTTTTTTGTTATTACTATTACTTATTATATAAATATTTTTTCTAATTTTACTTTTTACGTACATATTGCACCTCCCACACTATCTCTTCACCACTCATGGTTGACTGGTAGAGAATGCCTACGGCATTAAGTCCGCCTTTGCCTAGGTACTGTGGAGGTCTGCTATACGAGCGGCCAGCCTATTGCACTGGCTGGTATAGTTTGAATTTAGATCGCAATATTGGACATGCGAAGGAATTGTTTTAAGAAATAAACAGAGCGGCTTGGGACGCCATATAAATAAATAAAATAAAATAAAAATACACAAATTCAAACAATTGCTCGGCTTCCTCATTTAAAATACAAGTGGAGAAATGTACATACAAAAATATTCAAAGATATATTAAAAGTCAATTAAATTCATAAAAAAAATAAAATCATGTCAAATTATCAAATTAAAAGTCAAATCAAATTCAAAATAAAAAGTCACATTAAATTACCAAACTACAGCTATTACATAGAAAATGTCAGGTTATTTTTCTTTTATTCACCTTAACCAACCTTAACAATATGCATAGCAAACTCGACATCATTTTAACTTGAAAAATATATTTAGATTGTCTTCCATAAATGTGAACATAATTATATATAAAGTATAAAACCTTTTGCGTTTATATTGAAATTCTCGAGTACAGAGTACTTTAATCGATATTTTGTACAATGTATGTTTATGTTATTGTTCGTAATGTGCATAAGTCGATACCATACAAATAATACACACAAGTATTAACTAGTTACGATAATATGACACGACAAAAAATAAAAACATTTTGTAATAAAATCCAATGAAAACTGTGAAACAACAATAAGTACTGACTTATTTAATGCAGACGAGATAAAAGTTCTGTGTTTATGTATTGTATTCTGTTCTGTAAGTATCTGTATTTAGTTCAATTATTTGGAAAATCAATTAATTAAGTACTTATATTAACGAAAAAAATACGAGATAATTTTATGTGACATAACATTTTGATGCACTGATACCTACGCTTTAAAATTGCATAAATGAATCGATACAAAAAATCCTGTCCCTAAGCAAAGGCACCGCCACTGGCACGGCGGCTATCCTGACTTTCATTGAATATAATACCTTATATTCAATATCAAAACATTTCTAAAAATCACTTTAAAATGTTAAATTAAGTTGAAAAATATTAACTTTACTACAACTAATAAATTTTTTCCGCTGATTTCTTATTTAAAAAAAAAACATGGTCCGAATATTGTGTGTGTGCTAATCTTGTGCGATGTAGCCGGACCTGTATCACTGTTGGTGGTAGTAACTTTAAGCAGAACCTCCGTTATTGCCAGCGCATTAACGTTCTCATCAATTAATCCGGCTCTGGGACGATGATCCAAACTTGGGGAACACATAAATAGTTATTTTAAGAGCTGCCTAGTTTCATTGTTTCCCCCGCATCGCCCGCCCTTACCCTGTGTTTTTGCAGTGTAAGTTTTCTCATTTTAATAATAATAACACAAAGAAAACGACAGTCTGAACTAACTGCAAGACGCAAGAGTCTCGCAAGCTTAGTCTTGTTCTTGCTTAAATCTTGCGGCGTAGGTCTTGGTCTTGCAAAAATGCAAGGACAAGACCAAGACTGCAAGATCAAGACTGATTTTAGGCAACATTAATTGATACCATTTGTTTAAAATTGCTGCTATATTTCATAAAACCTGAATGTAAGTTTTGAAAGTAATGTATTTTGATTTAGGTACGGAATCAGATGAAATATAAACGGCCAAGGTAAGGCGTTTTGAGAGAAATTCCACTCTTAAGCTGTACGCTCAATTAAAGTATTCGTAAAACGTTTTGTGGGTATGGGTGGAATGTCCACCATGTAACGCTGGCGCATCACAGTATGTCTTGTAGTCCGGTGATGGAACGGGCTTGGCGGAATTAGATTGTGCAATTCCATCGCACACCTCCCGAAATGTAACCTTTAGAAAACCCATAGGCTTGCAACTCGTCGCCGATTGATTTTGAAATGGATGGTTTAGGCTAATACAAAGAACCAACTGGGTAACGACTTACTCGATATGAGGATAGTTTGAATCCTGACTCCTGCAGCTCGAAGTGCAGGAAGGCGAGCAGCAGGCCGGTGAGGCAGGCGGGCAGGCTGCCCCACGGCCCCTTGTACAGCCACGCGAACGACGGGATACCAGCGTACATCGTCTTCAGCTTGCTGCACGGAGAAGGTTCAAAGTTAACGTTGACAAACAAACTTATAATAAACATGTCATGGCGTGGCATGGAAACTTACAATAAACTTAAAATAAGCCAAGATCTTTAAGTCAAGAGTGAATAGGTTAATTTTAGGTAAGCGTGCTCCATCTTCGACCACATCATCACTTACCATCAAGTGACATGGTGGTCAAACACGAGCCTATTATCAATAAAAAAATTGGTCAAGTGCGTGTCGGGCCACGCGCAGTGTAGGGTTCCGTAGTTTTTATAACAGCCAAGTGCGTGTCGTATTCGCTGACTGATCGTTTCGTACCATGCTCTAACTAAAAGCCAAACATGACCAGAGCCGGATTAACCCATCAGGGGCCTATAGGCAATGGAATCCTCGGGGCCCTCTTATACCAACTTCAAAAAAGGAAGAGGTTCCCAATTCGGCTGTAATATTTTTATTTGTGTTAACTCATAACGGCTAAACTGATTTGGAAAATTCTTTTTTGTTTGAAAGGGCTTCAAGGTTGGTCCCATTGTCATCAAGTCAGGATCTGATGATGGAATCCTGGAAATTCGAGGGAAAACTACAAATATAAGCACCGGTTGGTGAAGTGGAAATAATGATGAAGAACACAGATAGCTACCGGAACTACTAAGTATTGCATGGGTTGCGATTCGATTACTTAAAAGTAATTTAACGAATCGGAGATTCCACCAACGTGCATGAAGTACCCTCCGGCCGCCCTACGGCTGCGTTCCGATTTATTATATTAGTTTTAAAACTCGATACTAAATAGTATGAAGTAAAGCGTGCGTCAAAAAAATATATAATTCTTGTTATTGAGAAAGGAAAATTGAGGAGAAAATTGTAAGATTTACTAGCAGACATAAAACAATTGTAGACTACGTACGTATCGTAACCTCGCACTTAAGAGCCGATACTACCTAAAATGGCTTAGCATGCATGATCGTCCGTTATGTCGAAAATACTCCAGCAATAATTTTGAAATAAATACATAGTAAAGTTGAGGATTACTATTAGGTACTATGTTTGACGAAAACACAATTCCACTTTTTTTTTGATAGAAATAAATCCTAAGTTACCTCCAAACCGAACAATAAACCGCTGGTATTCAAAAATAACTTCAAATTAGATAATGAAACTTTGCATATCAATTGAACTAACTATAAAGCAAGTCTTATGTTATTTACTTTATTTAATTACCATTATTTTCACCGTAAAAAGAAATAAACGAAATTATCGGTGTCTTGGAGTCTTTTCCCTGCCACCCTGTCACGCTTGCTCACGTGATAGTGAGAAGCGCTGAGATAGTATAGGCCCTTAAGTGCGGTCCGGTTACCGGGGTAAGGACTTAAGAACCTCGCATTTAATTCTACTACTAAATCTAAGGATTTGTATTTTGAGAGATAACAGTGTGGTCCCTCAGTTCACACGCAATTCTAAATTCTCGTTCGATGAGTCATTTTTTTTTCTTGGTGCGTGCAGTGGGCCCCTTGTGGACGCGGGGCCCCTAGGCAGTTGCCTACTCTGCCTAATGGTTAATCCGGCCCTGAACATGACTACCTAACTAATTTGACTTCCTATACAAATCCTCACCTGATCCGACAATTTTGCACGGAGTTTTAATTTTTTTTTAGAGATTTGTATAAAACTTGTCATAGCCGGTGTTTTGAATTTAAATACGGACACAGCTACACTACTCAATCGTCACAAGAAACTAGCACGATACAAGTGGCGCTTAGCACCATCTATCGACATTTCTATACAGTTGTTCGAAATTTTCGAGTCAAATACAATTGGTCGACTATTACTCGTAAACTTGTAAAGCCCACTTATGTGTGGTAGTTTTCCTTTAAATTTCGTTATATATAGGTACTACTGCCGTGACATTTGAATTTTTACCTACAACCGTTTAGTTGATACAGGGGGGGGACACTTGACTCTAACGAAAATTGGTACTTTAAAGCTTGATAAGTCACGAACGGTTTACTTAATCAAAAAACGGTCTTACCAAACCCCTAATATTTTTGAAAGACCTATCCAACGATATCCCACACTATGGGAAGAACGAAAAAAAATAATTATCATCCCACTTTACATGTATGGGTATTTTATTTTACGACTTTTTTGGCGTAATTAACGTCTATACTCATGCCAAAGTACAACTTTCTAGTACCAATAGTTTTTGAGCTAAACCGCGGACAGACGGACAGACAGACGGACATGGCGAAACTATAAGGGTTCCTTGTTGACTACGGAACCCTAAAAAGCATGGCATTCTCGGGTCGGGCAAAAGTGGGGTTTTTCTGTTTGAATTTCTCAGCAGTAGACTGTTGAGAAGTATAATAGCGTAACATTGTTGGGAAAAGGAAAGCAGATAATTATGATGATGATAACTAAAAATAAATGACGTCACTGATGAAGCGATTAATGGTAATGTACTATTTGACTATGTGTGCAACTGATTACTTCGTTAGGCCTGAAGTCTCACAATTTTTATTTATTTATTTTATTTGTAATAAAATTCTAAAACCGCATGGATAAGAGCCGTTGGGTTAAGGTATCCATGCAATGGGTGCCCTAGGATGGATGACGCCGCCGAGGCTGGCCCAGGACAAGATGACGATGACCTACTAAACACTTCGCGTTGGCTGGTCCAAAGACGCGCTTGAAAGGAGCAGCTAAAAGGATTTGGGGCTCTTAAGAAAAATACAGTAAATCTGTTATTCTCGGTGTCGAAAGAATTGTAACATTTATAAAATTATATTGCAGAAAAACAATACTCCTTAACAGCGCCATATATAGATGCGATGAGAAGCTACTGTCTCGTCTGCGATATGTAGTTAGATCATTGTTTGCAATGATTGACTATCGCTGGAGACGAGATAGTAATTCTTAGAAAATATCATAGATGGCGTGGTATATATCTAGTGGTAGAATTTATGTTTAAGTCTGGGTAAATAATAATGATTAAATATAATTGTAAAGAGAAGTTAAAATAAGGTATTCTCCTTATGCATAGAATATGTGCAAACAATTTAATATAAAATTCTATGCTAAGGGAATCCAATTAGTAATTGTCTTTTGCCATGGACAATATTATAGATAGTTAGCTGTCAAATGGCGCCGGACTTCTTTTTCATTCTTAAAACATAGTGTAGGTATTACATTCTCTTTGCATTATTTTCAACCGACGACAAAAAAAGGAGGAGGTTATCAATTCGACGCGTATATATATATATATATATATATATATATTTTATGTATGATCTTCGAGTACTCGAAGACGGCTGAACCGATTTAGAAAATTCTTTTTTGGTTTGATAGGGTATACTTCGAAATTGGTACCATTTGTCACCAAGTCAAGATCTGATGATGGGATCCTGGAGAAATCGAGGGAACTCTTCAAATATTATCGGCACACCTATGACGTTTTGGGTATTTCTTATAGTAACGTGTGTATTTGCTCTCAAAAAGTACCATTTGGGGAAGTGGAACTGATGATGAAGACCACAGATGGCCGCCGAAACTACTCAATAATAAGTAAGTATTTCGTGGATTGCGATTCGATTACTTGAATATGGATATTAAGCACTTTATGCTCGTGACAATGCATATGGTGATGTATAGCTGATGGTGAAGTACCAGGAGAACTCCTCAAAAATTAACGGCACAGCATTGGGAAAAGCAATATTTTATAAAATGTTATAAGTAGTTGACATTTAGGCTCTTGTAACTAGGTAAATTAAAAATTGACCAACTAAAAAGAGTGAAATAAAAACTTTTTACCAAAAAATTAAACCGACTCCCAAAAAACAATTTTTTGGTAAAAAGTTTTTTGATCATAGATAGCGGAGAGATCGGAAGTTTTTTGGACTAGGATTGGAAATTTTGGTGTAATAGCCAACTAATGACGAGAGAAAGGAAGGGAAATAGGGTGAAATATAAAACCCATGTTAAAACGACCGGATGGATACCGTGAGTAAAAAAAGTTTCCTCGCTATTGAAAATAGGCCAAGTGATAGATTTTACCGGCGTCCATTTTGTGCTAACGCAACAATTCTCTGTCTTGTTTTAGGGTCGCATTTTAGATTTAACCATGAATTAATTAAAATAAAAGAAGAAGTGGTCATATTACGAAGATATACTTAAGGGGTTCTTCACTAAGTACGTCGATGAAGAAATAATGCACTAGAGATTCGGTTCCGGGAAGTTAAGCGCCACGCGGGTTTGATTACGCACACCACCTAGACGCGATACTGCTGGAGGAACCCGTACCATGGTTCAATGAACTGAAACTGATATACAGGGTAGTTAATAAACCCGGTAATTTACGTATATTTTATCTTAGTTTATAGAGTGTAAAAGACGGAACTGAAGAAGTTACTAACACGTGTCTGAGGAAATCTAAATATATTACTGCTCTCATCTTAGGGATGGATCTGCCAAGTACCAGCTGGATGCGCTTGAGTTTATTGAAAAATGGGCTCAGAGACTCATTGGCAACGATACACTGGTCGAATCAAGGTCCAGAGCCTTGAACATCGACGACGAGTTGCTAGTCTATCGGTTTTCTATCGGTTACATTTCGGGGAGTGTGCGATGGAATTACACAATCTAATTCCGCCAAGCCCGTTCCATCATCGGACTACAAGATAAACGGCGATGCGCCATCGTTACATGGTGGACATCCCACCTATACGCACTAAACATTTTGGGAATACCTTTTTGGGGATATGCAGAACAGGGTGTAAAGTCCCGCATTCCCATTGAAAAGGGAGGATCCTCCGACCAGACAGGTGTTTTGCCTGGTGGGCAACTGCCCAATGTTTGTGATCGGGTGATTTGTATGTATGCTAGTTGTGCGGTAAACTCTGCTTGCGCGATACAGGATAGTTTGTATGTTGCGAGATAGATGTCGCTACACCTTCATTGTGCGTACGGCTAAGGAGTGGAATTCCCTGCTGGAGTCTGTGTTTCCCGATAGCTATATAATTAATAGGTTACTTTTAGGTAAGCGTGCTCCATCTTCGACCACATCATCACTTACCATCAGGTGAGATGGTGGTCAAACGCAAGCCTATTATAAATTAAAAAAATATTTAATGATATGACCAACAAAACCTGTGTTATGTTTTATTTCTACTGTATCCTCACCATGCGATAGAACTCAACGCATAAGTCCAATCTGTCTAATCTCCAAGTATCTATCCTTGGTTAGCTGGTGTGTAGGGAAACCAAGCCTTACAGAATAAGGTAGATTTTTCAAATTCATGCATGGAGCATTACCTGGGATATGCGTAGAACACAATGGATGTCCAGTCGAAGGCATACGCGAGCAGTCCGTTGAGCACGCACGAGAGCAGCAGCAGCCCGGCCAGCCTGCGCAGCGCGCTCCCCCGGCGCCGCGTGAGGTGCACCATCAGCGCGGACGCCAGGATGTACAGCTGCATGTCCACCGCCAGAAACCTGGGGGGGGACACTTGTAATAAATGATCCTTATTTTGCAAAAACTCAGAGATCCGTCTCTTTTGAAGTCCGTACAATCTATACTGGTTATTATATGGAAACATTGTAGGTCTGAGGCGATCTTTTGAGGAAAGATGCTCACAGATTTGAGTGGGCCTGTCCATACAGGTCAAGCATTTGTCAGATAACGCGTAGCTCAACTTAGAACTTTAACTTATCGATTTGACAAACAATACCAAGGCTGGACAATCATGTTTAACTTGAATAAAACAACCTACATAGTTCACATATTCACAATAGTTTATGAAGATTATACAGATTCTTCTTCTTCTTCTTCTCAGCCGCTTCACTCTTGACAGAGTGGTCGTAGTCGTCACGTGATATTTTTGTGTTGAGTGACCCGCCGCCATTCTTCCCTGACGTATGCCTTCCTGCGGCACTCGTGCATGGTGTTGCCAGTGGCCGCTTTAATCTGGTCTGTCCATCTCATCGGGGATCGCCCACGTGCTCTGGTGCCCTCAACCTTGCCCTGCACAACCAGGCGTTCAAGGGAATCGTTACCGCGCCGAGAAATATAACTAAAAAGTGAGCATGCGTTTTTTGACTGTGCAAGATAGGCGTTGTTGGATGCTATACAGATTACAGCCCAGGAAAGAACCACACAAATTTGAGTGGACCCGTCTCATCATTGCAAGCCTTTGTCAGTCCTTTGTTTAAACCAGGAGGTTAAAACGAGGATAAAAAAGCTTCGGATTGAGTTGCTCCGATGTTGTACCTACAAGGGCCATTAGTGACGTTTAAACATTTTATTCTCTCTATTTTTATAAAAAAATACATTCAGTATGAGATCAGGAAAATGTTACTTTGCAGAACCCATACCAAACTATTACTTCCTGGATGATCAAGCTTGCATACAGCAAGTATGCAGCACCGCTCGGGAGCCCACATTTTTTCATCCTTCCGTCTTCGCCCGCCTCGGTATCGTGTTACCCAGCTACCCGGTTGTGGAGGTCAGATAGGCAGGTCGCTTCATGTAAAACACTAATACTCAACTGCATCCGGCTGACAAAATCATCAGCCAGGCAAATCCGGCTAAACAGTTGACAACTTCAAAGCTTGTAAGACAGCACACACAGAACTCACCAGGTCTGCACGAGGCAGCCGTCGTGCGGGCGCAGCAGGTTGTGCAGGTAGAGCGCTTGCGGCAGGAAGGCGCGGCGGCAGGCGGCGCCCTCGGCCTGCACGGCGGCCCACAGCGGCCCGCCCCCGCCGCGCGCCCACCACGTCGCCGCGAACCCTATCACCGCCAGCTGCACCGGCGATATCCTGCAGAAAACACTCAAACTGAAAACCAGCGCTGGGTGTCTTTCGCCCAGCAAATGCTGAGTTGGGGACCCTTTCGGTGTAGACATGCTCAGCGAAATTCTGTGTTATTGTTTTATGTTTGTAATTTTCTGTTGTTTGTTGTTGTGTGTGTTTATCACCGAATAAATGGTTTTCAGTTTCAATTACATAGGCCTACACGGGCACTTACAAAACGTGAGCAGTTAGGGCACGGTTCGAAATTGTTCGTTTTGTATGGAAAAGAACCGGCAAGAAACTCCTAATTATATTTCCCTTCTACCTGGCCTTGTCCCGTTTTCCCCTGACTTCTATTCTTTTTAGTGATCTGTAACCTGTAGTGAATAGCAAAAAAGGAACCCTTGTAGATCCGATCTGATTATCTGTCCGTTCGTATGTCACAGGCATTTTATTTCGAAACAATTATATTTCATTTCTGCCTTAACTTGACCCGTTTTACCAGCGACTTCAGTCCCTTTTAGGGTTTTAACTAACTGACTTCTATCCCTTCTAGGTTAGATTTCCAAACCACGACTTCTCATAAGTCCCACACCTTTCTTAATTATTAATTTTTTTCCATAGAAATATTGTGAGGTGTACAATAAAGTATATAACAAATAAATAAATAATAAGGCGCCATTAGACTATTGACTCTATAATATTTCTCTTCTACCTGAACCTGTCCCGTTTTACCCTTCAATATCCTTTTTAGTGGTCTGTAGCTGTATAGCAAAAAACGGAACACTTATAAATTCGTCATGTCTGTCTGTCTTTCTGTACGTATGTCTGTACAATTTTATTCCGAAACTACGAGGACTACACAGTTGATATGCGGTAGGTAGATGTATTTTGTAAACCACTTTACAATTTTTCCAGGGGCTTTTTGGGTACTCCCCAAACATGGAACTGTACGTGATAAAAAAAAAATTACTTTAAAATTTACATTGAGGTTTTTAAAACCATTTTTTCTTAATGTTTGAAAGATAGACACTTCCAAAGCGGCACAATGAGTCGACCCCTCTAACTTTTAACATAATAGAGCGAGAAATAAAAAAAATGTATATGCTGTAAATCTGAATGAAAACTTTCAACGACAATTGTTTTGAACGAGATATAGTAAGCAGTTTTCGTGATATAGTACATTTCAAAAAGTGCAAATACATATTTATTCAAACACTATGAAAAACAAAGTTGTTTTTCATATTCGGAAATTAGTGTTTGTTGGATCCGAGTAGCGAGTGGAAGATGCCACTTCCCACCTTTGGGCGGGAAAGACTCATAGTGATTGCTGCTCTCTAGGGTGGGAATACATTTTAAAAATAGAACTAAATTTGATTAGACAGTCGGCTGCAAAAAATCTAACATAATTAAGAAAAAAATGCTGCGGTCTTTTGAGTGCACAAACAGCCAGTATGAATTAAAAAAAAAACTAAGCCGGGTCCGCCCGCGGCAGTGACGCGGTGTGTTCCATAGTTAAAATTTTAAATAGACTACATAATTTGGCGGGATACTAACTCAGGTAAACTGTATCGAAATCTCAGTTTAAATTTAGACTAATATCTTATTAAAAATAAGTTCAAGTGATTCTGAAATGTTGACCCCAGATTCTTTTAAAGATGAGGCAAATACAGTCACCGAAAATCTTTTGCCAGAAATTTAATAATTGATGAAAAAAAAAACATTTTCCTAAAGTGTTTTTCTTACATACTTCAATGAACTATCTGGCAAAATACAGCCTTCTACGCTATGGAGCGGGTATTCAATGCTCAAGAGTACACCAAGAGTAAAACACAATGTCGATTTGAAAAGATTTGGAAACATTTTTAAACGAAGCCCCTGACGAGATATATTAGGCCGTGAAGGGTGAATAAATGTTTATCCAGGTAGGGAGAGGTCTTTTACTCTAAAAAGAAACATTGATCCCAACGAATTTACTCTTTTATAGATGGTTTTGCAAAAAAAGAGGCAATCATAACAATCAAACACTCTGACTAGATTGCGTAAATTGAGAGTAAAGACGTTGGGTAGGCGTGTATTTCTGGAGTAAAAGATGTCTGCTTGTTATTTTATCTACATAGGTACCTAAAAGATTAATAGTAATTGAAGAAATCATGTTTTCCACAGGTGGTATTGATACTCGGTATAAGCGGCGCGTGTAGAAGCAGTGAACTCACAAATTTAACAATTAACGACTTTGAAAATGAAGGCCAGGTATTACTCGTAAAATTTACTAAAACAAAAACAAATATGGAGCGCACGTTTATTGTACGGGAAGAGTTTACACAAATAGTAAAAAAATATTAAAGCGTGGGAGAAGTCATTCGATGATTTTCCCACCCAGAGAAAAAAAAGAAAAAAAAAGGTAAGTAAATAGCAACATATTTGAATTTAGCAAACTGTGAACAGTATACCGGGAATTGTTATAGAAGAACGTCAGCGACACTGTTAGCCGATTCTGAGGCGAACTTGACTATGTTAAAAAAACATGGAGGATGGAAATCCAGCGCAGTAGCGGAAGGATACATTGAAGACTCTCTCCAAAATAAAACTAAAATTTCAAACAAATTAACTGAGACTATAAATTTACGCCGCACTTCGCCTCAACCAACTACTTCAAGGGAGTCTGCGCCATGGATTCCACCGTCTAATCAAATACTGGAGTCTCCTACTTTTACAGAAATTCAGCACAGGCAAATTTTTCATATCATATCAAACAGCGTAAATATTCCAAACAAAAATGTAATATTAAATTTCACAAATTGTTCTAACTTCTTAATTAATTTTAAGTACTATTATATATATATATATATTATCAATAAATATTTTAAAAAACTATTTTTTACTTTCCTTCTATTCGAAATGAAAAGTAGAGTGCTTAACACGGGTGAAATATATCAATTTCTATTCGGGCTATAGCCCGTATGGGAATTGATTCCTTTCGACCCCCGTGTAACAATCTACTATTTTGTTTTTTGACCTGCTTACCGGACTATCCTCTTAAGAGTGATGTAGGGCAGCTGCCGGTAGGAAATGGGTTTGGTCTTGGAGTAGAGCAGCAAGTTATAGCCTAGCATGAAGTTGGACAGCAATATGAAGATCTGCACCACCGACGTACCGTTGAGGAAGAGCATCAGCACCGGGTGACGCGAAATCTAAAAGATATATTAATTATATGAGTGAGTGTAAGAGATATATTAATAGAATAGAATATTTTATTGGAGGGACTATGACTTAAAACTGGTTAGTAGGATGAACTTAAAAACTATGTTAGTAACATTCGCTTACACTTAAAACAGGATATCATATCTATTCACTATAATTTGTCACCGCTGCTTAGTCCCATATAATATTAATAATAATATTCCAAAACATACACACAACGCCATGTAGTCCCAAACTAAGCAGAGCTTGTGCTATGAGTACTAGACAACTGATAAACATACATACATATTTCTAAATACATACATATTATAGATAAATTACACCCAGACAAAGAACAAATGATCGTGCTCATCACACAAATATTTTTCCTGGATGGGAATCGAACCCACGACCTTGCGCATAGCAGTCAGGGCCACTGACCACTAGACCAACAAGCCTGTCAAATGTCCCATGCGAGATGCCACAACAATGACTCATATAAGCGCAGTCTAGTTTTCCCGTTATAATGTTCAGGATGCTGTTAGTTGCTGTAGTTAGATGTTTAAAGTTTGTTACATAGCGATACCCCGCCGGGACTATTATTTTTTTACTTTTTAAGGGATGTTTTTTAAACTACTGCTAAGTATTTTTTGCGTAGGGGTTTTTTTAATTTATAATTTAATTTTTATTTTATGCTTTTTAAACTTTGCACGTACCATAGTTTTTATCAGTTATTTTATTTGATACGCCACTTGGGTATATTTGACAATATGTAATTATTCATCCTCACTTTCAGTCCCCATATCTAGTAAATGGCTGAACCGATTTTGATAAAATATGTCTGATTGTAATATTATCGTCGTGTTATTTCATTTGATACCCCACTTGGGTGTATTTGACAACATTTGATTATTCATCCCCACTTTCACCCTCCACAACTTTTAAACGGCTCAACCAATTTTCTTCAAACATGTCTAAGAACACTCGCAAATAAGTCACCTTCAATACAAAAGAAACTAAATTGAAATCGTTTCATCCGTTCGGGAGCTATGATACCACAGACAGACACGTCAAACTTATAACACCCCTCTTTTTGCGTTGGGTGTTAAAAACAGTACCCAGCTGCAACCAGTTAGACTGGAAGCCGATATCAACATAGAAAAAGGCTAAGCAGAACATGAGGAGCATTATGCTGTCATTGCGGTCTTTTTAACCCAAAAGTTGACTGGTAGAGAATGCCTGGTTGCATTGAGTCCGCCCCTGTACCACTATACAAGGTGTAACAGATTAAGCGCAATGCCTCAGACACTCCAATTACAATATTAAATTATAAGTCTAAAACAACATCCGTAACTAAATAAAATGAAACCAAACCTAGAAATTTTTTATAAAATAGTTATCCTTACGCAGAAGCATCCACTCATGCAATGTTAGCGGCCGACACGCACACGAGCGCATTTCCTTGAATTAAGAATTGCATTAATATGTCATGATACTATGTTTTCGTTTTAAGTTAAATGAAAGATTTTCCGTCAAAATTTAATACCTATTTTTATGACGGGAATCGATTCAGAAGCCGATTCTGAACCAACTACTTTCAGGAATTGCGTTTATTCTGTTACACGTTGTAATAAATAAATAATATTCTTAGTTTTCAATGTTAGCAGCCAACCTGTTCGATCCACCTGGGGTTGTACAGGTACATCATGTCGTGAATGCAGCCGCTGTGTGTTACTATGATTAACAGCATCAGCAACACCCTGGAATGGAGAACATGTGGTTTATTAGATTGCCTGAAAATCGTTTAAGTGTTCATTAAGAATGAATGCGGAGTTTGTTGTTTATCTGTAGGAGTTATCTGGCTCTACTTGGAAACTGCTAAGTAGAGTGTAGAGTTTGTGAATGTAAGTCTTTCTAACGAGATATTGCGGACCTGAAATGCAAAGGCAGCTCAAGGAACAGGATAGTTTTTTAGGAGAAGCCTGAAATTCTCTTCCGCTCCACCTAGAACGGGAAAAGTCATTCGAAGATTTTCACACCCGAAAATCGCAAGGCGTGAAGAGTTAAAAGTTTGGCTCTACTTGGGTTCTGATAACTTTTTGACAGTGCAAGCTATATGGTCTCGTCTTAACAAATTTTTACATGGAATGTGTTTTGAGGGATTACCACAACCATCAAGAGTGTGAACAGATAATTTCTTCAAAAATCTCTTTGGAACTTGTGGACTTATGTAGTGTAGTGAACATGAAAATAGTCTCTCAAAGTCTATAATACGTCAAAATTCTACTATAATTATACGTACTATAAATGATCTAAGATAAGATAAGATAAGATGTATTTGTTTGCGTAAAATATGGTATAAATAGGTCTTACAGTACAAGAATAGAGCAGACATGTTTTGCCAAGATTAAACATAGCATGCAAATGTATTTGTAATAACAACTTTCTTAGTAAACTAAATTATTATTATATTTTAAGAACACTACTTTTGTTCTAGGTATTGTTTGTTTTATACTATAGAAGTTGCTATTAATTAACCATTCATACAATTTCGATTTAAATGCATATCTCGAGTTTAACATTTTCAGGTGACTCGGTAATCTGTTATAAATACATACACACATACTTAACCAGTTTTTGTTGTACTTAACAAGCCTGGGAACACTGTTTAGCACGAGTAGAGATGTAAATTGAAAAAAAACAAAATGTTTTTTTCACAATCTTGAAAAAAAACATGAAAAAACCTTGGCACCGTTGTTTTTTTTCTACATTTGGTTTTTTTTCAGAAAAAGTGAGACACTATAACTAAAGTGGAATAAAACACTAAATTTGATTGTTTTGTTTTTATTCAAGTCAAATTATGTTTAAATCAATGGGTAACTATTATTGTGAACTTAAAAAATACTTAATGTGTTACAATCATCTGTATCAGTATCAGTAGCTACGGCTACGTTTGTTTTATCAGCTTCGGAATAATGTTCTGTGTCTGTATTTGTTTCATCTGATTCTGAATCAACGACTATACTATCAGGGACTCTATTATATTCTGCTTGTGTTAATATTGTTGATAATTGTACTGATTGCAACCTTAAATTTTGCGCAATGTACACTATTTTCCTAGCCCTGTTATTTGTCAGTCTATTACGTTTCTTGGTATGAATGCCGCTGTACGTACTAAATGTTCTCTCGCACGCTACTGATGTAGTAGGAAGAGAGAGAAACTTGACGGCTACTTTAGACAAAGAAGTTGATTTGCAATATCTTGCCCACCAAGCAAGGGGTTTCAATTTGTTCACCGATGACCACAAAAACTCTTAGAAAAAAAATCTTGTTTTGTTATGTAATTTGCAAGCTCTGCCAGTACTAAATCCTCTTTGATATCTGGTATCTTTATAGCAGCATTATAAATTTGTTCTACAGCAGCCGTTTCTTCTTCTGGAGTCAGATCACATTCTTTAAAATGAGGATCCAATTGGTTCGCGATTTTATGAACGTCATATATAGCGAATGCCTTTCTTTTTTTGAGTATTTCTCTGACTTTTTTTTCCTCAGATTTTAACAGGGGGCTCTTGTCCAACATGTTTTCTACATCGACTTAATTTTTTTTTAAAGTAACTTAAAACATGAGACATCTGTGGAGTGTCACTTTCTACAATTGTAATAGTGTCTAATATTGGTTTCAATAAATTGTAGAATCTAGTAACATTATCCCAAAAGTCATCGCTTAACACATTTACTTTTAATGTATCTACTTTATTTATAACATCTGAAAGACTCTCATCAATCGCCATGGCTTTCATGGTTTTAACAAAAAATTGTATTTTCTTAATTAACAAAATAATAATAATAATAATATCAACTCACATACGACAACCGCCTTACCATATTTTTATTTTTCTTCTCATGAAAAAAAACCTACTCCAGAAAAAAAAACTGTTTCTTTTCATGTTTTTTTAAACGTTTTTTTTCATCTCAGAAAAAAAACCGTTTTTTTACAACTCTAAGCACGAGTCTATGCGGGTCTCGTCGGCTTCGAGGATTTAAATCGTTTGCTACTTGAAATAATTCTTTATGTTTCCATACAAACATTGAAATTTCATTAATATACAGACAAGGTAGCGGTAACAAACCAAGTTTCTGACTGGTTGACATGATTCCTCCGGATGAAGTCCGTATATAGCCCTAATGCATTTTTTTTTTAGCAATAAATGCTCTGTTTTTGTCAGTACTGTTACCCCATATTATCAGTCCATAACGCAACATGGATTCCACATACGCACGGTAAGCTAATATGACTGTTTTAAGATTAGTACATTTTTTTACTTGTTTTAGGGCATACACGAATTTATTTATATTACTTGAAATACTGTCTATATGCACTTTCCAATTTAGATCTACATACATCAATAGTAACTCCTTAGAACTTTGTATGTGTAACTGGTTTGATTTTGGGTATATTTAATTTGATATTAAATTTATGATTATTAGATTTATTAAATTGTATATATACGGATTTATCAAGGTTTATTTGTAAGTTATGTACATAAAGCCAATTAATTAAAATGTGAACAGTATTATTAATGTCAGTTTCGTGGTCGTGAGTTGTATTATTTTTTTTATTTGATGTCACAATTATAGAGATGTCATAAGCAAATAATACGCATTTATGTTTCGTTATTTTAATAATGTTATTTATATATATCAAGAATAAGATTGCCCCGAGTATACTTCCCTGTGGGACACCAAACCTGTTACATCTATATTTCGAAGAGTGTTGCGTAACTACTTTATCTTTATTAATGTTTGTTACGGTAACGCATTGTTGCCTGTTTTCAAGATATGATTTTATCCACTGCATCTTTATCCACGGTTGGCCCACTAAGCCCGACTGCTTCTAACTTTTGAAGTAGTAGATCGTGTGAAACTAGGTCGAAGGCTTTCGACAAGTCAAAGAATAATCCCGTGGTTAGGTTGTTGTCATGAATATTAGCTAATATAACATTTATGAGGGCATAGATTGCTAATGTTGTAGACTTCCATTTTTCAAAGCCATACTGTTCCTTTTGTATTATGTTAAACTTTTGAAAATAACTTGCAATTCTTTTGTACATATATTTATCGAATATTTTAAACAAGATGGGTATTAAGGTGATACGACGGTAATTGTTTAGGTCATGTCTGTCTCCGTTTTTGTACAGTGGTTAACAACGGAAACCTTTAAAGCTTCTGGAAAAATTCCCTCGACAAATTGATTAGGTGTGTTAGTACTTCAATAATTTCGTCGACACAGATTTTAATGACTTTTGTGTTAACTTCATCGTACCCTTCAGAATTTGTGTTATTTAAGACTGTAGGTAATGAATTACTAATGAAAACTGACCTAATGCCTTGCACGGGAGTGAGGGCAGCGAGGCGCGGGTCTCCATCCTCGTGGGAAGTTGTCAGGCGGCGCCAGTTGCTGGGGATGGACCAGCAGACTAACAGCTGGTTTTCTGCAATCAACAGCACATGGGATTACTCAGTTGAAGGTACTTATAATACAAACGAAAGTTTTAGTGGGATCATTGGGGGTTATTGCGTTTATTTGGGATTCCGCTAACATGTTATGTAGTGTGATCCCATTAATATGATGTGTGACTGGACATTTTTTAACTCATTGAGTGTGGACGAGCACACACAATAAAACAATGTACATATTTCTTATTCTTACTCTATAGTATGTGTTTACAAAATCATCATCACAAAATACTTTCATGTGACATTTAAATAAAATTTTACCTTGATTAATTTGATTAAATTAAATTATAAATTCTAGCAAAGTTTTTCTTGTCTTGTCTACTAACACTATGGATATATGAAAAAATAATTTAATTTATTTTGATTAAGCTTTATACACTTCTGGACACATCTATTGGCCCACCTTGTATTTTCAGTTTCGTTTGGTCCTAGCTAAAATTTTATATTAGGTCGAGCAAAAAGTTTTTATGCAGTTTTGAACCTGGCACATTCACAATTTCATTCAATAGTCTTTTTTTGAATTTCGAACACAGAATTTAAAGAAACAAAAGACAATTTGGAGCCTGTTTGTTGATATCAAACAATCGAATACTAAGAAAACTTGGTTTTATTGGTTTACTTGGATTTAATTCTTGAAAAAGTGATTGATATCTTTGCTTTTGCAACAAACATTAGTTATTCTTAACATTAAGGTGAGGTTCTATCAATAATCTATGGATACTTCACCTGAAGTCGCCGCCCAAGCTGTGGCACTTATTCAGGCCGGACACAGCCAAAGAAACGTGAGTGCTCAACTTAATTTAAGTCGATCTGCGGTCCGAAATGTTTATCGGAGGTACCTAGAGACTGGCGGCTTTGTTCGTCGCCAAGGAAGGCCACGATCTCGGGTCACAACTGAAAGGCAGGATCGATTCATCGTGACGACCAGCTTGAGAAATCGTCACCTTACCTCCATTGAGATACAAAACCAACTTCGCGACTTCCACGGAGTATCTGTGAGCGCTCGAACTGTTCGGAGAAGGTTAAAAGAACGCGATATGGTACCACACAAGCCAGCTAATGGGCCCAAACTAAAGCGAGCCCACCGAACAGCGCGCCTTCATTTCGCACGCAGTCATTTAAATTGGACACAGCAAGATTGGAGCCGTGTACTCTTTTCTGATGAGTCTAAAATTGTGTTACATGGCAATGATGGAAGGAAGAAGGTCTACCGGCGTAAGGGAGAGCGTTTCGCACAATGCTGCTTTGAAGAGAGGGTTGCTTATGGCGGTGGCTCATGGACTGTCTGGGGCGGTATATCCGCAAGCGGCAAAACTCAACTTGAGGTTGTTACAGGACCACGGCTGCCAACATTAAATGCTGAAAGATACATTCGTGAGTGCTTAGAACCTCACGTGATACCATACGCGGACTATGTGGGCCCAAATTTCCTTTTTATGCATGATAATGCAAGAGCCCATGCGGCCGGCATCGTCAGGGAATATCTTCGGGATGTGAACATCACAGTTATGGACTGGCCAGCCAGAAGCCCAGACATGAACCCCATTGAGCACATGTGGGACGAGCTAAAAAGGCGTGTTAGGGCTCGTCAGCCAGTTGCCCAGACGATGCAGGAGTTGAAAACTGCCATAGAAGAGGAATGGGAGATGATCCCTCAAAATTTCATAGAGCGGTTGATAAACTCTATGCCTAATCGTATGAGAGCTGTGGTAGATGCCCATGGAGGCAACACGCGTTATTAAATTAAACCTTTATTTGATAAAACATGTTTTTTATTCAAAAATTAATTGCCTTTAACAAGGCGCATATCCGACTTGTTAGGCGTAGGTCCATGTCGTATGGTATTCTGAATTCAAATTTAAAACTATACGATCGAAAAAGATGGTAAAATGTATCAGGTTTAAAACTGCATCAACAGTTTTTGTTCAATCTAGCAATCATATTTCGGTAGGGGCCATCGAAACCTAAACTCTAAGGTGGGCCAATAGATGTGTCCAGAAGTGTATGATCTATATTCTCACAAATCCAATCTACGTCTCTCATCACAAAAAACAACTTACTTTTAGCATTTTCCCCAGTAACGACATCATACACCGTCCCCAGCACATTGAGCGCCACGACAGCTGCTGCGAAGTACAGGAACACTTTCTCCGGTAGATCGAGCGGCGCGGGGCTGTGCGCCTGCGCGTACTCCTGCGCATGCGTGCGGCAGTAGTCGAGCTGGGACAGAGAAGTGCGCAGAGCCACGCGCCCTGACCACTGCGCCGCACAGACTTCGAAGCGCAGAGACGCGTTCTGTTCGCTGAGCGATGGGCAACGCGAGCTGACGCAATACCCCCGGTGTAGCTCCGTGCGGTTGAAGTGGTGAGGGTCTTGGGAGTACTCCTGGAAAACACTATCATTTTTATAGCTAGCAGTCGCTTCGCGCTCCTGTGGATATTTTCCCGATAAAAACATTACCTCCTTTTGCAGTCGGCTGCAACCTTCCTAAAGCTTCAAGCTAACTCCATACCAACTTTAATTAAAATCCACCCAGTACTTTCAAAGATTAGCGCGTTTAAACCAATAAACTTTTGCTCTTTGTAATATTAACTATTGATTTTCAAATGCCTCGTTGGTCTAACGGTCGCAAGTGCGACTACTGAACAAGGAGGTTTCGGGTTTGATTCCCGAAACTATTATTGGGTTTTCTATTAGAAATTTCTCAGTAGTAGTGGTAGTAGTCCGGAGTTAGGAAGTAAAGAAAGCACGATAAGGCATTGGTCAAGCGCCTGATCTCTCTCTGGTCGCCTCCTCCACTGGCGTTATACCATCGAGAGCGTGGGGTTACATTATTTAATCGACTTAGAACTCTTCTGTAAGCATGGGTTCCGGGTAAAGAGTAACTGGGAGGATTAAGGGGGGGCTTTTGCATAGTAGTGCGAAAATATAGGTTGAAAAAGCATGAAACAAGATATAGAGAGCTTGGTGAATAGCTCAGCCGCTTCAACGTCTACTCGTTAACTCGTCTCCAGTAAGTTTTAAACAATAAAATTACAGGTTTAAAAAAAATTAGTTTTGGCACTAGTCCCACACATTTTTTTTAATACTCTGTACCTTACTTCAATTACCTAATGTATTAATTTGTGAAGAGAAAATAAATTCTGTTCTATTCTATTTTATTCTATCATGCACCAAATGTACCTTAAGCATATCGTAGAGTTGGTTTGGCTGTTTCAGCGGCGAGATGTGGAAGGTTCCGCGGCAGTAGAGCCCACCAGGCTGCGAGAGACACGTACTGTAGTCGTCCACGTGGTACAGGCGGGGGAAGCGCGCGTACTCCTCATCTGGAAGTTAAGCACGAGGTGATCAGGCGTGGCACACAAAAGGTGTCCGTTTTAGACATATCAGGAGCGACTTGAAGTGTTTTTATATTTCAGTAATACTGTAATTTTTTTCCCAATGAATTTGTTGCGAGAGTGCAAATATTTATTTTCTTATTTATAATTATAAATCTAAGAAGAATGTGGTTGAAGTGTCATCTTACCACTGTTGATCTTACAGAGCTGAGTTTTGCAGATTCTGTGTGATGGGCGTTTCTTTGTAACGTATAGTGGGTGGCAATGCAAAAGATTTTGTTTCTTAAGAACGGTATGAGCAGCTGTGAGAACTTTACAGGCTTGTGATATACACAAGTCACATGCCAGAAAACTAATTGATCTCTTCGCGAGCACTTTCAATACTGATCTCTGTGCCCTCTCCAATCGCAGCATGATTGTCATATTACATAGATACCCTTCCTCGCTGTTTTGCAGTATGCGTATGCGATAACCGACTGAGCGAGAGTAAAATGAAAAAATGGTAATTATAAGGTATCGGAAGCCAGCGGCTGCCCTAAGTTTTTAAATAAGTATATCAGTCTTCTAATACTGGTCGCCATCATCATCTTGTTTAGCATTCAAATCGAATCAAAATTATTTTATTTCACATAGGCCCACTTGGGCACTCATAAAACATCAGAAGTTAGTGCACGGTTCAAAATTGGTCATTTTCTATGGAGAAAAACCGGCAAAAAATGACCCGTTTAGTCTTTTAAAAAAAAATCTTGATTTTCACAATCTTTGCATAATAGATACAATGGTTTTTTTTTTGGTATGAGAGGTACTGTCCTCTCATACCAAAAAAAAACCATTGTTTTGTTTGTTTGAATTGTCATAATACAATGTAATATAACTAATCAGAAATGAATCTCAGAGTCTATAGTGTTCTCGCATTCACATTAAAAATTAGCTTTACAAAACTACAAATAAACTAAAGCAAATGACATAAAAAATTATATACAAATAATAAAATAAAAATAACAACAACAAGCAAACACACAAAAAGTGGGGTTGTTAATAGACCTTTATACAATAACGACACAATAAGCCACGGAAGCCAAATGTGCAGAAGGAATCATTGCCAAGCAGTCCTATCTTCAACGTAGTCCTTAATCTTATGCTTTTTTCAAAAGGACAGGTTTAATATGGGTTTTAAACTTTCCCTCGCTAAGATCTGTGATATACTTTGGCAACTTGTTATAAAAGTGTATGGTGTTTATAAGGAATGACTTGCTTGTCTTGGCTAATCTCAATTTGAGTATAACAATTTCATGTTTATTGCGCGTGTTTATTGTATGGAGATCGCTTGTAATCCAAAAAAGACCTATGTTTTTGCGTACATATAATATGCTTTCTAATATATAAAGAGAAGAAAGAAAGAAGAAATACATTTCTAAGGGACTCGCGGGGACCCATTTTATATATTACCCGGATTGCCCTCTTTTGTGGTATGAAGATTGAATCTATGTCAGCTATAATACTGCGAAAATAAGAAAAATAAACTAACCGAGCTGTCGCTATATCAGTCAATTGCCTAATTTTTCTTACAGCATATGCAGCTGAGCTTAATTTACCTGAAATAGTCCTAATGTGAAGGCCCCATTGCAACTTTGAGTCAATAGTTTGAGTCAACACCCAAAAATGCCGTTTCTGTAATGAGATCAATTTTTTTTGCCGTCAAGTATCAAATTGAGTCCAGCCTGTGGTACATTAGGTAGTGAAAACTTGAGACATTTTGTCTTTTTCGCATTAAGTGCGAGATAATTAGCTGAGAACCATTTCGAGAGAACAGCCAGACTTTCATTGATTTGTAAAACACCCGTATCCCTTCCAGCTATTTTAAAAATGAGTGAAGTATCATCGGCGAAAATAATTATATTGCATAAGTTGGGCATCATGAGACGTAGGTCATTAATGTATAGAAGGAAAAGGAAAGGACCTAGAATTGAATCTTGTGGCACGCGCATCTTCACTAGAGATCCTGAAGATGTCGCTCCGTTTACATTTACTTTTTGTTTCGTGTCTGATAAATAGGAAAGAACTAAATCAGGAGCTAGTCCACGAATTCCGTAATGGTGTAATTTACATATCAGTGTTTCGTTGTCAACGCAGTCAAAAGCTTTGGAGAAGTCACAGAATATGCCAATTGCATCATGGATTTCCAAAATGTGACGGATGAATACTCCTGTTTCAGTTCTTGACCTACCTTTCGTGAAACCAAACTGCTGACTGATGTAAAATTCTATTGGAGTTAAAATGTGACAGCATTTCTGGTCCAGCATGATTTTTTCGTAGATTTTGCTCAATGCTGGAAGCACAGATATCGGTCTATAATTAGAGGGATCACTCTTACAACCCGACTTGAAAATTGGTACTACTTTACTATGTTTCATTAAGTCTGGGAAATTACCGCTGTCTACACATTGGTTGAAAATGCTTGTTAGGACGGGAGCAATTGAGTCAATGATATCTCTAAGAACCCTAACAGATATACCCCATAAGTCTTCAGTGTTTTTAATTTTAAGACTTGCGAATGTTTTTTAATTACATCAATAGAAATACGCTTAAATGCAAATGTTGGTATATCCTTGTTAAAGTTTTTCTTTCAGAAAAGATTCTGGTAATATTGGAGAAGATTCTAACGATTTTGTAACCTGTATTGGAATGTTGGTGAAGTAATTTTCCATCGTCTCAGCTACTTTTAACTCATCTGTGATAATATTATTATTGATATTTAAAGTCAATTCATTCCGATCTGCTTGGTTTGTTTTTCCAGTTTCTTTGTTTATCACCTTCCACAAAGTTTTTATTTTGTTGGCAGAAATTCAAATTTTATTACTTGTTGATTTTAATTTAGCATGAGCGCAGACTTTTTTAAATATTTTTGAATAATTTCTTACATAATTATGGAAGGATTCATTAGAAGTCAACGATTTTTCATGATAAAATGTGTATAAATTATCTCTGCTTATTCTAATTCCGGCAGTGGCCCATTAATTAAATTTAGATTTATTACTAATTTGAACTCTCTTAACAAGACAAGTCTTTCAAGGCAAGGTTTTTTTTAATTAAAAATAGGTTCGCTTTTGACCACCATCTCACCTGATGGTAAGTGATGATGTGGTCAAAGATGGAGCACGCTTACCTAAAAGTAACCTATTCACTCTTGACTTAAAGACTCCTAGGTTATAGCTATCGGGAAACACAGACTCCGGCAGGGAATTCCACTCCTTAGCCGTACGCACAATGAAGGTATTCCCAAAACGTTTTGTGCGTATGGGTGGGATGTCCACCATGTAACGATGGCGCTTCGCCGTTTGTCTCGTAGTCCGATGATGGAACGGGCTTGGCGGAATTAGACTGTGTAATTCCATCGCACATTCCCCGAAATGTAACCGATAGAAAACCGATAGATTTGCAACTCGTCGTCGATGTTCAAGGCTCTGGAGCTTTGACTCGACCAGTGCATCGTTGCCAATGAGTCTCTTGGCCCGCTTCTCGATAGACTCAAGCGCGTCCAGTTGGTATTTAGCAGATCCATCCCAAAGATGAGAGCAGTACTCCATACACGACCGAACCTGGGCTTGATAGAGATTGAGCAACTGTCCGGGTGTGAAGTACCGTCTCACCTTTGCCTTATCCTCGATAAACGGGCCAAAATTGAGGGTAGAAGTTAGTGTTACCCCCAGAAGCTCGATACGGTTGGTGTAAAAAATAATTAACTATAATTTACTGTATTGGGGTTTTGGGAGTCAAAATTGGCTGTTGAAAGATTACTGAGAACGTTATCATCAAAAACTTTTAAATTGTTTTTGGTAAGAAAAAAAAACGTTTTGGGAATACCTTCATTATGCGTACGGTTAAGGAGTGGAATTCCCTGCCGGAGTCTGTGTTTCCCGATAGCTACAACCTAGGAGTCTTTAAGTCAAGAGTGATTAGGTTACTTTTAGGTAAGCGTGCTCCATCTTCGACCACATCATCACTTACCATCAGGTGAGATAGTGGTCAAACGCGAACCTATTTTCAATAAAAAAGAGGCCTAAAATCAAGTTTTATTTAAGTGTAACTTTTTAATCAACTCAAACGATACAAGTCGACCCGTATGGTCAGACCTAACGCCACTAACCAGGGAAGATTCTTTGACAGTAGTACAATTGGTAAAAATATTATCAATGCATGAAGCTGATGTTGCTGTTATTCTCGTTGCTTCATTGAATATACATTTTAAATTGAAAGAAATAAACAATGAAATAAGCTTGCATTTGAAGTAGTATAGGACTCCGTTATATCAAAATATACTACTCTCAATTACTTAGGCAGCTATATACGTTTGTTAGCGAAGCGATTTAGTATAAGACGATGAAATAAAATTCTAAGCGAGGAGCGACAGAGTTACTTGCTATTCAGGCGAAGGAAGCAGTAATATATCAACATACAAATTACAAGGCTATTTGAACTAGAACTAATTAATAATAATAACGGTTCACTCTTGACACTTTTTGCGCAGGAGTTGACGCCTGCTCGTAAGCGTAGACAATAGCCGACTCCGTCACCATCTTGCCTCATTAGCGCTTCTAACGAATATGCGTGGGCGCTACGCTTCGGAAGGCGGGGCTTAAGCTCGCCTGACGTATGAAGCACGTGGAACTTCGCGACTTTGTCTTCCGTCTCATAATATTATCCGAATAGATATGACGTAGGGTGGCGTGATTTGCATCTGAGGTCTCAACGCTTATAAGCGGGAGCGTTTATGCTTGCGGATTAGGCCACTACACATTTTTCAGGCGAAATTACTAAAAAAACAATATTTAAGTCACCCCAAACGAAAACTAATTTACTATCTCTTATAAGCTTACTTAGAATTTCTTCCATTATCATTAAGAATGACGACAAGTTTGATGCTGGTGGTCTATAAACACATAAGAAAGTTTGGCCCTCCACCTCTGCACATGCTACCTCACACAAGCGATCAATAGAGCAAGCGGTGACAATATCTTTTCGTTCCTTATATCTAAGATAATTCTCTTTATTTCCTTATATCTACATAGTATCAAATACCACCCGAAAAATTATTAATATTAAATAACATTCTTATGATTTTAACCAGGTTTCACAAAAACATAAGATTTTTATCTATTAACATTTCCACATCAAATATTTTGCCAGAGAAGTGATTTATATTTTGATGATAAAGTAAAATTTGCCTACTCTTTATTATTATGCCTCTCTTTTGTCACATCCACGAGTTTAAAGAATTTTCCCGTAACATTTTTCCTAACTATGTCCAGTCTTACCTGACGCAGCTGCAATTGATTGCCTCTCTGACCTCCATAACCCAGAAGCCACAATACTCCTTGGCAAGACTGGCCTCAGATTCGTTGGCCTCTGACTACTCGTAACGTCTGTCAAAGATACGAGTATGCCAATGACAGCTGGGATCTACAGCTACAGCACGGGGAAATATCCAAATGTCAAGATCACCCACCCACTAACACAGCAGGAGAAAATAAATACGCGGGTAGTCCATGGTGTATTATTCACTTATATACAATAAACGAGTAATAACCTACATACTCAATACACATATACATATATATAAATAAAAAAAAACAAATCTGTGATATCTATACTAATATTATAAAGCGGAAAAGTTTGTTTGTTTGTTTGCTTAAACGCGCTAATCTTCGAAAATACTGGGTGGATTTGGATGCAATTTGGTATGTAAGTAGCTTGAAGCTTGAGGAAGGTTATAAGCTACTTTTTACGCGACTCCAAAAAAGGAGAGTTATGTTTTTACCGTGATAGAATCCACGGGAGCGAAGCCCCGTATAAAATATAGTAACAAATTACAGAGAGAGATAGAGATCTTTTACCATGTTTTTGAAAGAAGGAATGGCTTGTGCTTGTCTTACTGACACGGGAAGAGTATTCCACAGTCGTACTGCTTGAGCTGCGAACGACTTACCAAAGAAATTGGTGGAGTGACTCGGTACCTCTAGCTTCAAGTTTTCCGATGACCTCAGAAATTATTAAGCCACGAGGACCGCCAGTAGAACATTAATTTTTTACAAGTACAAAGTCCGTCAACTACTATAATAATTCTGAGGCGTTTTATAGTGTCAGTCTTTTAGACACTGGGTGAGAACAAACAAGATTATTAATCTCAAATTATGGCCGTGGTTTACTAAGTATTCTCTGGGTAAAAATAATGAAGTTGATCTTTGTGATGATAAACGTGAGAAGATTTGTAATACCAGAGAAACATATTAAAAATTAAATTAAATTAATTAGTGAATTCATTAGCAGTGGTGGACGTGGTGGTATGGACGTATAGTACAGTACTCTGTCAAGAAACCGGGAAACAATCGATATTACACAAAATGTTAGTTATTCATCTAAAGTTATTTTATCGCCTTCAAAGTATGCTCCTTCAGAAACGATACACTTAGGTACGCCAACGAATAATCCAATCAACAAAACTGAAAATTCAGCGGCTATCTCTCTCAATCTTGAATAAGGATTTTCAGTCACTATTTCCTTCCCTTTGCGTTGTTAACTTCAGTTGAAGACGTCAATGACCTACCAGAACGAGGCAAATCTTCCATCACATCTCGACCGCTTTTGAACGCTTTGTATTTACCTCTCATAAGCATGTGGTTTTGATAAAGTCGATTCACCGTAGATAAGCCTTCTGTAACATTTTTGAAGTCTCCGAACACGGGATTACATTGGCGATGCAAAATTTAAGACAAGCTCTTTGTTTGATGTTTTTGTCCACTATGAAATTCACAATACACACTAGATATGATCTAACTAAACACACACTGTAATTAATCTGAATAACAGATGCAACTCAAACACTGCGCCAAAACAGGAAACAGTTGTGCCAATTTAACAACAAAAAAAAAACATTTGAATTTGTAACCGTAATAAAACCATCCATTCCCGATACTTTTTTGACTGAATGTATGTGTGTATGAATGAGTTCTTAATGAATGTAAATTAAACAAAGCAATATACCTGACTGGGTTTGAACCTGCGACCTACAACTCGCAAGCCGGGCCCGTAACCAATAAGCCAAAAAAAATATATTTAAAAATTTAAAGAAAAAATTTTTTTTTAAATGTTTTCCATAACCATAAGCTGTTTAACCCGGTGTAAATTTGATCCGACGCACGTCACAATTTCTTTATCCGTAAACTAATGTTAATAACGTGGCGTCACTCACACATGAGTCATGACCATTCCGTAATATTTATATTAGGTAAGGCCAAACATGTTCTAACTATAAGTACAGCACCAACACGACAACTCCGCAAATAAAAACACGTGATTCATACATAACATATGCGTGTTACCCATATTTTAATGTTTTGCCTATGTACAAGACATACATACTTATTATGTATAATACCGTTTAATATAGACATTATAAATCTACTGTAATATTCTAAAATCTGCTACAGTTAGGCCGGCCGCAGACGTTCGGTTTCCTGATCAGGTTTCCTGATCAGGAACCCTGAATGCTCTACTTACATACAAAATGTTCAACAAGGCGCACACTATTCTTATTTTTTCCGGACGGAAAAAAACCTGACGTTCGGTTCGATGCGTTCCGGAATGTAAGAACGGAAAAAACCTGATGACGTCATTCCGAACGCAGCGCTGGCGTACATTTTGGCTCGGCCGCCGTACACGCACGGAAATTTCATTTCAGATTAGTGTTGCCAGACAGATTTCTCGGTATCCATACAGATTTTCATCATGTCATACCGATAAAAACTTGAGAGTGAACGCCATAGATCATCAACTCTTGCCATAAGTTCTGCACTTTTATTGTGCCTACGCAGTAAATATAAATTAAGTACATTAATGAAGTAAAAATAATATATTTCGTATGTTTTAGTGGCTCAGTAGTTGAGTAATAGCACTTTCAGTAATTGAAACTGAATTCTACTTGACCACTATAAAAAACCACCAGCCACTAAAAGCAATATTTCGCCACTAAAAGGGGGGTCGAACTAAGTTGGTAACACCGGTCTCTATACGTAAAATTCCGAATGAAAAAACCGGACGTTTGCGCTAGTCTCACGGAATTCCGAATCTGAATTCCTGATCAGGAAACCGGACGTCTGCGGCCTGCCTAAGGCCGGCCGCAGACGTTCGGTTTCCTGATCAGGTTTCCTGATCAGGAATTCAGATTCGGAAACCTGAATGCTCTACTTACATACAAAATGTTCAACAAGGCGCACACTATTCTTATTTTTTCCGGACGGAAAAAAACCTGACGTTCGGTTCGATGCGTTCCGGAATGTAAGAACGGAAAAAACCTGATGACGTCATTCCGAACGCAGCGCTGGCGTACATTTCGGCTCGGCCGCCGTACACGCACGGAAATTTCATTTCAGATTAGTGTTGCCAGACAGATTTCTCGGTATCCATACAGATTTTCATCATGTCATACCGATAAAAACTTGAGAGTGAACGCCATAGATCATCAACTCTTGCCATAAGTTCTGCACTTTTATTGTGCCTACGCAGTAAATATAAATTAAGTACATTAATGAAGTAAAAATAATATATTTCATAAAGTTTTAGTAGCTTAGAGTTGAGTGAGCTTAGCACTTTCAGTAATTGAAACTAAATTCTACTTGACCACTAGAAAAAACCACCAGTCACTAAAAGCATCATTTCGCCACTAAAAGGGGGGTCGAACTAAGTTGGTAACACTGGTCTCTATACGTAAAATTCCGAATTAAAAAAACCGGACGTATGCGCTAGTCTCACGGAATTCCGAATCTGAATTCCTGATCAGGAAACCTGATCAGGAAACCGGACGTCTGCGGCCTGCCTAAAACGGGATATTTACCATGTGTGTTTATTGTTTTGAGTTTCCGATATTTCAGCGCTGTTGCAAGCGCCATGATCACGGATGATCTGAAGTCATTGCGGCCTGCGGGTAGACGTTTATGAGCAGACGAATCGGTCTACCCTCTTTCTCGTTCGTTTTTTGTTATCGACACCGCTACCACTGTCACATGTATTACTCAAAACTCGATTCTGTTCCCGACACCCAAAACTAACCGTGTACACTCACGAACTTTTTAGGGCATTTTTACGGTTGTTTTCAATTGAACCACTGGATTCCAGACCCTCGACGGTTGAAACCCTTCCAGTTAAAGTTCTCGTATTTGGTAATCTCAATCGCTTCCCCTACCAGTCTAGGTGCTTAGTGGCATTCTGTCGAGATGACCTAAGTGTAATGTAACTCAATCCAATGGTTCGATCCTGTTTCTAAAAGATATTGTGCTGTTGCCGATTTTTGAACATCATTATTTTTTTGTCGCCCTAACGTGTTCCAGAATTCTGCAAGAGAGGGGATGAACAAGAGGTAAAAGTTCGTAAAAGTACACACTTAAACAGTAAATGGTTTGTGCTGGTGGTTCTCTAGGCCACTCCGTCTATCGGAAATTCACTCACATGGACTGATTTTTGCGCGCTGATTCGGGCTACCATTCCAGGCATCTAGACTCTGTAGTGACTTTGCTTACGAATCGCGCATATGGACAGTACAGAAACTAAGCCTAGTTGAGGACATAATTACCTACGCTCCATTAAAGCAATAGGGTTGTAACTTTTAATGATTTTGGTATTGTTTTTTTTTTACATTTTTGTTCTGTAGTGATCAATCCATCGAATTTGAAGAACCACTTAGCTTATACATACAATTAAAATAGGTACTCTCATGGCGTCTCACCGACGCCATGAGATTACCTATCTCAGCAGAAGACGATAGTTTAAACACGAAAAACAACTTAATATTAACACACAACAACTTGTAGAACTATGATCTGTAACTTTGTCATTACGGCGGCGTAACCTTGATTTACATTTTATTACAGCTATTGCACTATTAGCTTTAACTACCTATCCTCATAACCGCCGCATTCTGGATTTATAAGTAATAACATCACGAATTCATTATGATCGCGGACTTATAATTCGATAACGATTATAAGTATAACAATAACAATAAATAAATCATGTTTACCTTTCAGAAATCAGCAGGAAGTTTGAAATACGATAGCTCCGGTTTTGTTGAAGCCGAGTTCAAACAGCTGTACACAATGCAATACGCTCGTGGCAATTTTGGAGATACATAAAATTTAAACGTGACCACTCGTCTTGACGCGGCACGAGCACCGTGACCCGCGCTTAGGAGTCTCGTCGGTGCGTATATTTGTGTGAGTCTCGTGTGCTGTTTTGAGCGTTTGTAGGTAGTTTCCGTACTGTTTGTCCATATTTTTATACTGTGCTTATGTCACGAGGGACATTTACATGACGAGCTCTGACGAGAACGTTTCTCTGTAGCACCTTCTGAACATGTGTTAACATGTTAACATGTGTTACAGAGAAACGGATATACAGTGAATATCGCACAGCGTATAAAAAACCTGTAAGTGCGAGGTTAACACCGGAAGTGCGAGGTTGAGAGGCAACCGGCATTTTTGCCGTACGTGAAACGTCGCAGTAGAGATGACATTTGAATTTGACTTCAACTTCAACTCTTGCCTTTGAGGAGGAGTCAAAAATTTGCCAATATCACGTGTACAATGATAGACCATCAAACGCAAGAGGTTGTTCGGTAATGTATTTTGGATGGTGAAAAGTATTAAAGTAAATTAAAAACCGAAATTATTTTCTACGCATACATGACATGACAGCTTTTGTAGCATCAGAGCTTTGACAGATAAATGTTTAAAGTGCTAAAATAGAGACATAATTACTGGAGATTAATATAAAATAAATAAATAAATCTTTATCATGAAACAAAAACACATGTTACAATTTTTTTTTTAGCCCTATACTTGGCAGAGATATTTTTTTCAGAATTTTTGAAAAAAAAAATGCCTGATTTGTATTTATAGGTGTTCACTGGAAAGGCAAAAAATAATAAGAAAAATTATAATTGTTTAGTTTACGTTTTATTATATGTATCACATTAGGCACATTGCCAGGTTTATAATAATCAATAGAAAAGAAACTATGTATCATATTTGACACATTGCTTAGAATAGGAAAACTAAAAATAATACAAGTTCTGTTTTCATAATCAACAAATATAAAAGAAAACCTTCGAAAAATCAACATAACTATCAGTCATAATCAGCCTTTAAGTCTTACCTAATTAATGAGTTAAGACTCATTAATTAGGTAAGACTTAAAGGGTTTATGAATAAAATGAGATCAATTTTATAACGTATACATATCAGTCTAGTCTGTCTATTAATTACTAATTTTTACTTCTTAGAGTGGTACTCTAAAAATCAATTACGTTCGGGCAATAAGCACAGCCGTATTTCACATTTTTGGCAAAAGAATTTCATCTGTCTTTTCGTGCAGTACATACACCTTCCCCTGGTAATTATTATTTGGGATATATCGCACAGCATCTGGGGGTCTTTCAGCTACTGGTTTCTGTATCGTAGCTATTGAGCTGGAAGGGGGTCTACCGATATCGTTCGCCTCAGTTCGTTCAAATCTGCGTAAGCGTTCGAATATTTCTGTACTAAATGTTTTTAGTGACTTCTGTTTTTTGGTATTATGCCTAGCTTTTTTATCACGCCTATATAAAAGCCAGGCGTTGTTTACGCAGATATCTAACATTTGTGAGAAGATTGGCAAATACCAGCGATGACCTCGGAGAAGAACAGCTTGAAGTATTCAATGGTACTCTTTTCTTCACGAGGCTCAAATGAAATATCTTCTACTTCTGCGGAACCAGTAGATTTACAGCAACGCCAATTTGGTACTAATCTTTTCGGTGGTATTACTCTTCGCCGTACCGTGACAACTCTAGGTCTACTTGAGCGGGTAGCCGCTGATAATGGAGACAGCAGCTGGTTATGACGCATCAAGTTATTGACGAGTGGTACCGGAACTTGTGGGGACAATGCCAGTGGAGATGGTAAACTTACTTGATACGATGTAGATGGCACTGGAGACAATGGTGTGGTCTCAAACGAATGCAGCTGTGTACTTGCAGATACGTTTGGCGATCAAATTGATGACGAACAAGGGTTGGTTATCGGCGATGAATGTTGGTATAGCACCAAAGATGTTGAAGCAGCAATATGATTTACCTCAGTATCGTCGTCTGATAATAGTTGAAGGTTTTCCATCGAAGATGGTAATGAGAGCGGTGGTGAACTACTGTCGGAGTAAGCTGGGCCTTCGTAATACTGGAGTTCATCTCCCGATGATTCACTTTCGTCCAAATTAGATTTTGCCCCCGGCTTCGGTACAAGAGCCACAAGTTGTCGAGCTCTATTTTGTTGCTGCATAGTTAGTTGACCAACCACCTGTAATGATAAAAATATAAATACTAACTTAATAAATGTATCTGTACACACCTCTGGCAATGTAACATATTAGATACATAGTCAAAAATATCTATAATATTGGTTATCTGGCAATGTATCAGATCTGATACACTCGAAAAAACCAGTGAATAAAATATAGTTACAATCGATTTTGAACAACCAAAATAGAAAACCGTGTTGTAAAATATTCTAAGCTATTAAAGTTATATCACTTACGTTTCAAATTATTGCAAAATCTATACTAATATTATAAAGCGGAAAAGTTTGTTAGTTTGTTTGTTTGTTTGTTTGTTTGTTTGCTTGAACGCGCTAATCTTCGAAAGTACTGGGTGGATTTGGATGAAATTTGGTGTGGAAGTAGCTTGAAGCTTGAGGAAGGTTATAGGCTACTTTTTACCCGACTGCAAAAAAGGAGAGTTATGTTTTTACCGTGATAGAATCCACGGGAGCGAAGCCCCGCGAGAGTACTAGTACGGTATAAAATGAATTTTCTTACCTTGCGATGCGTAGACGCGTTTGTTCGGTTCGCCATCTAGGATTCTACTGCTTTCTCAGTGTTCCTAATAGTGAAACAACATTTTTGGTAGAAATTTAATTATATTTTGCCCCCCATAAAATAATAAAAGTTTTAAAAATATATCTCGGTTTATGTCTAGATTTTTGAAAAGAACAACGTATCAAATTCTATACAGCGCCAAGAATAGGGTTAATAATAGCTACTTCACTTGTGCACTTCGAAAAATGTCCATTTGACGCAAAATGTGTGCACTTCAAATCATTTCTAGACGTCGTTTCTAGGTAAACCAGGTACAGTTGATTGCCGGTTATTGACATGTAATGCGTACCTATCTGAACTTCACAACCCACTAACCGGGTGAGAATACCCTCTGGCAAGGCTAATGTCAGACTTTCTAACCTCTGACTAACCATAACGACTGTAAAAGAGATATATTAATGAAGGCGAGACCAATAGCTTGACATGATAGCTTAACATCACCCATTCACAAACCAACCTTGAAAACCGTTGGAGATCAACTCATACTTTTGTTATTATTTAGGCTTGTGTTCCACATATTTTATTATAATTCCTGAACGGTAGGCATTCACTCGTCTTCGAGAACTTGGAAATAAGTATCATAAATTTTTATAATGGTAGTTGTATCCGACTAATAATAATTGTACATAATCCACCATTTGTATGTATTGTTTACTTATGTAATTGGTTTGATTTTTAATTAAGAGCCATTCGTATAATTTCTATAGAAATGCTCTCATATTTATGCTTATATTTATTAGCCATAACTTGTAACATTGGTGTCGCAAAGCTACTGCCCGCGGCGCCGCGCCGCCCTTTTTAGGGTTCCGTACACAAATGGCAAAAACACAACCCTTATAGTTTCGTCATGTTTGTCTCTCTGTCTGTTTGTCTGTCCGTCCATATGTCACAGCCATTTTATTCCGAAACTATTAATACTACACATTTCACATGTATCCTACCTAATACTTGGTAGGTAGATGTATTCTGATGTATTTTTAGACAAAATTAAAAACATAGTACAATAAAAGAGACCTCTGAAATTGTTTCGGTGTTTCTTCTCAGAGTAGTCAGTTAGGAAATACCGGCCTCATCTAGCTAAACTTAACACGCAAAAAAACATGACGTGTAAAAGAGTTATTTATAACCAATTTACAAAATAAATATTTCATTTCATTTCATTTCATTTCAATATCAAGGGAGGCTACTCATATATACAACGTGTAACAGAATAAACGCAATTCCTGAATGTAGTTGGTTCAGAATCGGCTTCTGAATCGATTTCCGTCATAAAAAATAGGTGTAAAATTTTGACGAAAAATTCTTTTATTTAACTTAAAATGGAAACACAGTATCATAACAAATTAATACAATTCTTAATTCAAGGAAATGCGTTTGTGTGCGTGTCCGCCGCTAACATTGTATGAGTGTATGCATCTGTGTAAGGATATTGTATGACGCACATACGTTTTGCGTTTAGTAAGAATAACTATTTTATAAAAATTTTCTAGGTTTGGTATCAATTTATTTAGTTACGGATGTTATTTTAGACTTATAATTCAATATTCTAATTGGGGTGTCTGACGTATTGCACTTAATCTGTTACACCCTCTAACTTTTATAATAATAGACTGAAAAATCTAAAAAAAATATATGCTGTAGATCTTAATGAAAAATTTTAACGAAATTAGTTTGAACGAGATAGAGTTAGGAGTTTCTAAGATATAGCACATTTTATAAAACCGCAAAAATAACTTTGTATTTCATACATACACTATGAAAAACAAAGTTATTTTGCGTGGTTGCTACGGAACCCTTCATGGGCGGGTCTGACTCGTACTCGGCCAATTTTTTTTTTCACTAGAAATAATATATATTGAAAAACAACGTTGCTGGGTCAGCTACTAATTATATATAATTAAAGCCTATAAATCCTATGTGTTATAGTGATGTTCAAGCAACATTGAGTAGATTTTGTTGTATTAACATTAATGTAGTGTAAAGGTATGGAATATCTACCGGCTTCTATGCTAAAGTGATCAGGCACGTTCTGTGCTTCCTCGTCCCATCGTAGATCTCATCTATCACTTATCATCAGGCGTGATCAAACCAGACACAACTGACACAAGCATATTTAGCTTAGTTGCAGGGGTTAGCAGGATTGCTAGTTATGCGAATTCCACCCACATTGCTCGTTAATCTTTTTAAGTATCAATTTTTACAAAAGTGAGATAAAAATATAGTTTTACTTAAAAAAAACGAGATCTCTATAATGTTAAAACCCACTTTGCAATACAAAACATATTTTAAAAGATAGTTAACAGGAAAAACCACTAAAACAGAACTTAAAAAATTGTGACTAAAAAGCATTTATTACAACATAATTCTCGGTTTTTTTTTTGTCTTCGAATAAATGGTATTATCCTAATATATCTCTTTTTCATCCTGAACGTACCTTTGGTACCCATTTTATTGATCTACACCCAAAATATACTATCAGGAGTTAACTGTTTTTCACTTTAGCGAAAAATTTTAAGCAGAACTAAAATACACACATCAAAAGTGTCTAGGGATCAAGCATTTTTATGCGGATTTCTTGAGATTGAGATGTGGCTTTGTAATAAATTTATGATTTTATAAATTTATATGGATCCTTTTTGGTGCATTTCATAATTTGAAACAGGAACTGTTAATCAAATTCGAGTAAAAGATGAAAATCAGCTGTCAATATTTTCCCTATAAAAACATACAACGCATTGAAGACATTATTAGTGCTACTGTTTCCCTACTACTGATTAAAACCAACGTTATTATGGAGCGGCGACGTCATTTAAGCAGGGAAGAAATGCTCAGAGCCGTGGGAATGATAGAAGCTGGTTCCCGGCAACGTACTGTGGCTTTAGCTCTGAATACAAGTCAGAGTGTTATCAGTCGACTTTGGACACGTTACCGAAGCACTGGTACCGTGGCTGAGCGCCATGGAGGACGGTATCGCTGCACCACACGGAGACAAGACCGATACATTCTAATCTTAACTCGAAGAGCTCCAACAATAACCGCCATGATGTTAGCCGTGAGGCTTCATCACTCTTCAGGGAACTTAATTAGCGACCAAACAGTCAGAAACCGCTTGCATGAAGTGAACCTTCATTCCCGAAGACCGCTACGGGTACCACCTATAGCAATGCACAATCGTAGGATTCGATATCAATGGGCTCTTGAACACAGAAATTAGGCAGAAGAACAATGGCGTTTCGTGTGCTTTTCTGATGAGTCTCGTTTTGGTATGAGACCGGATACAAGACGTATACGACACTGGAGAACCCCTGGACGCCAACAGCGATTAAAATCCTGCCAGGAAGTCCATCCTTATAGTGGTGGAACCATCATGGTATGGGCGGGTATTTGGATCGGCGGAAGAACTGAGTTGATTTGGATCAGAGGCAACCTCAACGCTCAAATTTATGCTGAGACGATTGTATCTGACGTCATCGTTCCTCTACAAGTGCAAATCGGTCCCTTATTTCAGTTAATGCATGATAATGCACGACCGCACACCGCAAGAGTTGTAAGACAGACCCTCGCCGCAGCTAACATCAATGTCCTGCTCTGGCCTGCTCAGTCGCCAGACTTGAACCCGATTGAGCATGCATGGGATATGCTACAGAGAAGAGCTCTGCCGAATATGGAGGGTATCCAGTCGCAAGAAGACCTTTTTTTGTTGTTGCAACGAACATGGGCGGCCATTCCACAGCGTGATTTGGATGAACTCATTTTGAGTATGCCAAACCGATGTTCTTGTGTTGTTAGTGTTCGCGGTAGAAACACGGATTATTAATTGTTTAAGTTACCCAATAAAATTTTAAAGAAAACTGTTATTTCAGTCTTTTTTTCGAACTTTAATGTTAGTGGTTCAAATGTCAAAAATCCCTTTATTAGGAAAATGGCAAATTTCTTTATTAATGCAAAGGTGACTTGGTTTATCGTTACTGTGACAAACGAAAACACTTTATTTGATGAATCCTTAAAGAAAATTTTAATTAATATCAATCAGGAGAAAAGTTATTGCAAAAATATATGTTGATCCCTAGACACTTTTGATGTGTGTATATAATTAATTCATACCTAATCGAAATAGTACTTTTTACTCGTCGATAATTTAGATACTGCTATAAAATATAATAGAATGGCAATTCAAATTATAATTTATAATAATAATAATAACTTTCGTTATTTTTTTTTTATTTTTGTAGAAAAATATTTAAAAATGTAATATTGAGAAATTAGTTGAATAAAGGAAATAATAATTTAATAATTTTATTCAAATAACAAATTTACTGAAAAGTACATATAGTCCAGAACATAAATAAATATATAATCGTTCTTAAGGCGAGGTTATTCGAAAAAACGTCGTTTTCAATTGTGTCTTATTCGTAGATAACACGGATTTAAATTTTGAAAAAAACATATTACATAATTCATACTTTGATCTTTCTATTTCGGTCATCCGATACACGATTACTTGCATTTCACTGCAACTAATTAAATCGCAAAGACAAGTCTAAATTACAGTCTTATTCTTATTTTATTTGAGTTGTATTAAGCTTTGAATAATAAAACTTATACCATAATAAAGATCGTAAAAAATGTCATATATGTCTGTCGTCATAATGTGAAATTTGAAAATATTTATACCACTAATTTCAAAAATAAGTGTTTTCCTATTATTTTGATGCGCGCGGCCACGCGCCCCGCGTCCTTTAGTCCCGAGCGGAACGTGTTGGAGGTCGGACGTATGCCAATTTTTAGCGAACCTGCCACCCCCGCTAAGTTTGGTTCCGGTCGAGCCAATAAATCATTATAAAATAATAATTCCTATCGTTTAGTTTTAAATAGTTGTAATATAAATTGTTTTTATTAGGTACTTTAGTTATAATTTTGGTCAGTAAAACTAATGGACAAAATTAACAAAAAGAAGTGGTCATCGCTGGCTCTACGAAGGCTGAATAAACAAAAAAAGTAAGAAGGCTTTGACAATATATAAATATTTAGACCTATGTATATACATAAATATTTTTCTTTACTAACTAGGTTCTTTTTGTATTCTGAGGTACCTACTTAGCTACGCGGAATAGATTTCGAAACCACAAAATAATATATGTGACTATGTGTAAATAAACACGCCACGCGCGCAAAAGCTGTAATAGTTTATTTTTCTCGCGGAATAGATTTGCCAACCGCAAAAAGTGTGTGAAACAATTGAATTTGAACCCTATGTCAAAGCATATAAAGCCGCCACGTGCGCAAATGTTATAATGCTCTTTTCAAATGTCAGACTCAAAGGAAACTTTGACAATATTATTATAGGTACCTATAATTATACAAATTAATATTTTACTTTACTAAGTAGATAAGTACCTACGCAGAATAGATTTACAAACCGCAAACATGTGTGTAAAACAAAAACATTGTTGACTTTCTTTCTCCTATAAAAAAATGAAAATGTTTCTTATTTTATTCAAAAAAATATTTCCAAAAATATCCAAATATAATATAAAAGTACTTTCAATAAAAAAGAAATCACAAAAAGATGTGATTAGAGCCTGGGTTTGATCCAGAATACTGACGGTTATCAATCCGATTCTTTACTAAACGCGCTAACAAAACGTCAGTAACCACGGTTGAAATAACTGACCGTATTCGACTGTATTAGGTTTTATTTTCGTAAATGTAATAATGGATAAATGGTACAGTCGATCATTCGTCGCTATGACCACAGTATAAAGATCATACAGTAGGTCGATGCCTTTGATCTTGTGGAAAATGCCGACAACGTCTAGCTCTAGACAGTATCGCAACGGCCAGGGTTGTCACAAGTCAACAATATTTATTACACGCAGCACACTCGTGCCATAGTGTAGAAATATACAACATGACCATTTCCTACGAAAATATCATTTATTATTTTCGGTAAACTTCGGTAAACTTTATAACTCTCTGTCTTCGGTGTTCGTATCAACTTTACGCTGATGATCTGCAGTTGTATGCATCTACGCGGGTGGAAAGTTTGTCAGACGCTATAGGAGATGTAAACCGAGATTTAGATGCTATAAAACTGGTCTGATTGATTTGGGGTGACTGTAAGCCCCTCAAAGTGTCAGGCCATTGTGATCAGAAGCTCACGTATGATCATTAGAGTGGCAACTAGTTCACTCCTTCCTATCATTTTCAATTAAAGATCTCGTTTTGCATCTTGACTCTGCTTGGCTGGCAAAGTTTGGTTTGGTTTTGACTGGAAAGGGCTTTGCGGACTTCCTTAACATGAAATGCATTTTCCAGCATTACGGAGCCAAAGTGAGGTATTTTATGTGGTAAGTTAGACGCCGTGTCGAGACGTAAACTTACCGCAAAGACGGAGGCATTTAAATTTGCTTTTTCTTGTGCGGTGTGAGCCAGTGTTCCATTCAGTTTTATCATAACTAGGAGGCAGCGAAGGACGGTAAAAGTTCGAGTTTCACTTCGCAGTTTCGGAGTCTGCAAACCCATACTTCCATACTCGCCATATGACCCTGGGGCATGTATCTGGAGGAGAAAAGGTAGATACCGTTTTCACCACTAGGTCCAAGTCATTGGGCGTGTGGCCGTCGACTTCTGGAATGCAGGTTGCTTGGTGAACCAGCTGGTCGAGATCTAGCGATAAAAAAACCTGCTGTTTGTTGGTACGGGAACAACCATTCTTTATGGTGGGCATTAAAATCTCTTAGAAAAACAAGCTTTGCCATCGGATATTTGTGCTGGGCCATTTCAGCTCCTGCAGCTGCCTCCGTAAGGTGGTCGAAGAGCCTAGTCGTCTCCTGTTCACCGTTGTGCAATCAGTAAACAACACCAACAACGAGCATAGATGGTCTTGAGAAAAGTGCTTACATTTCTTTTTCATGAAAATGATTAATCAGAAAAAGTTTCACATCTTTGTGTATGTCTACTTTTTTAAGTTTTCCAATAAAGTATTCATGTACCAAAGGGAAACAGAGGAAATATGTTGTAAAATGTCAAAAATGTGACATATCGTGTCAGGATGTCATCTATGGCTTTTTACTGCATTTCGAATCACGCGCACCCTCTAATGTTCCCCGTCCAATCTCCATTAAATGCCTTATCCCTCTTGTATTTACTCGATTTGTTTATGATCTATGTAGGTTCATTGAGATAAATAAAATAAAGCTGTAGCGTACTGTATTATCGTTTTAACATTTCTATGCCATATTTCTAATTTTCTCTAGCCACTGGTAAACTGGTTAAACATTGAGTGATAACACATTTGACATTGCAAAAGCTGTCATGTCATGTTTGCGTACAAAATAATTTTGTTTTTTTTTTACTTCAATTTTAATACTTTTCATCATCCAAAATACTTTACCAAACAACCTCCAGCGTTTATGAAATTGTGGTGGGTCCTCCACAAAAGCCGCAAGAGTTGAAGTTGAAGTCGAATCACGGCATTAGCCAGTTGTGCATAAATGATTGTAGTTTTTAGAGAAAAAAAAGTGTGCGGTTGACCATCGTCGTCTCTCTCGTCAGAAGACAGTCGTAAGTATTAACACTTTTGCGTTACAATTTCTGCCAGTTTAGAAGCCGCGTAAAATAAATACGTTCCAAAAAGTGTTTGTGTGTTGCTTTTATTGGTATAACTATTTAATTGAAAAATATTTATATTTATTATTTTGTAAACATAATATTTCACACAGAATACGTCTAAGCCCTCTTTCAATATAACAATTGAATTGTAATACAATTCTCCTAATGTAAGTGTGCCTACCTAATACTTGATTTTTTATACTGTGCCATGAAGATTTCGCACCCTTTGGGAAAGTCGAATAGCGCGCGGCGTGTAATTTTGAATCATACCCGTATTCATGATCTACGTGTCAGTCAGATTTTTTATACACCTTATTCACAAAAATAAATAAATATACTTATTTTTAATTATTACCAATTAGGTTCAAGTTTATACAATACGTACCTATTCTATGTATAAACTTGAAAATACTTACTATTAAAACAAAACAAAATAAACATAAACTAATCAATTCAAGTTGATCTACTGAATTGCTCTATTCTGTGACGCATCTTCGTACCTACTTGAGTTCGTGAACTCATGAGCGGTGCGCTTGGCGCGCGCGTCTCCCGCGCGTCGTAATTTGTTACGTTTTGCTATTCGTTGCGGGGGCTGGGGTAAGCGTCGAATACCTACGGTGCTCGGGACAAGCCGGCCTTAAAGGGTACATCTAAGTGCTTGAAAAATATTGGTAAAATGGTGATTTATCTTAAGTTCAGTAGCGGTCAAATATACTGCTTACTTTAATGTAGCGACCTGCCTGATGTAGTTTTATAAAAAACCTGTTAGTAGTTTTTACCGTTAGAATTTATTATTTTTACGTTCGAAATAATCTATAGTGATAACCAACTATCTGGACTTATTGTGTTTTTGCACTGATTCATTCGACGCGTACGCATACTTAGTTGTAGTAGAACTCTGCTTGCGAGCTTTTTTTGTGTGTGGTATCTCGCAGATCAACTTCTGAGGTTATTGGCTGCTTAACCGGGCTTGCCTGTGTTTGCCTTAATTCACAAATGAATTAAAGCCTCCAGCCAGGGCTTGTTACAAAAAATTACAAACTAGGCGACAACACGCTAAGACGCCCAGAGGGACGCAAATACTTAAATTAAATTAATGTGTATATAAATTAATATTTATTTATTTATTCGATGTACCATGTGTGTGATGATGACTGAAAATTTATGAAATTGAAAATGTATGGAACCAATATGTCTGAAATAAAAAGATTTTTTTTTTTATAAGGGCGCTCCCTGTGGCGTACGGACCTCGGCTTAGGGCATCGCAGGGGGAGGGCAGCTAGGGACAGACTGCATCAGATCATTGTTATTATTAATAGGGGAATTTAAAGCTACTGGCTCAGCGTCGCGGGCTGGCTCTGGCAAGGGTCGCAGACAATTATGGGGACGTCGCGGTGGGCCTCGGCGGCGAGGACAGAAGGACGGTTGGTTTTTGTATTTGTACACTGTGCTTCTTTCCCTACGGCTTTCTTGGAGCAGGGTGATTGCGTCATCGGGAGAGACTAAGGTATGCCTTGGTCGGTGAATCTTGGAAATGCGTGAGGGTTCGTATCGGGCGGCCGATGCGATAAGGGGATTCCTATGTTTCCTGATAGCTATAACCTGGGAGTCTTCAAGTTAAAAGTGAATAGGTCACATCTAGGCAGAGAGTATATAACTACTTCTAGGTAATCGGGCTTCATCTTCAACTACACTATCGCTTACCATCAGGGTATCAGGGATCTGTTTGAACCGTTTGGAGAAAACGCAGCGGTTCCGGGTGCTCGTCGAGTTTTCCGATGAAGTAAACAAACAGTTAGTCAACTTTTCACATGACCATAGACTGGTTTTATCTTCGGCTAAATAATCAGCTTTGCCATTCAACGTGGCAATATTGAGCACTGTTCCCGTGGTAGCTATGTGGGCGAATTTTTTGATGGCCAACGAAAAATTCAAACGTAATAGAAGACTGACAGCTCATATGTGGTCACTTTAACATTATCCTATTTTTTAACTGAAATATCCGACATAAATATTTTAAGTAGATAACTGAAACAATCTATGTGGAACTTACCTGTAATATCTCTGGCCAGCGCCGGCGCCGCCATTAGTAGCAAACACCATAAAGTAGCCATCACTGTCACTTCAAATCGCGTCTTGTCCCAGCCTGGTGCTGGTACACACTGCTACACGGCTCAGCTTCTACTAAAGCTCCAACCCGCGCTTCGTGTCAAGTTCAAACAGTCAAACCTCTCTCGTTATGGAAAACTGGCTGTTTTGAATTTTACGATCTAAATTCTAAAATGACATTGATGGTTTTGGCGCAAAACTATGCGTTTTTATGAACCTTAATTATTTAAGTATTTTGGTTACCGTTGATTTTGTTTGCATTTATAAACAACACTTTCATAGTTCAGTTACTGGCACTACTTTTTAACACAGCTATCTATTGAGGCTTAATTTTTTTGATATTTCTTATTTTAATTATTGCCTTAAGATTATGCATGCACACGACACCCTGCGGCCACTTCGCAATATTTTGTAAGTACCTAATGGCGAAAGAAGTATCGTCGTGATATGCAACAGTCGAGCATTTCAATGTCGTTGCCATGACCATTAATGTATCTGGTAAGGAAACTCCCAAAGCTATCCAATTGTACGGAGTCCTCAATGACGTTTCTCAGTCAACTGACTTTATATGCGGATAAGATGTTCCACAGCCCACAATATAAGCGATCAAGCTCTTAATACACCTTTGCGCTCTGCAGGCAAATTGCCGCCGCAGGCGCGTGCTTGCGGGCGTCGAGCACGGGTTGCTCACTGTCCGGTAAGGACCAGGCCCGGGTCGATGGCACGTCGTGTACTACACGCACCTCAAAGAGCAGTCAGCAGAACTGACGGCACCCGATAGGGTCATTGACTGTCACGGTTGCGAGAACATTCTAACAAGAACAGGGTGGGTTTTAGTCAGTAGACGTCTGAAAATCCTTTCCTCTCCACCTAAAGTCATTTGATGTTATTCCACTGAAAACAAAGTACATATTGTTGCCAAAACAGTTCTTATTATTTGCAATAATAAACTATTAAGTACGTAAGCTTATTGCTATTCAGCATTGAAATCATTCTAGTTGTCTAATCTTTTCCAATTTTGGTCATGGCAGGCTTGTTCTGTAACGTGTTTATCGTCTTCTAATTATAGCAGTTTTTTTCTGCCAAAGACTATTAACATTAAACTCATATAAGTATAACTATGTATGAGTTAAAACTGGTTTTTTTTTTATATTGTGGTTTTATAAAGTTCGTGCTTCGAAAAATAGCTTAGGATTTATTTTTATGAATTTAATTGTTTTCACCGGAACACTATTCAAATTAATGTTTACTGTTAATTTTATTTTTAAATTTAAGACGTAATTCAAAGATCTATCTGGCGTACTGCTTAAACTACTTCAGAGGAGCTCGTGGCCAGTCGTAGCTTAACAATATTTTCCAGGTTAAGCAACGATTACCGAAGTCGATCTTCGTTTAAGAGTTTTTCTACATCTTTGACAGCCGATATGGGCAGTCAGAAGTCAGATGGCAGTCGCTCTATGAAAAATACTAAAACTCAGGTGCATCCGGCTTGAATAGAAGCCAGCAGGCACCGAATCACTAGCGGGTCGACTGCTCGGGCTATGCTGCTATTACAGTGCACTTCTTACGGCAGATTGTTTTTTAATAGAAGCCAGCAGGCACCGAATCACTAGCGGCTCGACTGCTCGGGCTATGCTGCTATTACAATGCACTTCTTACGGCAGATTGTTTTTTAATAGAAGCCAGCAGGCACCGAATCACTAGCGGCTCGACTGCTCGGGCTATGCTGCTATTACAATGCACTTCTTACGGCAGATTGTTTTTTAATAGAAGCCAGCAGGCACCGAATCACTAGCGGGTCGACTGCTCGGGCTATGCTGCTATTACAATGCACTTCTTACGGCAGATTGTTTTTTAATAGAAGCCAGCAGGCACCGAATCACTAGCGGGTCGACTGCTCGGGCTATGCTGCTATTACAATGCACTTCTTACGGCAGATTGTTTTTTAATAGAAGCCAGCAGGCACCGAATCACTAGCGGCTCGACTGCTCGGGCTATGCTGCTATTACAATGCACTTCTTACGGCAGATTGTTTTTTAATAGAAGCCAGCAGGCACCGAATCACTAGCGGGTCGACTGCTCGGGCTATGCTGCTATTACAATGCACTTCTTACGGCAGATTGTTTTTTAATAGAAGCCAGCAGGCACCGAATCACTAGCGGGTCGACTGCTCGGGCTATGCTGCTATTACAATGCACTTCTTACGGCAGATTGTTTTTTAATAGAAGCCAGCAGGCACCGAATCACTAGCGGGTCGACTGCTCGGGCTATGCTGCTATTACAATGCACTTCTTACGGCAGATTGTTTTTTAATAGAAGCCAGCAGGCACCGAATCACTAGCGGCTCGACTGCTCGGGCTATGCTGCTATTACAGTGCACTTCTTACGGCAGATTGCTTTTTTTTATCGTTGATAGGCTTGCGTTTGACCATAATCTCACGTGATGTTAAGCGATGATGTGGTCGAAGATGAAGCACGCTTGCCTAGAAGTAACCTATTCAATCTTGACTTAAAGACTCCTTGTCTCGACCAGTTTCTCGTTGTCGATGAGATGTTATATTCATTCATATGTTTGTTTGTCTTCCTAGAAAACTAGGTTTGCGAACGGACACTAGACTCACTTTACTATTTTAATAACCGTGGTAAAACACCCCGGACGCTTCGAAAACGCCCAAAAGGATTAGGACCACACGGTGCGTGGTACGACACGCACTTGTTTTTGGTTCAATTGAAATGAGATGTCTGTGTCATTGTAGTGTGATTAGAATCCCAGCTCGGTCTGTCGGGTAGGCAATACTGTATTTGTCCACGAGGAAAATAATATTCTTGCACTCAATTAACATTCCTACAGAAATGAATAAATATAAGAAACGTCAGCTGATATTAATATTTGCAGCGTTTTACATAGGTAGCTGTTAATGCACAAATCAGCAGAAATGACGAAGTCAACCAGGTTGTATTACATCAGGAAAGCCACACGTACGTGCGTGTAAATGTTCGCACTTGGACGTCAGATAGCGTGCTATAGAAAAAGCCGACGAAAAATTTCAACGCAGGGGGTTCCAGAATCATGTACTGAATCCATGGTAAGCGTTTGTGCGTCGATATCCCTGCCATCCTGTATACAGGTCGATGATTTCTTAAAGTAAAGATGGATCACGTTGCCGAATAACCTTACAGTATACATCCATCTTCACAAACATTCGCATTTATAATACTAGTTTCTGCCCGCGACTTCGTTCGCGTAGGAAGGTTTTCCCGCGTAAACCCCGATCCCGTGGGATATTCGGTATAAAGTAGCTTATATGTTTTTCTAGAATGTCAATTATTAACTTACCATTCAGTACCGTTCAGTAGATTTTGTGTGAAAGAGAAACATACCTACATCCATCCTCACAAAGTTTCGCATTTTTATAATATTAGTAAGATTAGTAAGAAAGATAGGCTACCTACGCATTCTGGGGCACGCCCAGTGTGACAAAACCTATTCATACCTATGTACTTTATCAGAATCAGACGACTCTGTAAAACGTTATGCATGTTCATACATCATTCCCAGATTTCTGACTATGGTTAAATTCTTTATTTATATATGGGAGCAGTCGGGTTTTTTTTTTAATGTTTTTTTTTATTTTCAACTTTGTAGTTTAAATATTAATTTAGAAATTTTCAGTCCTTTTATACGATTTAATTCCGTTTTAAAACGTTATATTTCCCAAACGGTTGCTTAAAATGAAAAATGGTGAAAGAAACCTCAAAATCATTTTTAGGTCTATTTTTAGATTTTATTTTAGATTTTTTATTTTTGATAATATGGCGTCTGGTTGTCGTTGTGGTGAATTGTTTTTTATTTTAATGTATCCAGTAACACTCGCGCCATCAAGACAAATCCAACGACGCACGGTGGGCTGAAAATCGGCTTTCATAGACTTAGGCATTTTATTTTGCAAGTGCGAGTTTTTTTGCCGGATATCACTTCTATTAGTTATAACAATATACAAAAATGACACCAGAATTGATTCTGCACAGAAACGAAGGAATTATAATTTTTTTACGAAAATTTTGTATGGAGCTAGTATGAAAAATCGAAATATCTCTAAAACGGCAGCGATAACCGTAATATCCTTATAGGGGGTTATAGTACTAATTATTTATGATTTTTTGACATACGTTACATAATGGTTGTAGATGCCTTTTTTTTTTAAAATCGTCAAAATATTTTTATTTATTTTTACATATTTAAACGTTCCTTTTAGTGTTTAAGTTGAAGAATTCAGAGCTTTAACAACTCTTATCATAAAATAGCATCACCCCTATAGACCTGAAGGACTAGACAGAGGTGTGTAGTATCTTGTTGATCTTGTAAGATTTCCAACAATACCAAATAGTTGAATATCAGTGTCAAAGTGCCCATGCTGTCGCTTCTTTTAGAAAGATAGGGGAATGAAATTGTTAATTGATCATACCCTAAAAGTATGATTACAACATAACCGGACACATAATAATAATAATATCCTTATAGGGGATTATAGTACTAACATTATTTATTTTAACATATGAAACTGTTCAAAACGATCCATGAACTGTGTCAAAGTTAAGAACATCGTTAGGAAGCATACTTTTTCCCCAAATATTAAGAATATGTGAAAAAAAAAACACTGTATATAAACTTTTTATTGATAGGTAATTTAAATAAAACAGAAGTAACAAAAATAATATCTAATAAATTCAATTATACAAAATACATATTTGAAACTATAATTTATGAAATTATTAACTAAACATATTGGTACAATAAACTAACATAAATAACAAAAGAACATAAAGAAAAATAATTAAATTTTACAAATTTTCTTTACAACTTTCGTTGTCGGACTCCAATTCCGAGTCAGAATCCAGATCGGATATACCTACAAACTCGAACTCAGTTTCCGGAAACTGTATTAGGTCGAGAGTTTCAGCAAAAAAGGTTGTCTTCCTTTTGGCATCTAACTTCGGCCTTTGTGCACTTAGAAAAGGATCCGAAGAAACAACAAGCATATTTAGGATATCTTGATTAGAATCTTGCCTGCTTCTTTTCCGCGAATGATGTTCCCGGAACCTCCTAAAATCTTTGTTTCGAGACTCTGAGGCTTCTTCCGAGAGAGTCCCAATCGGGACAATATCATTTTTTTCGATTATGTCAGCTCCGTGTATTAATAGTTTATGTACGGTTGATGACATGTAGTACCAGTCGTATAATTCCACGTACTTTTCTGCTGTTTTGCGAGCAAAATCTTTAAATTTGATGACATCGATCTTCTCACCAGATGTTATTGCTTGCAAAATAACAGCAAATCTTTTTATCAGGTTTTGATCCAACCCAGTAATAGCTGCAGTTTTATTGGGAAACTCGAAAAACTTCCTTGCGGTATTCCCGTCATTGGTAGTTCCCGAGCCTTGTTTTACTATATCAATTAACAGATTGAGCTCCTCTTTAAATTTATTTTGAATGTTTTTTTTTCTGTTTTGTAACATATCTTTATGCTCATTACTTCTTGCTGCCCACTGTTTGAAGTCAAGTCTGTACGCAATGTGTAACAGACATTCCATGCAATTTATACGGGCATGTAGGGATGATAAGCCAAATTCATATATGTCAGAACACACAGTTTTTGATGTTACAGCATCTAAGTGGTTCATTTCTGTTGGTTTTGCTAAGCACAGGTAGCATGATGCATTTGATCTAGCTTCAGAAAGGTACGTGCAGACTTTTGCGTCGATCATTGTCATCATTAGTTTATGAGTCACCCTGTTACTATTAATGCACTCTGTGGGGTTAAGGGCCTCAATTTCCTCATTCATTTTTCTTTTGTTATCAATGACAACTGCATGGCTTTCTTTTACAAAAGTGAACTGAACCGGACGACAATAAAAATTGAGCATGGTTTCGGGTTTGTCCATATAGTATTATCTCCATCTGTCAGTTTCAGTGGCACCAAGGAGGTCATGAAAATGCTTGAATCATCATGCTCGCCGTCCATTTTCTGCTTGTATCGGCTTTGATTGGAAGCACCATCAAATCCCCACTTCGATATCAGCTTTAACTGCTTATTTTCCACATTATCAGAAAGACTTTGAAGAATCCGCTTCACCGTGATGTCAAGTAAAGCTTGAAGTGTAATTCTAGCTGATGAATCCGTAACTGATACTGATTGATTAGGAGGGTAGCATGCAAGCTTAGTTTGTTGCAGTTTATAGTAGGATGGGTAAATATCCTTAGCACCTTCCCGAATGGCAGTCTCTCGCAACGTAATATATTGCCACTTTGAAAGCTTAAGTGAAAGAAGCAATCCAAGTGCTTTCTCTGGTGTAAATATTACTGTTTTCTTAATGCTTTCCTTGATTTTAACGGCAGCTTCTGGATTTTTGATCATATAATTGATTACAGATGCGATATCTTCATAACCTTCTTCTTTTAAACGTGCTGCAGCTGCATATGCCAATTCACAGGAATCCTCGCCTATGTGCTCACTAGATCTTCTCTTTTTCTGTTTGCTTCCCAGATCTTTGAATGGTTTTCGGGACCTTTTTGTCATTGTTCCAACAGTCGATGATGTTGAAGGTTCTGGAGAGACTGAGCGTGCTCTTGGTATCTCATCAACAGTTGGTTCTTGATTTATTAAAGTTTGCACGCAACTCGGCCAATCAATATTTGCTTGCAACCACTCTCCGTACGTATTTCTAAACTTATCAAAGAATCGTTTAGATTTCTGCCACCTGTTTAAAGCAGCTCGCGTGAATCTCCGGCAAAATTCTTTGAGAGTTACTTGATCTTCGGCAGAAAGGCAATCGCCTATGCGGGACACAATTGCACTAAACAATACTTCATGATTAAATGAAGGACACTCACTTTTTAGAAGAACAAACAAATCTAAGTTGGTGATTAAACTTTCCATTCTAAGATTTTGTAGTCGCAAAGCAAATAGTTTTAGTGTTAGCAGTTACACGGTTGTGAACAATCTAAATTATGGAACAAAATTATAGCCCTTTTATTGTATAAAGTCAATAATTAGTTAACTACCCTCATTAAAGTTATAAAAGATATGATAATAAAAATTTATAATCGTCAAAAACATTTCGTAGAACTCATAGTAGAACTAATCAACATTAGCAAATCACATTAGCTCACTAATTATAAAAAGGTGAATGCAGTTCTTAGTTGGTATTGTTGCGAGATATTTCAAATCATTTAATCACTTAATAGGCTCATTAGAATCAGAAGACTACAACCATCATTCTAATTACTTAATTACTTGTCATCAGACTCATTAGATGACTACACAATATGTTATTTTGTATTTTGAACGTATGCAAGGTTTTAAAATTCCTTTTGTGTCGATATTATTATGTGTCCGGTTATGTTGTAATCATACTTTTAGGGTATGATCAATTAACAATTTCATTCCCCTATCTTTCTAAAAGAAGCGACAGCATGGGCACTTTGACACTGATATTCAACTATTTGGTATTGTTGGAAATCTTACAAGATCAACAAGATACTACACACCTCTGTCTAGTCCTTCAGGTCTATAGGGGTGATGCTATTTTATGTTAAGAGTTGTTAAAGCTCTGAATTCTTCAACTTAAACACTAAAAGGAACGTTTAATATGTAAAAATAAATAAAAATATTTTGACGATTTAAAAAAAAAAAAGGCATCTACAACCATTATGTAACGTATGTCAAAAAATCATAAATAATTAGTACTAAAACCTCCTATAAGGATATTACGGTTATCGCTGCCGTTTCAGAGATATTTCGATTTTTCATACTAGCTCCATACAAAATTTTCGTAAGAAAATTATAATTCCTTCGTTTTTGTGCAGAATCAATTCTGGTGTCATTTTTGTATATTGTTATAACAAATAGAAGTGATATCCGGCACAAAAACTGGCACTTGCAAAATAAAATGCCTAAGTATATGAAAGCCGTTTTTCAGCCCACCGTGCGACGTATCATTTGTCAAAATCCGATCAGTGGTTTAATAGTTACGAGGGAACAAAGGAACGGACATATATACACACATTCATACATACTTAAGCGGTAAAAACATAACCCTCCTCCTTGCTTCGCAGTAGTCGGGTAAAAAGAGAATTTATTATCCAAATCGAACTTCTCATCAAAAACTAATCAGACAAAAAATTCGCGTTGACTAGTAGAGAACGTCCTCCATTTTTTCATAGTTTAAAAATAGTCAAAATCATGACATTGGCCTCGCACAATATCACCTGCATTTGAAATCCAGTTCCTACTCCCTAACTGAAGCAAGACCTTGGACGCGTTTTATTGCGGGCTTTCCGCTGTAGATGGTAACCTTGACTGATATGGAGCCGTTATGTATACAGGGGTTTATGTAATCGTCGATATTTACGACTGATCCTAATTTCTGATTTAAGTCATTTATCCTTTTAGGGTACCGTAGCCAAAAGGCAAAAATGGAACCCTTATAGATTCGTCATGTCTGTCTGTCCGTCCATATGTCACAGCCCTTTTATTATGTAACTATTAGGACTTGACAGTTGAAATTTGGTAGATAGATGTATACTTTGAACCGCTTTACATTTTAGATACAAAAAAAACTTAAAACTAATAGGGTGAAAAATCCAAAATGTAGATCTCAATGAAAACTACCAACGAAAATTGGTTTGAACGAGATATAGTCAGCAGTTTTTGAATTAGGAACATTTTCAAAAAACGCAAATATAACTTTGTCTTTTATACAAACACTATGAAAAACAAAGATAGTTTTTGCTGACCTATACTTGGCCGCGTTTTGTTAACAAAAGACATACCTTTAGATGATAGGTCTGCAATTAAATTTTATAGATTCTTTAAGAGCAAGGTAATTTGCGAGTCATCGTAACAACTATTTTGGCAAACGCCTTTTTTGGTTAATTATGTCCGAAGGCTTCGCTCACATATTTGGGTAAATCCAAAATTTTTTTTCAATAGCGACCTTGGCAATAAAGAATAACACCGTAAACCAAATATATTTTAGTTATACCTCTAGAACACTATTGTGGGATAATTTTCGACATTCAGTCAAATAACGCCGGTGGAGAACGCTAGCATTATGGTTAGGGCTGCCATTCGTCCGGGTTTCCCCGGATTTGTCCTGGTTTGGAGAGCGTCCGGGGGCGTCCGGAGGGATTTTCCCTATTAGCGTCCGGGTCAAACCCGGACACATATTGGTCTTACGGTTACCAAAAAGTAAGGTATCAAATATAATGGAAGAGACTAATTACTTATTAAAAAATGTAAAGCTCTATAATGTTATCACCATAGATCACTAACTAAAACCATAAATAAACATTAAGATAAAAATGTATTTTTCTATGGTGTCCGGGGAAAAATTGCGAATTTACTCAAATGTCAAATACAAATTCAAATTCTATATTTCTTTGCTTTGCATGTCCACTGTCCAGGGTTTATGAAGTCATTGTCTGGGGCCACCAATTTTGGTGATGGCAGCCCTAATTATCGTTGAAGCACGTTTTCTTTCACTTATTTTCGCAATGAAGCATTGTTTTTTTAGGGTTCCGTAGCCGAATGGCAAAAAACGGAACCCTTATAGTTTCGACATGTCTGTCCGTCTGTCTGTCTGTCCGTCCGTCCGTATGTCACAGCCATTTTATTCCGAAACTATTAGGACTATACATGTAAAACTTGGTAGATAGATGTATTCTGTGAACCGCTTTCCGATTTTAAGAGAAAATTTAAAAAACATTTAAAATCAAGGGGGCTCCCCATACATGGAACTGAAACTGAAATTTTTTTTTCATGAAACCTATACGTGTGTAGTATCTATAGACAGGTCTTTAAAAATGACATTAAGGTTTCTAAAATGACTTTTTCATAAAGTTAATCGTTTAAAAGATATACGCTTCCAAAGTGGTAAAATGTGTGTCCCACCCCCTCTAACTTCTATAATAATGAAGTGAAAAATCTAAAAAAAACCATATGTTGTAGATCTTAATGTAAAATTTCTACCAAAATTAGTTTGAACGAGATCGAATCGGCAGTTTTTGAGATACAGTATATTTTCTAAAACCGCAAATATAACTTTGTAATTCATACAAATACTATGAAAAACAAAGTTATTTGGCGTAGTTGTAAAAATTGTAAATAAGCTAGTTTTAAGAAATTTTAAAGGTTTTTTTTTTTAATTAAATATATTAAGTAGGTATATCATATTTATTATAGTTACCACGGAACCCTTCATGGGCGAGTCCGACTCGCACTTTTTTTTGGCTTCTTGCAGACCAACCTATTAGGTTGTCGGCTGCCTGTGGCAGCCTTAACAATAAAATAATAATAACTGAAGCCTCCAGCTAGGGCTTATATTTATTATAACTAGGTGACTACACGTTAAAGGCACCCTCTGTGGGGTACGGACCTCTGCATAGGGCGTGACTGGAGCAGGGCAGCTAGGGATAGACTGAATCGGATAATGGAAGCGCTGTATTCCATAATTTATTAATTTGTTTAGTGCGGCCTACAAAAGGTGGTTGAGGTGATATCTTCCCACAATAACTGTCTAGTACGAGTGCGTAACTGCGTACTCGTAAGAAGTACGTTAGTTCGTTGGGTTAGACTTCTTCATTTCGGAGCATCTCCGGCAATCCCACAAGGCGAGATATTAACTGGTATTATGTACTAAATTAAATGTTGCCTTCCATCTTCGTCCACTTCATTTATTCTTACGTTTTTATATTTCATTATATTGTTGACTGATAAATCGGAATTACCGTCTACCGACATACTTGAGCTGATATAATCATTGATACAAAATGATATACGTAAAGTAACCTATGGCAATAAATGCATAGTGTTGCGGTAGGCCGGTAAGGGTACACCTTTGTTCTTGCTCTATTATCTTCCTTATTAGGCAAGTGGACGCAGTTATCTTCGTATCATTATGTTCTCATTAACATATTTAAACAGATAGGTAAATATGTGACGGCTTTAAACCAACTGTACCTACTTAGTCCACAGTTTATCAAAGAGCTTTCATATACAACGTGTAACGGAAACCCCATATCGATCCAAAGGGGCTGAAGACAACATCTGGTATGGAGTGTCTATGCACAGTTTCAGCTCAAAATAAGTGACTCAAAGAATTGATACCAAATTATCGGTTTCATATGTTTCTTGAATACCAATCATAACAAACGTGTCACAGCACTACGAGGGTCGATAACTTTCCACGTCACTTGCCAATAACACGGTGATTCTCTTCGTTCTTCTTAATTTGAAAATTCTGCCTCTGGTATCAATGTATTGAAATTTCTATTATACTTCACACATGTAGACATAGGATTATAAAACCCTTGCCATATCGTTTATTATCATCCAAAGAAGCCGTGCACTTGGTATGTATATACCCTTTAAATGACACGTTGTATAAAGCGGAAAAGTTTGTTTAAACGCGCTAATCTCCTTTTGGAGATTAGCGCGCCAAATTTCATCCAAATCCACCCAGAACTTTTGTTCTGGGTGGATTTGGATGAAATTTGGCAGTGAAGTACCTAGCTTGAAGCTTTTTACCCAATAGAAAAAGAAGGAGGCTTATGTTTTTATCGTGATAAAGCCCACGGGAGTGAAGCCCTAGAAAAGCCTAAAGAAGCTAGTAAATGATTACAAGTCTGACAGTCCCTCCGGCCCTGCCCGGGGTGGAAGGACTCATCTGATGATTTTACCACGAAAAAAAAAAAAAAAAAGAAAAGGCCCTCTTCTGAGAGAAAAAGAATAGCCTTGAGAATTGGTTTCCTCTTTGTTGCTGGGGACGTATAAATTACAGTAATGTACCTACATGAACCTATATGGGCATTAGTAAACGGTCTTAAAAAAACGCAAAAAAAAAACTTTGTTCTTTTAATTATTTAAAAATGTATAATATAGGTACCATGGATTATGTAGATTGGTTTTTTGTTGGTCGTTAATATACAGTGGTGGTCATATAATTAAGAAAGATTTATAGTACCAAACATTTTTTAAAAAACAATGTCATATGTACTTTTGTGTTCCTTCTCAAAAGTAATTAATTATGTTATAAAATAGCTACATGGATAGAGTAAACGGGATTAAGAGTAAATATTAAAATAACTTACTATTTACCTCACAAATTTAATTTATTATCGACAGTTACAATTTCAAATAGTAATAAAGCTGGACAAATAATTAAGAACGATTCTTAAACTGCTCGAGAGCTCTTTCAGTAGATACTCAGATTTTAAAAATCTCATTAAATAAGACGCCGATAATGTTAAAAATTGCAATTTAATACACTTTATTCTAAGTTAATAGTTTGTAGCGTGTCCACGGCATTTGATGACTGCCTTACACCGGCGAGGCATTGACTCTATCAATTTCTGATATTTTTCAAAAGAATAAGAGCACCATTTTTCTAAAAAAATCGTTGCATAGCCGACTTAGGTTACCACACCGTCGATTTGAAACCTTTTTCTTAACTTCGCACCAAAGATGCTCTATGGGATTTCAATCTGGACTGTTTGGTGGCCATTGTAAGACAGAAACTGATTGATATGTGAGGAATTTAACCGTGCGTGCAGCGTACTTGGGATCATTATCGTGTTGAAATGTCCAAATAATCGGAAGCACGTCTTCAGCATATGGTAACATTGTTTCTTCCAATATATTTTCGTATTGGAATTGATCCATGTTTCCTTCTATCAATCTAACAGGTCCAACACCATGACCAGAGATGCACCCCCAAATTTTCACATTTCCACCACCATGCTTTAATGTCACTTTTGTATACTTGGGGTCGAATGCTGTATTGGGAGGGCGTCGAACATATCGTTTCCAATCAGAACATACTCTGTTAATTTTTGACTCGTCATAGAAAAGAACATTTTTCCACTGTCTTACTGTCCAGCTTTCATACCCCCTAGCAAATGCAAGCCGGGCTTGCCTATGACACCGTTTCAATATGGGTACCTTTCAAGCTATCCTTCCGTTCAACTTAGCTTCTACCAAACGCCTTCGGATAGTGCGCGCTGAGGTTGTTTTCACCAAAATATTCTTTTCTCAACCCGTTAGACCCCTTAAAAGGGTATTATTTTGCCAAACGCACGATATTTCTATCGTCTCGCCGAGATGAAATTCTCTGCCTAGGTACACGTGGAATATTTGAAGTTGCCTGGTATGTGTCAAAATGCTTCACAGCGTGGAATATCATTGTTTTTGAGCACTGCAGGCGATCGGCTATCTTTTTATATGACCAATTTATTCATATTGCGAAGTTTTATTATCACTTCCCTTGTCGATTCATCGCAACTTTTATTTTTCCCCATTGTTTTTATGTGAAATAATCAACTTCTTGACTTTTACAGCACTAAATGGCGCCAAAATTACGCGAACAATGGCTTAGTTACAGGCAGAGAGAACACTCTGTTTCTCTATTTAAATTTGAATAAAAAATAAACTATCTAGCATTCTTAATTATGTGTCCAGCCAGTAAGTTTGCAATAATATGTTAAGGTTTAATGTAAAACGTTTATCTATATATTATTGAATTAATCATATTATAACTGTGTGCTACGATAATGTGGAAAAATTTTGAGATACCGAGAGAGATACAAAAAGACATGCAAAAAGTATAATTCTCGTAAGTAAAAAAAAAACTTGTTATAAATAGTAAATTATGTATGTGAGTAGGTTCGTATGTTTTATGTAAATGTATAGTATGTTTTATGTAAATGTATATTGTAAATGTATATATACCATGGGCATAACAAGCCTATTAATTAATTAACTTGTTTGGTATTTCTTGTACTTAAGTATCATTTGTGATGTGTAGGTACTTATTAGGGTTCCGTAGCCGAATGACAAAAAACGGAACCCTTATAGTTTCGTCATGTCTGTCTGTCTGTCTGTCCGTCCGTCCGTCCGTATGTCACAGCCATTTTATTCCGAAACTATTAGGACTATACACATGAAACTTGGTAGGTAGATGTATTCTGTGAACCGCTTTCCGATTTTAAGAAAAAAATATTTAAAATTAAGGGGAAAAGAAAGTATTTTTTTTTCATGAAACCTATGCGTGTGTGGTTTTTATAGAGAGGTCTTTAAAAATAACATTGAGGTTTTTAAAACCACTTTTTCATAAAGACAATCGTTTAAAAGATATACGTTTCAAAATTGGTAAAATTTATTTATTTATTTTTGTAGGTACACATGACACTTACAAAAGAAAAAATATAAATACAGACAAGAGAGCACAAAGGTGTATGCCCCCCCCCCCCTCCCCCTCTATCTTCAATAATAATGGAGGGAAAAACTCAAAAAGTATATACTGTTCATCTTAATGTAAACTTTCAACCAAAATTAGTTGGAACAAGATCGGGTCAGCAGTTTTTTGAGATATAGCATATTTTCTAAAACCGCAAATATAACTTTGTAATTCATACAAACACTATGAAAAACCAAGTTATTTGGCGTAGTTACTAACCCATCATGGGCGAGTCTGACTCGCACTTGGTCAATTTATTTACTTAGTCTTGACTATAATTAGTTGAATAGTAGTAGAATAGTATAGTCAGCGTAGTGTCAATTCTTTATTATTATTAATTGTTTAAAAAACGAGGAGCTCGTGGCTAAATATTAAATAACGCTCAAGTTGATCTTAAAAGTTAAGCGAAGTATATATATTTTTTATGTCATTTGCTTTAGTTTATTTGCAGTTTTGTAAAGCTATTTTTTATGTGAATGCGAGAACACTATAGACTCTGAGATTCATTTCTGATTAGTTATATTACATTGTATTATGTCAATACTGTCTTCCCATACCAATAAAAATATGTATCTATTATGCAAAGATTGTGAAAATCAATAATTTTTTTAAAGAGTAACCCGTGGAGTTTCTTGCCAATTTCCAACGACCAGTTTCTTCAATTTCGACTTCTGGCGTTTTATAAGTGCCCATGTAGGTAGGGTTGCCAGATCAAAAAATCGAAAATCCGGAGTAAATTCCGGACATTTGATGAAAATTCTTGACTTTCTTTAATTTTGAAATAAAACATTATATTTTTTTTATGTTTCACTCTTTCATTCAATTGTAGAAATTCCGGACGGTTTAGGATTCCCTCCGCATTCCAGACAAAGACTTATATTACCGGACATGTCCGGAAAATTCCTGTCGTATGGCAACCCTACATGTAGGCCTATGTAAAATAAAATAATTTTGATTTGATTTGATAATATCCTCAGGGCTCTAAATCATCTTATTAGTCGATCATCAGCACTTGCCGAGTCCGGTCCGTGTGTGGGTAACCATCTCAACATATCGAGATTAGCTGTTGTCGTTAGTGTCGGGTTAATCTGTAGATCCCGGTTGTCATTTTTACATCTTTGACTGTAGTCGTGCGTTGTTTGAAGCCAGAAACTCTGCCATCAATCTTCCCGTGGAGTATGTATGTATGTCGGGCAGATATACCCGAGGAGTATCGTGTTACCCAGTTACTGGGTTTTTTTGTCGCGTCCAGGGCTTTGAAGTAATGACCTTCGAACTTGGAGGCGCGAGGTCCCCCTGACTGAGGTCGAAGGTCCCCATGCCGCCGCGCCCACCGTAAGGCGTCTTGGCGCCTGCGCATACAAGTTTTATAATACGTGCATTACATACCATTAAGTATAAACTCAAAACCACACTCTTACAATGAAAGTAGCCTAATGACAAAAAATATTATTTTGTGGTCGAGCGAGAAACTCGTAAAAAGCAGTTTTGAGTGAATTTAATTGTACATATCTCTCACGTGACAGATGTATCGGCTGTCTCTTTATTATTCGTAATTCGGACCAACAATAATTAAGGAATACAACCAACAACCGACAACCTTAAAGTAATTTTTAGGGTTCCGTAGTCGATAAGGAACCCTTAAAGTTTCGCCATGCCCTAGTTTTTATTTTATTAGAGATGAGCCCACTCTTGACCACAATCTCGCCTGATGGTAAGCGATGGATGAGGTCTACGATGTGACGAGCGAGCCCAGAAGATGCCTATTCACTCTTGCTTAAAGGCTGAAAGGTGATAAGTGGCAGGGAACACAAAAGCCGGTAGAGAGTTCCACAGCTTGGCATGTACGTACAATAAATGTGGAAGAAAAGCGCTTGGTGCAACAAGGTGGTATATCAACCAAGTGTGGATGGTACCCGGCCGTGCGTCTGGTAGTCCGGTAGTGAAAGGGAGATGGAGGGATCAGGTCGTGGAGCTCCTGCGCACACTCCCCGAAGTACAATCTGTAGAAGGCAAGCAACGTTTCGCCGATGAGTCAGGCTGTGAAGCTTGTCCACTAGCGCTTCGTCACCTATAAGCTTTTTGGCTCTGCACTCGATCGAGTCCAGTGCAGCAAGTTGGTATTTTCCAAAGCCATCCCACATATTTTGGTACTAGAACGCTAAATTATGTGTTTTTCTGTTATTGTGTACAATAAACAATATATCTATGTATCGATCTATCTTAATCATCACCTGCTTAGCATTTAAAACTATTCTATAAAACATGGAATGACGACCCTCACTAATTAGGAAAATGACGCCACGAGTAGAAGGAGACTGCACAACCGTCAGCCCGCGACGACCTGGTGGACATCCCACCCATACGCACAAAACGTTTTGGGGATACTTTCATTGAGCGTACGGCTAAGGAGTGGAATTCCCTGCCGGAGTCTGTGTTTCCTGATAACTATAACCTCTAAATTATTCGCCCAGGTCTCTAAGTCGAGAGCGAATAAGTTATTTCTAAGTAAGCGTGCTCCATCTTCGACCACATCATCGCTTACCATCAGGTGAGATGGTGGTCAAACGCGAGCCTATTTTCAGTAAAAGATACCACGATAACTCTTACATCATGCAAAATCTATATTTGTTTTCAAACTTGACATTCAACTTAGACTAAAACATAAAAAATGCGTCAGAGTAGTGTTTATTATTGAATCTAGTTCAAGATTCATAGGTGTTACCCTGAATCTCCTAAACAGGTGTCGAATTTTTGGTGATTCCCCATCCTATATGGTAATGTAACTTAGTCGATAAGGACAGTATTTGCTGTTTGAATATATTTACATATTAAGCTAGTTTTGATAACTGTTGCATAATATTGTATCAAATGGCCATCAACTAGCCAAAATCATAAATACTAGACCGTTTCAAGGAGACGTTCTCCATTGTAACCAACTCAGTTATGTTAATAATGGAAACTACATTAAAATTAATTGAAAATAATAAAAAAGTTTTTTTTCCTTTTTAGTTTCGTAGTCAGCGTACTTAGTGTAAATTCTTTATTAGTATTCTTGTTTAAAAAAGAACGAGGAGCTTGTAGTCGCACAGGTAGGTTAGTGTTGCAGGAGCTTGTAGTCGCACAGGTAGGTTAGTGTTGCAGGAGCTTGTAGTCGCACAGGTAGGTTAGTGTTGCAGGAGCTTGTAGTCGCACAGGTAGGTTAGTGTTGCAGGAGCTTGTAGTCGCACAGGTAGGTTAGTGTTGCAGGAGCTTGTAGTCGCACAGGTAGGTTAGTGTTGCAGGAGCTTGTAGTCGCACAGGTAGGTTAGTGTTGCAGGAGCTTGTAGTCGCACAGGTAGGTTAGTGTTGCTTCAAGGTTAAGCAACACTTCCGGTCCGTGGATGGATCTATACATATCGAGATATCTCCGAGTCTCAGGGAGCACGTACAATACAATACCTAGGCGTTATTTTAGATTCCAATTTGAACTTTGCCACCCACATTCGTTGTCTGTCAAACCGAACACGGAAATTTATTTTTGTAGTCAAAACTCTTCTATCCTTCCTGAGCCCTAAGCAACTATTATCCATCTACTGCACCTTGTGTCAATCACTCTTAACGTATTGTATCACTTTATGGGGTGGCACGTATAAGACCAACCTTATCATCATTGAAAGGGCTCAAAGGGCAGTCCTTAAAGTCGCGCTATTTCTTCCTTTCCGTTTCCCTACAATAGAACTGTATAAAACCGCTAAAGTCCTGTCAGTTCGTCAGCTTTTTATTCTTAATGTTACTTTAAAACAACGCTCTCTCATTCCTTTCATTGATCCTTCCCATAACAATGAATTAAGAAACAGAAGAAGGGATGTATGCCAAACTAAATCAGTTAAAACCAAATTTGCTCGTAATTTCTTTGTTTTCCTAGGCCCCTTTCTTTACAACAAACTGAATAATTTAGTCACACCGTAAACAAAGCAAATTATAAAAAAATATTAACAGAATGGCTTCTTAGCCTAGACTATGCCCAAATTGAAGATCTGTTCAAAACCGTTGCCATCCGTCCGGGTTTTCCCGGATTTGTCCTAGTTTGGAGAGCGTCCGGGGGCGTCCGGGGGGATTTTTCCAATAAGCGTCCAGGTAAAACCCGGACACACATTCGTGTTACGGGTACCAAAAAGCATCAATCATATCATTGTTTATGTTACGTTGATTAAATGAAAAGGAAGAGACTGTTATTAAAAAAGTTCTAAAGCTCCAGAATGTTATCACTATATCAGTAAATAAAATTGGCCAAGTGCGAGTCGGACTCGCACATGAAGGGTTCCGTATATTAAGTATATTATATTTATTATAGCTACTAATAATAAATATAATATACTTAAAATATTTATTTGAAAAAAGAAAAAAAGAAAAAACCTTACTAATTTCTTAAAACTAGATTATTTACAGTTTTTACAACTACGCCAAATAACTTTGTTTTTCATAGTATTTGTATGAATTACAAAGTTATATTTGCGGTTTTAGAAAATATACTGTATCTCAAAAACTGCTGACTCGATCTCGTTCAAACCAATTTTGGTTGAAAGTTTACATTAGTATCTACAACATATGGTTTTCTTAGATTTTTCACTTCATTATTATAGAAGTTAGAGGGGGGGGACACACATTTTACCACTTTGGAAGCGTATATCTTTTAAACGATTAACTTTATGAAAAAGTCATTTTAGAAACCTTAATGTCATTTTTAATGACCTGTCTATAGATACCACACACGTATAGGTTTCATGAAAGAAAATATTTTCAGTTTCAGTTCCATGTGTGGGGAGCCCCCTTTATTTTAAATATTTTTTTTTAATTTTCTCTTAAAATCGGAAAGCGGTTCACAGAATACATCTACGTACCAAGTTTTACATGTATAGTCCTAATAGTTTCGGAATAAAATGGCTGTGACATACGGAGAGACGGACGGACAGACAGACAGACAGACAGACATGACGAAACTATAAGGGTTCCGTTTTTTGCCATTCGGCTACGGAACCCTAAAACCCATAATAAAACGTACACAACAAACGTTGTTTTTAGTTTCAAGTTCAAAAATGTATTTTTCTACGGTGTCCGGGGAAAAACTGTGATTTTACCCAAATGTCCGGGGTTTATAAGTCTTTGTCTGGGGCCGGCAAATTTGGTGATGGCAGCCCTACACACACACCATGCCTTACACTCGAACACAAACACATAACACACTTGCATGTTCCTATACAACGTGTAATTTAAAGGGTATATACATACCAAGTGCACAGCTTCTTTGGATGATAACAAACGATATGGCAAGGGTTTTGTAATCCTATGTCTACATGTGTGGAACTTATTAGAAATTTGAATACATTGATACCAGAGACCGAATTTTTCAAATTAAGAAGAACGAAGAGAATTATCGTTTTATTGGCAAGTGACGTGAAAAGTGATGACCCTCATAGTGCTGTGACACGTTTGTTATTATTGGTATTCAAGAAACATACGAAACCAACAATTTGGGTTCAATTCTGTGAGTCACTTATTTTGAGCTGAAACTTTGCATAGAGACTCCATACCAGATGTTGTCTTCAGTCCGTTTGGATAGATATGGGGTTTCCGTTACACGTTGTATATACCTACTATTTATTATAACATAATATATTAAACTATCTTTTTATCGTCATACCTGCAATATTAAATTAAATTGCTTGAATGATAAATTATATAAATTAAGTTACCTAATTACTACTGTAAATTGGACTCTTTTTTAGAATGAACTCGTCTCCAGTAAGTTTGTAAAAAATCTAATTTGGGGGCCTGGTGACCTAGGTTTTGGAAAAAACTTTGTTTAGGCTCCAGTCTCCCACAAATTATGTTTAAATTGTCTATTGTATTTAAATTATGTTCAATTTAAGTTATTTTATTTTATTTTATTTGGGAAAAAAAAACGTCATTACATTAAACATAATAATAATGAGTTATATAAAACTAAATCAATGTAATAACAACAACATTTTCCACATATTATTTAAAAGGTATGCTATGATGAAGAGTCAAGTTAAGTATTATCCATATTCAAGTAAGCTATTATATTTTTAAAACGCTACAAGCTTTCGAATTAGTCAGTCACTTCATGATGACTTGTATCTAATCTATTCAGTACCTTAATAACTCTAGTTCTGAAAGCATTTCTACTTAGCAAAAATATATCAATATCCTTAAAGTGTTTACTATACATATGAGTGAGACGCTGCAGGGGTGCACGTTTACCCGCGTTTGTCCGATGTGATGCCTGATCAAACAATCGGTAATCGCGCACTCCACGTCGATGAATTAATCTAGGAACTACAAGTTTTATCTGGTTACTAAGGTCTATATACAATTTAATTTATTATGGTAAAGGTCGTGCAGTATCATTACTTGCAGAAGCAATCGTCTCTTCTCGAGTGAGAGTAAATTATATGTAGCTAAAAGTTCATCATAAGATAAACGTGGTCGTTGGCATCTCAATTGCATCGTTCGTAAGAATTTTTTTTGCACCCTTTCAATGGCTATTTTTTATTTATTATATAGTGGATCCCATATCAGACAAGCATATTCAAGCTGAGAACGAATGAGTGAACGATACAGATGTAAGAATGTGCAGGGGCGCCTAAAGTCGGTAGCTGTTCTGACAACAAACCCGTACATTTTAAATGCTTTGGTTATAATGTTTTCGATATGTAGATCCAAATGTAATTTACAGTCAAGTACTAATATAGGATTAAGTAATTTTGTTACTAACCAATTGAGTTTTGTTACTTGCAAATAAATGAAATTGAATTGAATTATACCTAATGTCAATTATTTAATGTATTAATTTGTGGTGAGAAATAAATAAATTCTATTCATTCTATTCACGTTAATCTGTTAGTCCCGGCTGTCATTTTTTTATCTATCATTTTATAATTATATGGGCGATTCTCTGTAACCTCGTAATCGGCTGTCCCGACCGATTTTTTCAAAAAGTAATTAAGTTATTTAAAAAATAATCACTCCTAATGATACTTTAACCCTAAAACTGTACGGGCCCTTTGTTTTTAGAACCATAACTATTTAAGTTTTTTTCTAGACGTGGTAGAAGCTCTAAAAATACAGGCCCCTGGTTGTCCCCATCAGTCCATTTCCACCTAGAAATGAGATTTACGAAGAAGTTATTGAAACTACATACATTTAGCAGTTAATATCATAAAGAAAAATAATTAAAATATATGATTTTCGTAAAACAAGGTCTTATAACGAATTTTATTTATTTAGTAAACTCCTGTAAACTTTGTCCCCAGAATTTTCATACAGTCCCCTGCCAATAATTAAAATCTATAATTAAAAAAAAACTATGATATTTACGAAAAAAAATTTAAGTGAAACCTAACGCAATTGCTGTGAAGCTGGCAACCTTGCCGAATGCGGCGTCGAGACACCATTTCGTTTAGTGTCAGAGCGTCATTTGTGAGGTGAACACACGCTTGGATCGCTACCACCCACAGTCCTCTGGGAAGTCATAATATGTATGTTAATTAGTTTAATAATCTCTATATAAAGTTTATTGTTATATCATTTATGTTTCAATTGATAGGTAGATTCTTAAAAAACTATTCTACATCATCTTTGTAAATATTGTGAAATTTAACCGAAATACACAGTCCCCTGGCAACAGTCTGAAATTGCAACAGGGAAATGTTTTACACAACAGGGGACTACGTATTTTCTGTATTGGTTATTGATTTCATGTATTGTGAGTGTAAAATCAGCTAATTTGTTTTATTAAGACGAGGCCTCGTCGAAACTAACGCCGCCAATTGATTTATATTGATTGTGGCGATTCGGAGACATTTTTTTAAAAAGTACTTCTGTGAATACTTAAAGGTAAGTATTAACAGTTTTTTGAGACGTACTTATGTAATAATTTCTTCCTACAAGTAATAATAATTCTTATTATTGCCTAAAGTGGCCACTATTAGCAATTATTGTTCGCAATAAAACTGTGTTTTTTTATAATAGCAACCAAACTCTCTGAAGAAATTCCAGGTATAGAAAACTTTACATGGAACTACACCGAAAGTGGCCATGGAAAAGATGCACCAGATGGTATCGGAGCAACGTGCAAAAGAACAGCTGATTTTGTTGTTAATTCTGGAGGCAACATGAACAATATTGATCAGTTTGTTATAGTAATCCAAGAGCAATGTCTTGGCATCACATGTATCGCAATCGACGGTAAAGACGTTCACGTTGACACCTACACCAAACAAGTCCTCTCTAAGATTGGATGATGATATAGCAGGAACGAGTGGCACTCGGAATTCATGTTACAATACTGAAGATTACGTTCTTCTGAAATTTCCAACTAAAAATGTAGAATACCGTTATGCTGCCGTAATTAATGAGATTGATGACGATGAAAACGACACACGTGTCACATTCCTCAAGATTTGTAACCATAAAGTGCAGACCTTTAGTATAGATGATAATGACATTTCAGACGTGTCATTTGATCAAGTTATCCAAAAATTGGATAATCCTGACTTGATTGTAAAGGGAAAGAGAATATTTTATCAGTTTTCTACTCAAGTTGACGTTTTCGAGCGCTAATTTTTTTAAATGTTGAGTTATTTTTTCTTAATGTGATTAAACTTTATTATGTGCCTTATTAGAATTAGAAAAATCCTTAGGATTTTATTGGAGATTTCAGAAGTATTTCAATAAATACTGAATAAAGCATTTAATTGTTGGTAGTATAATAATATGACTATGTTGATCTCAGTGATTACAAACTGTTTCTAGCACTTAAGGTTAATTTTTGATATGAATGTTTAAAGAAAGTTATTATTTCTGTTCATTTTTTATAAAGAAATTTTGTTTACTATTGATGCAAATATATACGCTATGAAAATAATAAATAATTGATTAATGTAAAATGACTTTTTTTAAAGTATGTCACGTCCAAAACAGTCCCCTGATGTCTCAAACAGTCCCCTGTCATGATTTCTTGAAAAATCGCTAATAACTTGGAAAGTATGAATAAATTCAGTGGGCCTCCTTATCTAACTAAAATAATAGTTAATTTTCTTCGAAATAGAACAAGGTTTTTTGGCAAATATTAAAAATAATTGCCAGGACAGCATTTGTATGGGACCTGTACGAGCTTACAGAGAAATGCCCATATATTGTTTATATTGTTACGCCAGTCGCTTAGCGAAGTACGTAAAGAAACTTCGACCAAAATCTAGAATGTTCGAGACACTAACGCCACTTAGCGGCGAGTAGCAGTACTGAGTATATCGAGAAACTTCGACCACTTCTAGTACGTTCGATACACAACTCCACCTGGCGGCGAATAGCAATACTGAGTATCTCGAGTAGCTTCTGGAACATTCTTGGCAGTATAGGCAGTGAGTCGATTGTACAAGAATGTTCTAGAACACATCGATCGGGGTATAAATAGATCGCAAACGAACCCGGGTTCGTCATCTGCGTCTCGTCCTAGACCACAGAAATCTTAATAATACGGCAATAAAAGTCGCAAAGACGCGTGACCTTGTCGCCGCGCATGTGTCTCGTAGAAAACAAGAGCGCGTGAAGCGTTTGTTGCGGTTACTTGTGTTGTTTGGGACGTGGAGATGTAAGCATGGTGTTTTGCACCATATCCAACTGCTGAAACTCTTCCATTTGTAACTTTACAAATAAAGGAACATTTCATATGTAATTACTTAATTTTTGAAATAATGTCGTTTTTAATAAATATAATCAAATCAAATATTTTTTGCCACTATTACTACGATTATCACAGAAAACTATTTTTTTCTCAACTCAATAACCATTAATACTTAAGCTTGTTCATGTCTACTATTACAACTGCTAAAAGCAGCAATGAAATTATAGTCATGCGCAATAAACAATATCGCCGTTTACGTACATTCCAGGAACACGCTGCATGAGTTCGCCGCGAATTAGTGACGTGCCACTACTATTTTGTATCGGTAACACAGGCCTTTAAAAATTTAACCAAACTTTTTAACCAGAAACAAGACTATAGGTACATTTCCGAAGGTTTTCGATGCGCTTCGATGCACGAATTATTTTTTCTAAAAAAAATAAAGGTACCATATTAAAGAACAAGCCTTCCTCTTTCAAATGCCGTTAAGTTTGCTCAAATATGTTATATTATATATTTTATATTGCATTTTGAAGTTTTCATGTTTGTGAATTTTCATACACCTGAAAATCAATTGAGATCATAGACGTGATACAGTCGATTACTCATTTTCTTCAAATAAGTCTTATTTTTCTTAAAATTTTGTCTCACCATAAGTGGGCCAACTCACCGAACCCCTTAAACTACCAACCATCTACCCCCTGGCCACTAGAAACGACCCCTACCAAACCACAAGCAGGTTATCCCACCTACCTTTAGGGAAAGCGAGATAAGTCGCATATTTTATCGTCAATAGTACGGGATTTTAAAAGCTTGTTTATTAGATTTTAACATAAATTTTTAACACTTTATAGACTTAAATAAAAAACCCTAAACTACATATATACATCTAAAAATAAACTAAAATATGGCATCCAGAAATTCGTGCGCATCGCTGTCCACTGGTAATGTGCCCAGAAGACTGGCGGCATTGCCACGTTGTATGGCAATGCTTAACCTCTCTCCAAGGTAAAAGCCAGCCTTTGGGTCACACGAAGTGTCAACTAGGCGTTTGGATAGATCTTTAAATAATCTGTGAGCACTCGGACCCCACGACCCCAAGGTTTCAACCCCAAACGGCTCGAAAATATAACTACCAACAAGGTTATTATATTTCCGCCGCTTGAGATTTTCAGCAGCCGCAGCAGCAGCGCCAGCACAGCAAGACGAGCTAGGAAGATGGGATGGCGCAAGAGTATCGACACAAGTTGCGTCCCACACTAAAGGCCTACCCATCTTCCAAGGAAATAAAGACATGCCGTCCGGTCTTTTGCCATCATCGCGTGCCATTGGGTTCTAATACAGCTGGAACGCCGACAGTGACAAGAGCTCGTCGGATAATGTCGTAAATATTCGCGTGCCGTGCTATGCGACCCGCACTGCGGCCGCATGAAAGGCCGTGGTGACCAAGGCTGTTGACGACTTCGCCGCAATGGCAGCGATGAACAGAACAACAGGGAGCACCTAATCGAAGGGAAGCAGCGAGGCGGAATGTAGTATCATCGAACAAAGTGCCTATGTTCGATGACGGTAGTGCGTGAAGCCAGAGACCCGACTCCCATTCACCCACAGCCAGCAGGCGCGCACGCTCTGCAGCCGAAGCAGATGTGGCAATAAGGTCACTCTGAACTGCTCTACAGAGCGGCTCATCCCACCGCCTCTGAGATGATGGATTGTCGGGTGGATTTAGGTTCGGGCAAGCGAGTTTCCAGGTATCTATAGCCTCGGTGAAGAACGGCACATTGAAATCAACCAGTGACGGAGCTAGGATATTCCTGATTAATTTCTCAGTGCCGTGTACCGAGGACATAAAAGCCGGTAGACTGATACTAGTAATTTTGCGGAAATATATTATTAAATAAGTATATTTTATTAAATAAGTCTTATTTATTTTGAAATCTCACATCACAAGCGAGCTAACTCAGTAAACTTCTTATCTACCAATCCCCACCCATTCTTATCCCTAAAAACCATCCCTACCGAACCTCAAGCCTACGAAAATTTACAAAGATGAGAACTTCAAAACACGATATCTCAGCGCAAAAAATATTTGAGCAAACTCAATGGCATTTGAAAAAAGAAGACTTGTTCTTTAATACGGTAACCTTTATTTTTTTAGAAAAAATAATTCGTGAGTCTACATAACCTCAAAATCGGGCAAAAACGGTACTTTTTACCCGACTGCAAAGAAAGGGTTATGTTTTTCGCGCGTATCTTGTATGTATGTATGTATGTAATATTCTTTATTACCTCATATCTCCAGAACCACTGAACGGATTCACACAATTGAGGGTATCGTTAGATTTGTCTTAGCAGCCTGAGTGTTCTTAGATAGGTGATATTTGAAAAAAATAAACATGGCGGCTGTGCGAAGCCATTATACATGGAGAAAAAAAAATTGATTTTTCGAATTCTGCAATATGGGTATCAAATTAAAAGGCTTCAAAAGAAAGGAGGTTCTCAATTCGTCTTGAACTTTTGAAGTGAAAACTTCTTTAGGGGAGTTGAGGTGGGAGTTGAGGGGGGAGTTGAGGGGGGAGTTGCGGGTTGAGTTGCGGGTCGAGTTGCGGGTCGAGTTGCGGATCGAGTGGCGGGTCGAGTTGCGGGTCGAGTTGCGAGTCGAGTTGCGGGTCCAGTTGCGGGTCCAGTTGCGGGTCCAGTTGCGGGTCGAGTTGCGGATCGAGTTGCGGGTCGAGTTGCGGGTCGAGTTGCGGGTCGAGTTGCGGGTCGAGTTGCGGGTCGAGTTGCGGTTCGAGTTGCGAGTCGAGTTGCGGGTCGAGTTGCGGGTCGGGTTGCGGGTCGAGTTGCGGGATGAGTTGAGGGGCGTCTCGTGGGGAGTTGAGGTAAAGAGAGAGAGAGAGAGGGCAACGGTATACCCACAGAAATCAAAAATATAGGAGAAGTGGTAAGGGGGCGTATCGGTGTCCGCGCGACATGGCCACAGGGCTCATGTCACAGGCAAGTGGCCGTCTCTGCGAACTAGTGCGCTTTCGACGGCGATCGTGATAACATATATGAATGCCGAGTTTTTCTGTGGTATCTTGTAAAAACCGAAGCCAAAATCAAAACTATGTGAATCATGGAATCACTTACCATATGTAAGTACAAGTATTTTACAATATTTGTCTTTAAAATCATGAAAAACAATACATCGTAAAATCTTTCTTGGTTTTACTATGTTATTTTTGTTTTCAAATATCAGAACGACTGTACTACTTTTGCTATAAATACATTGCTCCTTAACCACCACCTGAGTTCGTCACTAAGTAACTGGACAAGCAATGTAAAAATAACATACGAAACTGTATTACGCGGATTCATCGCGTAGTGAGGCCGCCACTTCTTGCGACGAATTAGTGATGTGCTTGTGCAGATCCACTAACGTATGCTATCGACAGCAATGTCGATTGACGAATGAAATATTGCTATTATAGTTTAGGGGTTTTTCAACCGACGACAAAAAAAGGAGGAGGTTATCAATTCGACGCGTATATTATTATTATTTTTTTATGTATGATCACCGATTACTCGGAGACGGCTGAACCGATTTGGAAAATTCTTTTTTTTGTTTGAAAGGGTATACTTTGAAATTGGTCCCATTGTCACCAAGTCAGGATCTGATGATGGGATCCTAGAGAAATCGAGGGAACTCTTCAAATATTATAGGCACACCTATAGTGATTTGAGTATTTTTATAGTAACTTGTGTAGTTGCATTCGAAAAGCACCATTTGTGAAGTAGACCTGATGATGAAGACCACCGATGGCCACTGGAACTACTCAATATATAAGTAGGAATAATAAGTAGTTCATGTGTTCCGCTTCGATTACTTGAATGTGGTTATTAAGCACAATATGCTCGTCATAATGCATATGGTGAAATGAAGCTGATGGTGAACTACCAGGAGAACTCCTCAACAAATAACAGCCCAACATTGATTAAATGAATATAAGTAGTTGACATTTAGGCTCTTGTAACTAGGTAAATTAAAAATCGACCAACTAAAAAGAGTGAAATAAAAACATTTTACCAAAAAATTAAACCGACTCCCAAAAAACACTGCAAAGTGAAAAATAACTTTAATTTCGGAAGTAGGTGCCAAAAACGAAAATACAAAACTAAAGACCGGTAAAAAGTTTTTTATAACATACGGAAACCTCTAAGAAAATTGGTTTAACTTTTATTTTACATGAGATGACAGAAATAAAAATACGTTGAAATGTCAAGTGTACAAAAAAGTAAAAAAAATAAACAATTTATTTTACGCCCGCAGCATGCGTAAGGAGTTCCGACGTCGCTGTCGCTACAATAGTTTATTTTTCAATCTGTCAACCGTTTTAGCCCGGTGTAAATTAGGCTTGTGTAGTACATGTACTATGAACTATTAGGACGCAATTCCGTCATGTGAACTAGAACGAACTATTCTGTTTCTGTCTTTCAAATCGGTCATCTAGTACATCTAGTACAGTGAACTAATCACCAATCCTAGCGACATCCAATCGCGAGAGCCGAGCAAGAACGGCTGAACTAATAAGTGATGTACGAACTACGATGACCTGGAGAACGAGAAACTGAGCCCGGTCATATATGTGCATTATCTATGGCCCGGACGTTCTATGGCTCTTTGATAGTTTCGATGTTTTTATTTGTTATTTTAACTTTGTTAAGTGAAGTTACTCAACGTCATTGGTTCAACAATATAAGTTCATGTTGCTTAAGTTATGCTTGGTTTTGTTTCGTGTGGATTGTAAAAAAGAAAATATGTAGATCAGATAAAAATGAAGATCACTGTAAATATTTGATTTTTAAATACGCCATTTTAATAATTCATTCAATATTACTTATTTAAATGATATTCAAATTATTTAAAATGTATCATAATTAAAATAATAGTCCTAAGCCTGCAAAGTATGAAGGAAAATCAAATATGCAGGTATTCCATGAACTAAAATGAACTAATAGTACTAGAAGACCGAACTAGTACATTTGAACAATTGTACTAGTTCGGAGCGCTCCTGTCAGTGACCGAGTATGAACAAGCCTAGTGTAAATAATGTTATTTTACTTATTTTGATTTTTTTAGAGAGTACTAGAGAAATGCGTAACCAATATTCGTAAAGTAAGTTACTTTAATTTTAGGTTAATAATCGGTGGTGTTTTTCGGTTTAGAATTATCGTATGTTATGCCTTATCCTATGTTGCTGTTTCTTAATTTTTTTTTGGTTTTTGTATTTTACTTCCGTTGAAGCTTCGAATGCGTTATAATAATCGGCATGGTTCAGATAATATATTAGTGAATTTAGCTTAAAATAAGTCAATATATTCATGCTATTTATTTGTTAGGCATGGATGTGTGTTTGTTTTCATATATTTAACAATTTCTCTACTAACTAGGATTTTTCTTATAACAAAAACCTATTATAACCTACTAAACTATTACCTGCGGGGTAATTGCGTAACACACTTACAGTAGGAATCGGTTTCATTATGCTAAATCAACAACACTCACTGTGGTATTTACGTCGTTGAGCAGACCAATATTTTGAACATATGTAGCAATGGATTAGCAATATACGTCAAAATCATTTAGATCTTGATTTATAGTGTGGTACGTAGTTATTGCGATGCTTATTATAATTATGGTGACGTTTAGAAGTAGCTTAGGATGTATGTAAATGATAAATAAGTGGTTTTCGTACTTTTCAGCTTCCCAAAAGATGGTAATATAAAAAAGGAATGGATTGATGCCACAGGCATGCCACCTAACTGGTACCCTACACAAAATAGCACCATAAATGCTCGGTTCACTTCAGCGCAGAAATGTTCCAGCCTGAATGGACAATTCCAAAATTAAGAGTACAACTGATTTTTGCAGAAGTGGGTTAAATTTTATTTTATTACTGAAAGCTATTCTCATGTTTTAGGACATTCATAAAATCAGTCATTCAACTTTTCAGGATTCTATACAACCTATATGGCTGGTATGTTCCGATCAAGAGCGTTATGTAAGTTAACATCAACTTCTATTTGACCTATCACTATGATAATTAAATATTAAGATTTAAGTCGAAAGCGCCAGGGTAGCCCTTAATACTTAGTAGGTAGTACTTAATAATAATTATGTAATGTTATGTTCTTAATAATATGTTTATTGTTATTATAATATTTTCTGGACATGCCATTTTTTATTTGGTTCATTTTCAGGTGCCCAAAAGAAATGTACAATAACAAATGGAAGAATCGATAACTTTCCGATTTAGTCAATCACTAGCGTATATATAAAATAAATTGCTTTTGCACAGCACAACGATAGCGACCGATGTTTTTGTGTGGGTAAATTCTAAGGTGCATGGAAAATACACGCTGTGTTTGACGGAATAAGGTTTATTATTGATTGTATAGTACGTTCTGATTTAGGAAATGCGGGTGTGTGCGCGAGTGCGTATCTATTGATTTTATTAAACTGCATGTGTAGTTGTTGCCCCGCCCAGCGCCTAACTGGAGACACACGGTTCCGATATAATTTCTTCTGTTGACCACATCTAGTTATTTATTTTATCTATGGGTATACCTTTGAAATTTCGTAAATTTTTGAAGGTTTCACTTCTACCACGTGTGAATTGCACACATGTTTTTTTTACATTACCTTCACTAATTAATCGAAAGGAACTTCGTTCCATCCGGGTGTCCCTTGACACCTCTCAAGTTTTTTTTAATGTATATTTTAAGTATAATGGATTAAGTTGGATTGGATCGATACGTTTTCACATTATTTATGCAACTGTTTTACTTTATCCAATGCTATTATTACAGGTTTTCGAAAGATCCGGATATCATCATCATCATCCTAAGATTGTCTAGAAGACATCGCTATAAGCGATAAGACCGCCATCGTAACCATAGAATTTACGTAAAACAGTTGTGTAACAATTTATTTTGGTGAACAATAAAGTATATTCTTCATTGTTCAGTATTAAGTTTTTATTTTATTTTATTTTATTCAAGAGGAACAACATACAGCCACAATATAAAACATAGAGGCAATAAATACACAAAACATATAAACAATATTGCAGCCCACAACGCTGTTCACAGATTATTAATGGGATACGATACAGTGAAAACAATAATCGCTAGGGTTACAAATGCATTATATATATAGGATAATACTAACTTATTAAATCAACTTACTGTGGTATATATGTATATTTTAATGCGTATGGTATAATCTATATAGTTTATATGTGTTGAGTATCAAGCTCCAGGTGTGCTGCTGGTGGTCTTGAATAAAACTACTTGATTCCGATAGTATGACAAGTACTGCATCATAGTACTACATCACGACCGATATGTGTGCGCACGCTCAAGGTGTTGGCGAACGAGTGAAAGGTGAGGCGAGTTCAGGCGAGGCCCGCGATCGCGGAGTGGTGTGTGGCTCGATGAGACGTCAGGAACATATTCCCCGCGTTGAAGAGAAGTCTTCAAGATGATGTTGAAGAGACTGGAAGAGGGCATATGTTGTTGTAGGCACATGTTATGGTGCCCTTCTTCGTCAGGATGTCGGCGACTCGAAAATGTCCATCAGATCCAGTCTTCACTGCAACCAATCTGCCCAGCAACCACAGAAGAGGAGGAAGATTAATGTTTCTCACTAAGACCATGGTGCCTGTTTTCAGCTCTTGCCCAGCTGTCTGCCATTTGGTTTTCTGCTACAGGAGAGACACATACTCATTAGAGAAGCGCTGCCAAAAATGTTGTCTTAGCTTTTCGATGCGATCGAAGCGCTCTAGCCGCTGGATATTGACATCGGCGATCTGAAGCCGAGGGACTGACGTGAGTGATCGTCCGATGAGGAAGTGTGAAGGAGAAAGATAAGAAAGATCTGATGGATCAGTAGATAGAGGTGTTAAAGGTCTGGAATTTAAAATAGCCTCTATCTGAATGAGACAAGTTGAGAGCTCTTCATATGTTAAATGAGTTAGGATCATGACTCTACGCAATAAATGTTTGGTGGACTTTACTGCACTTTCCCAAATTCCACCAAAATGTGGGCTGTAGGCAGGTATAAATTTAAATTCAATGTCTTTGGTTGCAAGATCTGACTCTATACTGCAAGATGAAACCTTTATGAAGCGTGAAAGGTCATTGAAAACTCCCACAAATGTAGTGCCGTTGTCGGAGTACACGCGTTGAGGCTTTCCCCAACGACTTATAAATCGGCTGAAGGCCGCAAGAAAAGCTTCCTTGGTAAGGTCGGAAACCAGCTTCAGGTGAACGGCTCTGACTGTAAAGCACACAAAAACACAAATGTATGAATTAAGTAGCTTACATCCTCTACCCCTACGGTCGGCTATCAGCACTGGCCCGGCATAATCAAGCCCTGTATTCAAAAAAGGGTACTCTAGATGAGTCCTATCGCTTGGTAGGTTGCCCATGATGACCTGAATAGGCTGAGCTTTGAAGCGAGTGCAGCGAACGCAGTTACGCACTACATTCTTGGCTAGGTTTCTGCCTGCTAATGGCCAGTAGGTGAGTCTAATGTATGCTAAAAGTAATTGTGGCCCTGCATGAAAGAGTGTTTTGTGCTCTCTTTCGAAAATAATTTTCGTCAAGTGATGTTTGCTACATAAAAGGATAGGATGCTTAACATTGTAACTGTAGTTGGAGTTGTTAAGGCGTCCACCTACACGTATTAAATTGTCTGAATCAATGAAAGGAGAAAGACTTATTAGTCGATTCTTTTTATGTAAGGCCTGATTAGTTTTGAGACATGAATATTCCTCAGGAAACATTTCCTGTTGAGAAATCTGTAATATAAGATTCTGAGATGATTGTAATTCTGAAACTGTTAAGTAAGTAGATTTTTTATTATTCTGTTTTTGTCAATTATTAATAAATCTTTGTATATAGGCTGTAAATGATGATTTTGTATGAATTAAATTTGAAAATATATTGTTATTATTTTGGTTATGTGTATTAGTTGTATGCAAAGACGTATCTGGTAAAGATTGAATTTGTGTATTAGGTGATGTAGGAAATTTGATTTCTCTATGACTAAGAAAATTAGGACCCGACCACCAAAGAGTGGACGACCTGATGCAATCAGCCTTCACCCCCCGAGATGTGAGATCAGCGGGGTTGCTCTTAGAAGGCATATAGCTCCACGTCTGTCCAGTCGTAGCTTCTTGAATTTCACTCACTCTATTGCGGACAAATTGATCAAGCAGACTTGGCAATGTAGACAACCATCCAAGTACGATCATCGAGTCACACCAAAAGAAACAGTGATTAAACTCTTTTTCTGAAGGTACAAAAATCACTCACTCTAGAGTCTAGAGTGAGTGATTTTTGTACCTTCAGAAAAAGTCTTGTGCCCAGTAAAGCACCACACAACTCCAGCCTTGGTATGGTTGTGGGCTTTATAGGGGCCACCTTGTTTTTGGAAGCTAAAAGGCGAACGCAAACTGTTCCATCGACTGCTACCGTTCTCACATAAATACACGCACCATAGGCGCGTTCAGAAGCGTCTGTGAAAGTGTGTAGCTCTACTAACGAAGCATTGCTACAAGATACCCAACGAGGAATGTGAACAGAGTTAAGAGCCGGAAGTGACTGTACAAACTCAAGGAATTGTGATTTTATTTCTGTTGGTACTTCATCATCCCAGTTACATTTAAGTATCCACAGCTGCTGTAACATAAGTTTAGCCTGAACTATGCACGGCCCGACAAGGCCAATAGGATCAAACACCTGACTAATTAAAGATAAAATATTATGCTTTGTAATTTTTGAAGTATCTTTTAAATCTATAGAAAAGAATAATCTGTCTGTTTTACAGTCCAGTATACCCCAAGTGTTTTGCTAGGAGTGTCATTTAGGTTTAATTATTTATCTTGATTTTCTGGTTTTAGATTAGTGACTGACTCTAATATCTTCGGACTATTTGATTGCCACTTTGTAAGGTGAAACTACCCCTTAACATAAATTTATGACGGACTCAATCGAATCTCCTCCACTCAAATAGTCATCTATATAAAAATGACGTCTGATGAACTGACTAACCTCTGGGTCTGAACATTGATCTGCAAGCGAAACTATGCTTTTTGTGGCCAAATATAGGACTAATGCTGTACCGTATGTCACTGTATTCAATGCATAGGTCTTTAAAGGAATTGAATCTGAAAACAATTTGTTGTAACGGGCGCTGAGATGCTTCAACTAAAATAGCTCTATACATTTTTTCAATGTCACCCGTTACAACAAACTTGTGTTGCCTGTATCTCAAAAGTATGGATAGCAGATCCTCCTGTACGGTTGGACCTACCATCTGAATGTCATTGAAGGACTTGCCCCAGGTGCTGGAGGCCGAAGCATCAAAAACTACGCGAAGATTTGTGGTAGAACTTGACTCGCGCACAACACCATGATGAGGCATAAAATAATTAATTTCTGAATGATTTGTTTTTGAATGTTCTGTCATGAGATGAAGGTTAAAATATTCTTGCATGAATTGCAAATATCTGTTTTTAAATGTGGAGTCCCGCTCAGATCTACCCTCTAGGGAGAGAAAACGATGCTTCGCCATCGCGTAAGAGTCACCTAGGCACTCGAGCGAGTCCTTCAATGGTATGGTGACAACAAATTGACCATGCGTATCCCGACGTGTGGTCTCTTGAAAGAGTTTTTCAAAAGCCTGTTCTTCTGAAGAGAAACAGTTTGCAGACGATACCGTATCAAGTTCCCAGAAGCAAGTCAGCTGACCTGACTCCTCATGTGAAAGAAAAAGACAAACAACAGGTTGTGTACGAAGATGAGACCGACTGACGCGGCCCGAAATAAGCCAACTTAGTTTTGATGACTGTAATCTAGGCTGATTATGGCCTAAATTAATGGTATCGGAACCTAAGACGTCCCAGAATACCTCAGCACCTACTAAAATATAAATACAAAAACAAAGGATCTGCTAATTGATTACCTGACGGGATGGTAATATACCTTTTATCTACATAAGTGCCAGGCAGCGATTGTGTGATCTCTGGTAAAACAAAGCAGCTTACTTTCACCTGATAGCTACTATTACAAGATCGCAAATGAAGACTGCAGCTTTCTGAGGTACTAGAAACTTGACAGTTTATACCTGAGACAGTAGAGCTAGTGCTGCGTTTTACCAGGCCGAGCTTCCCACAGAGCTCTTGGGTGATGAAATTGGAAGTGCTACCGTTGTCTAACAGTAGTCTGGCAGTATGAAGCTCTCCATTGACGTCTGTCACCTTTGCCAAGGCTGTGGATAGCAAAATGTGAACCTGATTAGTGTCAGAACAGGGCAATACGACGTTTGTTGACAAAACAATGTTTTCCCCTGTCTGTTTTTCTATTGGTTGCCTATGTAAGAGGGTATTGTGTCTGATCTTGCAATATTTGCAATGTGAGAGACTGCAACGCTTTTCGGTATGACCAGGTCGAAGACAGTTCATACAAAACATTGCTTTCTGAAGCCTTTTGAAAACGTGCTTCTATGTCAAGATTTCTAAAAGGCTGACAACTGAATAAAAAGTGATTCTGAAAACACATAGGACATTTAACAATGTCTGAATTGTTATTATTTTTAGTTTTAGTTGTTGCAAGGAAGTTTTTTGTTTCGTTGTTACGTTTGTGTTCTTTGTTGTTGTTGTGTTTTTATTATTATTTTAGGAATCAAGTAAATCTGCTATATTTGTTAAAAATTTAATGTAATCTTTTAAATTTGGAAAGGCATCTATAACCCTGTTTTTTAATCTCAGAGACAGAATTGACACATGCAAATGTCAAGTTTAGAAATAATGTTGCCCGCTCTTTTGTGCAGTGTTAAACCTACGATACCGGTTTGTTGAATCGTAACTTTTTACCCGACTGCGCAAAGCAAAGGAGGGTACTGTGTTTCAAAGTCTATGTATCTATGTAAGTATATATATGTTTGTCTTTGTACCTATGCGGCATTGTACAGGCCAAATTGTGCACGAGGGCGGATTAGAATAAATCTCACTTTTTTTTAATAATGTAAATTTTTAGTTAATTAATTTTATAACGTTAATCAATTCGTCTTAATCATGTGAGGTTCACTAAAGATATGACAGTTAATTATAAAAAATCGGCAAACTATATCAACTGGTACTCCACTTGATATAGTTTGCCGATTTATAAAAAAATACCTATTCAACGATACTTCGTTGAATAGGTTTTTTTTTATAAAGAGAACTAGCAATAGTAGCAATGTGGGTATAATTCACATTACTAGCAATCTTGTCGACCCCTCCAACTAAGCTAAATATGCTTGTGTCTGGACTGAGTTCACGTCAATAGTGTAATGGGAGGGGTTCGAACCCGCGACCTCTCGATCACCTTAGCCATTTTTAGGTATTTTTTCCTTCGTCTAATACCTTAGCCATTTTTAGGTTTTTTTTTCACTATTTTTCATTCAAAGCAATCGCTTAGGATTAAGTGTGCCATATTCAGGTTGCGGTTTTTTTCTTTCAAACCGACTGAATGGGGTATCAAAATAAAGGACTTTACGAGAGGATAACAAATAAGTATGTGATTTATTTGTATAAAACTAAATAGGAATGAAAAATCATATGAAAGACTGAAATCGTAAAACTAAAGAAAACATAAAGTTGGAATTATTCCTCCTTCCTTGACATATAATATTCTTATTTGATAACTTTAGAGGCAAGCTAGCTAAGCTTGGGGTTAGGTTTAAAGAATCTTTATTTCTCAAAAAGAACATTGTACAGTTCACTTATATGAGATTTATGTTTTAACAATAATTTCATCGTCGTCTAATGACGCAGCATGCAATAGGAATAATAAAAAAAAGTACATTAAATTTACGTTTAAACATAAGATGGAGAAAAAACAATTGTAAAACATTAGAAGGGTAGGTCTATCTAAGGTTTGAACTCATAGCTGGCCAGTTAGAAACCAAGTACCCTCAAAACTACGTTCTAACTATTTAAAACGTCAGGCCAAATGTGTCATGTTTGTGTGCGTAAACCAGTATAGTCTCGGAGATCAGCAACCATTTATTTTTCTCATGTGTTTTATTAATTTTAATTTAGTGTAGATAAAATACATATTACATAAAATAAGTATGCAGTAACTACAATGTAAACAAATAAATATAAGTTTATTGATCCACAATACAGTCAGCACACGCACGTTCTCCCAAATAATTACATACAATATTATGCTTGTATAATTACATTCATGAGGTGTATATAATTATGTAATGTTAATACATGTATAGTTAATAATGTATGTATTCTTTATCATTTATATACATGTATATATACATATATATTTATATATATAAGTATTTAAGTAAGTGTATGTATTCATTGGGTATGTAATATAATATAATCCTTTAGTTTTCTTTTGTAAATTTCAATACTTTTGCATTCTTTGATTTCATTTGGCAATTTATTGTATAATTGGACACCTTCATATAGAAAGTTCTTTTTACCATATTTTACTGTCCTAGGGAAACGCAGAACTAAGTCATTTCTGTTTCTTAGGTTATGTGTATATATTTTTTTGTTAGTTTAATATTGCTTTGTGTACTTTCATCCAATATTTTTTTCACTAATATACATATATAGTAATTATATAGCTGTAATAAATTAAAAAGTTTAGTTTTTTCATATATTTGTTTGGTAGGTGTTAAAAAGTCATAACAGTATAATCGTTTTATTATTTTATTTTGGGTCCTCTGTAAGTAGTTGAGGTTAGTTTTAGATGCCGATCCCCATATCTCAATAAGATATTCAAGATTAGCTTTTACTAATGAATTGTAGATGGTGCGTTTAATCTTAGGAGGTAAGCAGTTTCCCATTTTGCGAAGAGCTCCAGAAAGTGATACAAGTTTGGCTCTAACATGATCGATATGAGGTTTCCAGGACAGTTTGTCATCTAACAGCAGGCCGAGATATTTTTCTATGCTAGACTGTTTAATATTTAGACTATTAACGACCAATGGTGCGTGAGTTGGTATCCTTTTATTTTTGGCCGCAAATATCATGTAGGAAGTTTTTGAAGTATTAATGGTAAGCAAGTTGTGTAGAAACCATTCATTAATTATGTGTAAATCATTTTGTGCTTCACTAATGATATCGTGTATGGATGGCCCGAAGTAGAAAAGACAAGTATCATCTGCATACAATGTTAGATACCCTGTTAGCCCTATTTGATTTATGTTGTTTACATAAATAAGGAATAACGGAGGTCCCAGAATAGATCCTTGTGGAACGCCATATACAATTTTTTGCGGAGTACTCTCGTAATTACCAATTTTAACTATTTGGTACCTGTTTGATAGATAAGATTCAAATAACTTGTATGCCGTTCCAGTGATACCTAAGTTAGAAAGTTTTTGTAAGAGCTTTAAATGGGAAACCGTATCAAATGCCTTTTTTAAATCAATAAAAATGCCTAAGCCTATATTTTTGTTATCTATATTTGTTTTTATTGTTGTTATTAAGTCGATTGTTGCTGATAGGGTGTTCGATTGCGATCTAAAGCCATATTGTTGTTTTATCAAAAAGTTTTTCTCGTTTAGGTAATCAATTAAGCGGTTGTAAATAATTTTTTCAAAGATTTTAGATATCACTGGAAGCACAGAAATTGGCCTGTAGTTACTGGGGTCTGTTTTTGTGCCTGATTTGAAGATAGGAGATACTTTCGCCAACTTTAGGCTATCAGGGAATACACCATGATCGAGACATTTATTAATGCAACTAACCAGGGGTATAATTATAGCACTTTTTATACATTTTAGTGTTTTTGTGCTTATTCCATCTACGCCTGTGCTGGTATCAATATCCAAGTTTTCGATAATTTTATCTACTTCGTCAACCGAGCAAGGTTTTAATTGAGTAAGTGTTTTGTGTGCTTGTGTCCGTCTGTGTACATTAGTGTGTTACCTGAGTTTAAGTGATATTCCAATGGTATTCCATTGGCCAGCTCTGAACCAATAGTAGCAAAATAAACATTGAATATATTACAGATTTCTTCACCATCTGTTACATTTTGCGAATTAATTATGAGTTTAGGAGGTGACGTATTCATTTTGGTCGTATTCATTGTTAGAAAATTAATAGTTTTCCACATCTTCTTGGGATTTTTACAATTTTGAAATTTGTTGTAGTAATAACTGGTTTTACAATGATTTATTTTCTTCCGTACATTATTACGTTCCGCTAAGAACTTTGTCTTCACATCTATATTTGCTTCACCATCCTTTAACCGTTTCCATGAGGTGTTTCTGCTTTCTATCATCTGAATAACTTCTTTGTTTATCCAGTCATCCTTTGGTAAGTTCATTATTTTAGTTTTTTGCTTCTTGTTTTGTAGTATGTGTGACTTAATAAATTCTTCTAGATATTTGTAATCTTCATTCTTGCTTATGTATCCAGCTTCACTTATACTTTTATATAAATTTTGAAAATCTATCGCTTCATATTGAACCTTCTGTTTAGTTTTTGGCTTGTATTTGAACATTTCTAAATAAATTTGTTTATGGTCAGACATGGCCGACTCTAGAATGACAAAATGGAAGGATTGTTTCTGAAGGTCCGTTGCAACATGATCTAAAATGGTGTTTGTTGTCTGAGTCTCTCTCGTTGAGTAATCCTTATCTATTTTATTTAAGATGTCGTAGCCACTTTCTTCGAGTTCTGATAAGTATTGAATGACACATGTGTTCTTGGAATCCAGTAGGTCTAGGTTGAAGTCACCAAACACTATCGATCTCTTTCTAGCTTCCAGTTGCAAGGTATATTTTTCGAAGAAATCTTTTATGTTAGTGTTCCCTGGTTTGTATATACCACCGACATGCAGTGCATATTTAGGAAGATATATCCATAGGTAGTGGTTGTTATCTTTATAGGTGTTTTCAGTTATTTCGAAGGGAATACCGTCATAAATGTAGATTGATACGCCCCCACCCTTACTGTCATGTCTGTAGTTGTAAATATGTTTATAGTTAGGTAGATCGTATAATTTTGCGTCTTGTTCTGATGTTATCCAGGTCTCTGTAAGTATTATGACATGTACTGTGGAGGGAATAGCTTTAAGGATGCATTGTAGTTCTTCAAATTTTCCTGTAGCGCGGATACTTCGCACATTTGCGTAGAAGAATTTGAGAAAGGATGATTGTGAGGGTAAGTCTGTATACTTATGTACTACTTGGTATGTAATGTTTCCTTGGCTTAGATTATTGGAACATGTGGGGTTAGGCCTGTCTCGTTTTTTGAGTTCTTGATAATAGTAGGTATTCCTTTGACATATTTAATTATTAAGTTGTTTTCCCCTTTACTCTCACGTTCTTTAAGCTCAATTTGGAGATTTTGCATATATGATCTCTGAGCCGGTGTTTGGTCCGAATATATTTTTATAGTCTTGGGCAGTTTTGAGCGATTCTTTAGTAATGATTTTGTTGTATTAGGAGAGTTAAATATAAGTTTTATTGGTCGGGTCTTATCCGCATTATATTTACCTAATCTAATAGATATTAGGGGTTTAGGACAATCTGGGTAGGCTTGTTTTAATATCTCGTGAACTTTCTCAATTTCACATATGTTTCCTGTCGAGAGGTTGTCATTTTTCTCATCACTCAGACCCACTAATATAATGTTTTTGTCCCTTTGAAGTCTGTCTTGTATTTCGACAAAAAACTCATGTTGTGTTCCAAAATTTAAGTCTTGCTTTGTGTTCTCAATTTTAAGTTGGCGTAGCTGATCCTCAATTGTAATAATTTTATTTTGAGTTATTTTATGTTCAGTGGTAATGTTTTTTACTGACGTATGCAGCTTTTTATATTCCTGGGTAAGGTTAGCAGTCGTCTTTTTCAGATCCTGAATTTCTTGCTTAATTTCGTTCCGCATTTCTGTTATATTTTCAATTTGATTTTTCATAGATTCTCTTAAGCACTCCATTATTTCGCTACGAAATTGAGCTAAATCTCTTTTAAAATCATATTCCAAGGAGTGCGGTTTTCTCTTTCTAGAGTCTTTGTTGACTCGAACTTCATCATCCTCGTAATTTGACAAATTGGAGGTGGATCCACCACTCGCACTCCCGCTAAACATTAGTGACTTTGGTGGAGTTCGCGGAAAACTCATGTTACCTAGCTCTCGGACTAGGCGCACAAAACCAGTTGTGACGGCTTATCTTTGTCGACCGTAGATACACTATTCGTGCAATTAACGTAGTTTTTTAAAAATACACTTTGTTTGTTATTACACAGAAGTTAATTTAGTATAGCAATATTATTTATATTTCAAACTTTAAATATAGTTGACTTAAAAAGGTTTAAGAACACGTCCGCACACTTCGCCACTCGACAACGCTACTTGATGGGGTTGATTATTTTATTGGTTTAACCCTCTGATGATGCTGCTGCTTATATTGTGATGGGCGCCTGCCGCCTTGGCAGTAACAATACATTGGGCGTTTCTTCATTGATCGGCACCGCGCAGCGGCCCAGCATCGATACCGACAACGACATCGGTAGACGCTTAATTCTATGAAATTGTAGGGAACAGTGTCTCATTGGCCCGCCCCGACACTAACATTCTGATAGGGCCATATAGTCAACGATATTACTGATAGGTTAGAAATAGGAGGCGATTCTGATGATTCAGAAGATTCGTAAGATATGGAGTCATTATCTGAATATGATTAACGAATACCTGAAATTAATTATGTATTTAAAAATATATATGTCTTTCGTTATTGATTTTGTATTTCTACGTTTTAAATTAGCACCAACATATTATTTCAGGATAACGTGTTATAAAAAACCGATACTTCATTTTATTAACGTTAAGTTTCGATAGTGGCGCATCACTGTTTAAGAATTGCAAAAAACTGGCAACCGTCGTAATGTCAACTTTGTCTCTGAGATTAAAAAACAGACCATAAATTGTTTTTATATTCTTCCCACTCCCTTCGTGTGACCTTGTCAAGTTTTTCTGACATCATGTATATAATAAGGGTTTCCCCTAGACCCCCTTGCTCAGAAGGCAGGAAGATTTTTATTTGTGACGTCAATCATATTCCGTAACGATTTACAAGATTCATATTGAATTTGTTCAAGATTAAATAAGGCCTACACGTGATTATTAACAAATAGTCTTTCATTGTCGTATCTTTCGGATAATAACTGTCAAGCTGTACCATAATTATCTGCTTTGTAATCTATGCTTCTTATCACTAATGACGCGCTGCTGGTTAAGGCAGCACGTAAGTAATGAAATATGTTGATGTCTTGTATGCTGTCATTGTTATGAATAAGAGAAAGAAACGTATCTCGGAATTCAAGCCAGTGCTGATAGTCCACGTCGAAGTGAGGCAAGTCTACCTTAGGCAGCTGAACGAAGTCGTGCCTGCAGCCAGAGCCGTGGTGCAGAAGATCACTGACGGAGATAGCAGACAAGAGCGCGGGTGAGGCCATTGAGAAACACGGTGAAGCCCTTGCGGTATCCCTCAACATCTCAAAGACCGTTGACAGGGTCTAGCACGCTAGTCTGCTGAACAAGCTTCCCGCATTCGGTGTCCCTGCTGGCTTATGCAACTGGATTTCCGACTTCTTGAGTGAGTGGTTGATCCGAGTGGTCATTGATGGCTGCTCATCGGATCTTATAGCAATTAATGCCGGTGTTCCTCAAGGGTTTGTTCTTTCTGCTGCATATCAATGATCAACTTCAGCTGGGAGCAGTTGGGTACACGGATGACAGCACAGTCTCAGAGAGATACAGATCAGCTGATATTGCTAATGAGCCCGACAAGTTACCGGTGCAATAAGTACGATAACGAAAATAAAAAACCGGTCAAGTGCGTGTCAGGCCACGCGCAGTGTAGGGTTCCGTAGTTTTTATAACAGCCAAGTGCGTGTCGTATTCGCTGACTGATCGTTTCGTACCATGCTCTAACTAAAAGCCAAGCATGACTACCTAACTAATTTGACTTCCTATACAAATCCTCACCTGATCCGACAATTTTGCACAGAAAGTATTATTTTTTTTAGAGATTTGTATAAAACTTGTCATAGCCGGTCTGCGGCTGTGGAAAAAAACTAAAATACAGATCCAAAGACACCATCTTCTGAAATTAAAGTTATTTTTCACATTGTACCTAGTGGTTTTTTGGAAGTCGGTTTTTTTGTTAAAAAGTTTTTTTCTTTACAAAACTTATTTAAATATGAAACTAGCGCGATACAACTGACGCCTAGCGCCATCTATTGACATTTCTATGGAGTTGTTCGAAATTTTCGAGTCAAATACAATTGGTCGACTATTACTCGTAAACTTGTAAAGCCCACTTATGTGTAATAGTTTTCCTTTAAATTTCATTACTACTGCCGTGACATTTGAATTTCTAACTACAACCGTTTAGTTGGTAGAGGGGGGACACTTGACACTAACGAAAATCGGTACTTTTAAAGCTTGATTAGTCACGAACGATTTACTTAATCAAAAAACGGTCTTTCCAAACCCCTAATATTTTTGAAAGACCTATCCAACGATATCCCACAATATGGTAAGGACGAAAATAAAATTATTATTCCACTTTACATGTAGGGGAGGTACCCTAAATAATTGTTTGTTTCAAAATTTTATTTTACCACTATTTCGGCGTCATTAACGTGTATGTATACTCATGCCAAATTACAACTTTCTAGTACCAATAGTTTTTGAGCTAAACTGCGGACAGACAGACAGACAGACGGACATGGCGAAACTATAAGGGTTCCTTGTTGACTACGGAACCCTAAAAACACTAATGAGGTTGTTTACGCGTTTAGCAAACACTTGTAGATAACGAGCGAAAACATTCCTTATGTTTTAAGAAATTAAGTTATTATGCAAAATGACGATGATTTAATTATGGAAAGTTCCACTGAATAGGTAAACTATATATAAAGAGATCAATGTATGCCTGATCCGTATAGCACTATTTTAAAGTTCCTGAATAGAAAAGGCGAATAGATAATGGAATGGACTCACTCAGAATAATGTCCCTCAGCTGGGTAGACTGTCCTTTAAGTGTCCTCTACGGCGTAAGTAAGCGCGCGATTCGGACGGCCAGCCCAAAGTCCACAAGAGGCGCGTGCGTAACACAAAAAACGGCGATCTTCTTTCACTCGAAGGACCATAATAATATGTTGAGTATCAAGCTCCAGGTGTGCTGCTGGTGGTCTTGAATAAAACTACTTGATTCCGATGTTTTTTTTTATATATATCTTTCTCTGCTTTTCGCACACGTTACGCGTCCCAGTATTAACCCTCTGCGACTGACGTGGCTCAATTTTTACTATTGTACTGACGTGGTAGTACACCAGACACCATTACAACAGCAAATATTTTTATTGATTTAAATTCTGCAGCTATTTTATTGGTTTGTATTTAATTAATAGCCGATTTTTTATGTGAATTTTACTTCAAATAAATAAAACAATGTGTGCTTTTTAAATTAAATTGTGTTTATTGACTTCACATAAATCAGTCTTTGAATCACTACTTAAACATTAATGACATAGAAAAACTACTAAATCAACGTATTTTAAATTCAACATTATACATTTTTAAAATTAACAATTAGAGTAATCAGTCTAGGAAACATGAGATACATTCGTTGGTTGACTACAAAATTAGACAGTCTCCAAATCACAGCTTTGTTTGACAATTATCACATAGTAGCTTGGAGCACTGAAGGCAAATTGGCTTCGAACAATCACAGCAACAGTATTTCATCTGCTTTTTTATTTTTGTTGGACAAATGGAACTAAATTTTCTGACACTTGGTCGAACAGAACGAACTAGTGGTGGTGGAGGGGGGAGATTCTTGCCTAAAACCCTAGTGACAGTCATTCGCAGCTCCCTTGGCAATCCTTCGTTGTATACTCGGGTTTTCATATGATTCAGCTAGTGTTGCCCAAACGAGACAGAGTCTGTTACATTGTTCTGAGATCTCAACTACCGTTTAATAAATAGCAATAGGATAATCGCTAATTGCAAGACTCTTGCGAGACTCTCGTTTGGGCAACACTAGATTCAGCACTAAATCTCTTGCCATATTCAATAAAAAAAAGTTCCATCACTGTCAGAACAATTCTAATACAGTACAAAGCTATTTATGCCTGCCCTGTCCAGAATCCAGTCACCGACGAGTTTTACGGCTGCAACAACAAATAGAGCATTTCTTATCCACCTCATCCACTCCACATTATGTATGAATATAGTCTGTAACCATAACTGGTTTTCCTGTATCAGTACCTATTTCTTGAATGTGATGAGATGAAGAAATCAACAACATGACTTTATTTGGTTTTGGCACTGTTGTGACTCGTCTGAAGATCGTTGGCGTTCGACCAATGCGGCAGATTCCTATTGTGCTTCTACATTTGGCTGTGGATCTTCTTCACATGAAATTATATCATCTTCGAAGTGTTAGGTTTCTGGCTTAAAAGTAGGATTTTCAACTTTATCATCAATATCACTTTCCTCTTCTAGCCACTATAATATTTGGTCTTCATGACCCACGAAAGTTCCAGCCGACGTTATCTTACGAATATAAGTACCTGGCCTAGCGTTGTTACTTGAGTCAGCCATCTAAAAATAAGAAAAATAAGATATATATATTTTAAATTATATACAGTTTGCGCCGCGAGTTCACCCGGACTTGGACTTTATATACTACTTCGCCTTTGCAACTCAGTCATAACACAAAACCCTATAAGTATTTTTTTTTTAATTTGGCTAATTATTAATTGAATAGTATTAGAACTTGGAAATTTAAAACTTATTTACTGATGTGGTTGTTTAGGAGACACTATGATAACATAACCATTTTACTGAGGTGGTAGTATAGAAGACACTTACCTTAACGCTGATGTAGTAGTCTCCTGGACACCTTCCCTCTGCTTAGCACACGCGCGCTCACTGCGACCGCCCGCCGCGCCTTGACCGACGCGCGAACTCACTACAGTAAGGTACTAAAAGCACCGGCGCTCAAGTTTGAAAATTAACGGAAATAAACAGAATTTCATATTTCGTGGTGTCTGTGGGACTACCACATCAGTCGCAGAGGGTTAAAAGACAGTAGATAGCATTTCTATTGCCTTATTATTAAGATTTCTGTGTCTTAGACGAACCCGACGATCTCACCACAATCCGACAAGAGAGCAGTAGGGAAACTATATAGCACTCTTAAAAAACACATTCACAAAACGCGTTCCGTATTCCGGCCTCGCCGGCGAGGCCCATCATCGCGACGTCCGCGTACTTGTAACGTCAACCCTCCCCGACCTTTGCGAGACAGCCCTCAATGCTGAGACAGTAGCAATAAATAACCCCGCTAATAATAATATGACCTAGCCTGACTCTTTGTTGTCCAGTGTGAATTTCAGTGCGATTTAAGCGTTAAATAATAAGTATTGTAGTATGATTAACTGTGTTAATTTTTATTTTGCTTGTATTTAATTAAAGTGTTGATTTTGGTCTAATTGGCGTTTATTATTTCTATATCGAACCCCAGCTCATAACAATTTCAATTTCAATTCAATGTAATATTGTATTTTGGTCAGTAAGTTTGTATGCTTTAGTTGTAAGCAAGACATGTCGATACATACTTATTTATAACACCTTGTATACCATATTTTAAGCAAATAAATACATCTTACCTTATCTTAATACTTTCATTGCACGTACGGCTACAGAGAGGAATTCTCTGCCGGAGTCTGTGATTCCTGAAAGCTATAACCTGGGGGGTCTTTAAGTTGAGGGTGAATAGGTTACTTCTAGGTAAGCGTGCTCCATCTTCGACCACATCATCACTTACCATCAGGTGAGATGGTGGTCAAACGCGAGCCTATTTTCAGCAAAAAATCCTAATCATTGCTCATTCTTACATCATGCAAAATCTATATTTGTTTTTAAACTTGATATTCAACTTAACTAAAACATAAAAAATGCGTTAGCGTAGTGTTTATTAGTAAATCTAGTTCAAGGTTCATAGGTGTTCCCCTGAATGCTCCTAAACAGGCGGCGAGTTTATGGTGATTCCCCATCCTATATGGTAAAGCGACTTAGTCTATAAGGACAGTTTTCGGTGTTTGATATGTATTTATAAAGCTAGTTTTGATAACTGTTGCTTAATACAGGGTGGCCAGTTAAGAGGTATACAATTTATTTTATAAATTTTCTTTTACATAAAATGGAAATTAGTAGGTATTGTTTCAAAAATATTATATTTAGGATTGGCAATTACGTATGGAAAATAACATCTGCCACATGTCCACCGCGTGACAAATGTGAGCTCTTTTTATCGCGTTTCTCATCACATTTTCGCACATTTCCGGCGCTATCCAACTAACTGCGTCTCGGATATTCTGTTTTAAATCTATACTAATATTATAAAGCGGAAAAGTTTGTTTGTTTGTTTGTTTGCTTGAACGCGCTAATCTTCGAAAGTACTGGGTGGATTTGGATGCAATTTGGTATGGAAGTAGCTTGAAGCTTGAGAAAGGTTATAGGCTACTTTTTACCCGACTGCAAAAAAGGAGAGTTATGTTTTTACCGTGATAGAATCCACGGGAGCGAAGCCCCGCGTGAGTACTAGTGTTGAATATTTCTCAGCTTGTTAACATAGACAGGTCCCTTTAGATAGCCCCACAGAAAAAGTCAGGAGCTGTCAAATCCGGTGATCTTGGGGGCCAATCAAAGTCTCCATCCAATAATCCATTTTTTTAAATTAATGTACCTGAAAACATTCATAAAATTTACTTCTCACGGCCTTTTCCAAGGCCACATTGGATATTATTTAATTGACTTGTTATGTAACCAGCAATCACTTAATTAGATATTCATGGTGGTCTTGGTCACAAACAAACATCATGCGAAGCTAATGGAGGCGAGCGATAAGAGCAAGGTAGGTTAGGTAGTCGGTACCGGTAGGCCAGCGACCGAAACAAGCGGAAACCGGTAAGTTTTATTTTGATTTTAGCCGTGCTTACTCTTTGTAAAATCTCTGGGCTAACAAGATTGCTAATAGTGTAAATTCGGGTAGAATTCACTTTGCTTGTTCTCTTTTTTAGGGTTCCGTAGCCGAATGGTAAAAACGGAACCCTTATAGTTTCGTCATGTCTGTCTGTCTGTCTGTCCGTCAGTCCGTATGTCACAGCCATTTTATTCCGAAACTATTAGGACTATACTGAAAACTGGAAAACTGTGAAACTTGGTAGGTATATGTATGTGTGCTGTGCCCCGCGGTTTCACTCGCGTATAATCCTACTACTGTTATTAACTCGATGATTTCTGAATATTAATGAATAGATGTTAAAATTTAAGTATACCTATCTAATTCGCACTGGATAGAGAATCGCGAAGTAAAGATAGTTGTTAATTATATTGTTAAGAATAGATTTACAGTATTTCGGTATATACAATATCTTAGTTCTACTTTCTTGTGGTATAAGTATGTTTTGGTTTTCCCTGCGTCCGGATCTACATAGATAAAGGAACGTACATATAATTGGCCATGTGAAAAAAAAAATTGGCCAAGTGCGAGTCAGACTCGCCCATGACGCGTACCGTAGTGGCTACGTCAAATAACTTTGTTTAATCATAGTGTTTGTATGAATAACAAAGTTCAAACGATCCATATTTTCAAAAAACTGGTCAAAGAACACAGCTTCTCCATCATCCCGTAATTTATATGTTTATTTATATTTGTTTATTGTATCTTTATATTTTCTTTTATTAATTAAATGTGTTTTTTTTTTTGTAATTTACGTAATTAATATTTATTCACACTGTGTCCATCATCTCTTATTCAACTCTCAGGTCTGCTCGATGAAATTTCTTATGAAGTTAGCAGCACCTTTGTGCACTTTTGTCTGTATTTTTTTTTCTCTTTTAAGTCTTTTGTGTTTACATAAAGAAATACACATATTTGCGGTTTCTAAAAATGTTCTATATCTCAAAAACTACTGGCTGTATCTTGTTTGAAAACTAACTAAATTTGAGTTAAAATATTTCATTAAAATATACAGTATACATATGTATATATATATTTATTTTTATTTTAGACTTTTGTTCAAGCTCAAAACCACATATCAAACAATCTTACCCGGTACGGACCATAGTTGCACTAAAGCTCTCTAGATGGTGTTGCCGTCGAATTAGAAGTCGCTATGGTTTCGTTACCGGCGTTTGGTTAGGGTCTTAGCTAGCGAAAATAAAGGGAGACATCCTCCACAGATCAATATACGTTGTAGTTTTATTTAAAATCCAACTATAGCAGTATATACACTATTAGTTCAAATAGTTCAACCCCCCCTTAAGCGCTGGACATCTATCCTGGGGTTCGGTGCTTAACATTGGTCCTACGAGCCGGAACCGGATAAGTATACACTTTTTGAGTAGTTCGGCGCTGGTACTCGCAGTGGATCGCTGCAGCAAGAGTCCGCGCATTGGCTGCGACAGCTCAGCCCAGTATTGTGGGACGAGCTCGGAAGCAGCAGCAGCAAAGTGACGCTATAGGGGGCGCCACTTGCACCAGTTCAAACCAGAGGTGGATTTAGCCACTCTGGTCCAGTTCAACGAGACGTCAGAAGAAAGTCGTCACACAACCAGTTCATCGTGTCATCATAGCACGAGCTACAGTTCATCGAGTCGCTACCAGAGGGCGCCACACACATGAAGTTCAACCAGTAGGTAGTTGTGAGTGAAGTGCAATCGTGAGTACAATTTATATTTTAAACAAAGACAATTCGGTCAAGCAATTTCAAAGTTAAATTTTTTGGTGCCATTAACTTGGAAGATTATAGAACAAATTTGGACTTATAAAATTTAATTAGATTTTTAAACTTAGAATATTTATTGTTAAGTTACTTGTAAAATTATTGTGCATGCATATTAGACTTAGAATAGTTTTACAAAAAACGACGGAACGGGGAACCTACGCCCAATTTCCGCCAGATCATAAGTTATTTAAAACACTTGTAAAATTTGAAGTAATTAATTAGAACTTGGGTTTTTTGTTCGTGTTTTGAAGTTCAACTTTTTTTGTAAATGAAACAATGTTTACATAGTTCTTAATGTTTTAAAGTGAACAGTACTGTTTTTATACACTGGTTGATTTGTTTATGATTTGATAGATGTTTAAATTAGATTATTTACATAATATATTTATATACACGTTTAAAAAGATCAATTTATACACGTTTTTGAAGAAGCTTAATTACATTGGAATTTATTTTATTATTTTAACATGGAAGGATTAATTAATGTATTAAGGAATCATCAAAGTGTAATTATTAAAGGGTTAGCCAATTTCAAAAAGAGTCCTCAAGATAGATTAACTGTAGAATATATTGAAACCAGATTAGAACTATTAGAGAAGGATTGGGCGTCATTTAAAGATGCAAATACTAAACTTTATGAGAGTTTTAAATTAGATCAGATCGACCAAAAGATTGTTGATATTTATGATACATCAGAAGATACATATATTACTTATAAAAGTCTACTCAAAGCAAAGCTTAATGAAATGCAAGTAGTAAAGGAACCAGTACAACTTAGTGTTAGTTCTGCCAGTAGTCAATTTAAGTGTTCAAGTACGTTAGTTAAATTGCCAAAGATTACTATTCCAATGTTTTCTGGCAAGTATGAAGAATGGACGACATTTCATGATCTTTTCGTTTCATTAGTTCATAAAAATGAATCATTAGATAATGTTCAAAGGATGCATTATTTAAAGGCTCATCTTGCTGGTGAGGCTGAGCAATTAATACGGCATACGCCTATAACTGACGCTAACTATACTCAATGCTGGGATATGTTAATAAAGCGATATAGTAACAAAAGGTACCTCACAAACTGTATTTTAAAAAGGTTATTTTCTCAAAGGCGTATGCAGGCTGAATCGGCTACATCATTAAAAGAGCTATTAGATACAACAACTGATTGTTTAAGTGCATTATCAAACTTAGGCATAAATGTGAGTACATGGGATGTGATTATGACACATATAACGGCATTCAAGTTAGACCCCGACACGCGCAAACAATGGGAATTAAGTGTCAACAGTAGCTATTCCAATAATGATTTACCTACCTTTGAACAATTTAAAGTTTTCATCGAGAACCGTTTCCGCGCACTAGAATGCATTGAAACCAAAAAGGGTTCCGTACACCAGGTCAATAATATCACTCACTCACCCAAGGCTATGATAGCCACTAGTTCCTCATACATGAAGTGTGAGTTTTGCTCGGAGACTCACAAACTTTGTTTTTGTAAACAGTTTGCTAAGCAGTCTCTCGAAAATAGACGTGAGTTTGTAGCAAAAAATAAAATATGTTTTAACTGTCTCGGTAGTAATCACACCATTTATAATTGCAAAAACAAGGACACCTGTAGAGTTTGCCAAAGGCGTCATCATTCCTTACTGCATCTCAACAGTGAGTCTGATGAAGATCAAGACTCTGCAGGAAAGCCGACAACTACCGATAGTGCTAATTCTTTAACCAGTGCTACTCGGATAGTATCATGCTTGTCTACAGAGAACGTATCCAAGCCTAAACAGGTTTTATTGGCGACTGCACTAATAAACGCCGAGTCAAGAAGAGGTAGATACCAGACAGTCCGAGCCTTAGTTGATCAAGGTTCGCAAGCTTGTTTTATAACTGAGGACACTGTTCGATATCTCGGCCTGAAAAGGATTCCTATTCAAGGACTGGTTTCAGGACTGGGAGATAACAGAACAACCATGTCGAAGTACATGGTACATCTCACGATTGGATCTCGTGTAGATTCCAATTTTAAGTTTAGGTTAAGCGCTTACGTATTAAGCAAGATCACTTCCTATCTACCTGAGCGAAGTTTAAGTTCATGTAACTTTGACTGGTTAGGTACGAACAATCTGTGTTTAGCAGATCCGGAGTTCAACACACCTAATAAAATAGACATTTTATTGGGTGCTGATGTTTATAGCAGTATCATAAAGGAAGGTCTTATGAAGAGTCCTTCTGGTACTCTGGTAGCACAGAGCACTACCTTGGGATGGATACTGTCGGGTAATTGAGAAGCACCCTGGTTGTGATAACATAGCCCATGTAGTCACATTGTGCACCAAAAACTCAACAATCAAAAGGCCAACATCAAAATTATGTATTTTGCCTGTTTCAGAGCAATAATAGTTTGTATCATAATCAATTTTTGTCATTCAAATTTGTGTCAACTTTTATACTAGTTTAGTTATTATTAGTAAATTGATATCAACAATGTATTATTACATACAAAATGAATAAATGAATTTGAATTATTTTAAGATATTATTTAAGAGTTCCAATGAAATTGTATTTCCCCCGCTTGGGTTTTTCCTTTTTACTTTATAATTGTTGAGTTTACACATTGTTATTTTTTATTCCCAACTACATATTCAAGCTTTTCAGTACAGTTATTGTAAATCTTATTTTTTAAGGCAATGTTTAGTTCAACAAATTACAATTATGTACATGTCGTTAATTATTTGTTAATTGTTAAAAAACTTATGCAAAGGTTCATTGTTTGTTACCAAATCAAGAACACTGTTGTAGTAGTTTAAGAAGGACATTCCATCAATAATGTCCTTAGTGGGCGGTATGTTCAAGCTCAAAACCACATATCAAACAATCTTACCCGGTACGGACCATAGTTGCACTAAAGCTCTCTAGATGGTGTTGCCGTCGAATTAGAAGTCGCTATGGTTTCGTTACCGGCGTTTGGTTAGGGTCTTAGCTAGCGAAAATAAAGGGAGACATCCTCCATAGATCAATATACGTTGTAGTTTTATTTAAAATCCAACTATAGCAGTATATACACTATTAGTTCAAATAGTTCAACCCCCCCTTAAGCGCTGGACATCTATCCTGGGGTTCGGTGCTTAACAACTTTATTATTTTAAAAGTTAGAGAGGACACATTTTACTACTTTGGAAGTGTATATGTATGTTCCAAATTACTGGATTTGAGGAAAAATTATTTTACGAATCTTAATTTCATTTTTAAAGATCTATCTATAGATACCCGCACGTACAGCTTTGATGAACCAAACATATTTTTAGTTTCAGTTCCATGTATGGGGAGCCTCTCCTTGATGTTCTTTTTTTACTATTTTTATATTTAAATCGGAGAGCGGTTTGCAGATTACATCGATATACCTTTTTCAACACGGTAATCTTAATAGTTTCGGACAGTCAGACGGACAAACAGACATGAGGGTTCCGTTTTTGCCATTCGGCTATAGAAATCTAACAACATAGCATTCATCGAATAACTTCGCTCGCCCTAAGTGGAGCGGAAAGGAGTGTCAGACTTCTACTGACAAAAAGCCTACCCTGTTCCTTCAGCTGCCCCTGCGTGCCGGGGTCGCGGTATCTCGTTAGCACATTCCCGCAACTCGCGCTTTATTTATTGTGACTTCGAAACATACCTTTACAGGAAATTGTATATTTTTAAAACTAAAATGTAAATCTGTAGATACCATAAATATTCGAGGTATTAGTGCCGCTTGTCTAGCCGCTGGTCCAGTGAAAACTATAGCAACTATGACATTGCTTCGAAGGTATTTTAATTAAAGTAACGACTTAGTTAGACCCTATATATTACCTACAATATATAAGAATTGAATCCCTATTATAGGTGCACACGAAATTAGGAATCGTAAAATATAGACCATAAATACGTATTTTTAAACTGTATACATCAATCGAACTAAAATAAAACAATATGAATAAACTAACTATAAACTTTAAACTAAACGATGACATAAAAATGGGATAAAAGAAACAAAAACGTATCAAAATGACTTATTCAACTAAACAGAAAGTAAAATAAAAATATTCAAATGTATAGATACAAAATACACATCTGACCTTAGAATAGCGTTGTTTTTCTAAGCATCTGACGTTAAAAAAGCTGAAACAATTTTACATTGAAGTCGGCACGGGTTATCGTTTATAAAACGGGCTAATATTTATTTCTAGACTATATTAGGTCATTATGAAAGTTTTAAGAAGGTATGCGTAAAAATATTTCGACATCGAAATTTAAGGGACACCCTATTGTACACTGACAGCCCTTAATCTGTCTCCTTTAAGTTTGTCCATCCAAAGGTTGTCTGTCAGAGATCGCCTTGTGCGATAAGACCGCCCATTGCATACTAATTTAATTTTTTTGTATCCATATAAATATTGTAAGGTGTACAATAAAGTATATAATAAATATAAAAATGTGTGTCCCCCCTTCTAACTTCTATAATGATGTAGTGAAAAATCTAAAAAATAAACTTTCAACCAAAGTTATCGGATCAGCAGTTTTTGAGATACAGCATTTTTTCTAAAACCACAAATATATAACTTTGTAATTCATACAAACACTATGAAAAACTAATTTATTTGGCATAGTTACTACGGAACCCTTCATGGGCGAGTCTGACTCGCACTTGGCCAATTTTTATTATTAAGAACTATCTAAAAATATTAATATTGTCGTTCGATCTATCGAATAGGTACATACTATAGGATAGTGGTTGTTATACAACTTTAACAAATAATTAAAGATGTTTATTGTTGTGAAATCTCTTATTTATTTCGGTAACTTATAATAAAGCTGCATTGCCCAAACTGACTCATTCCTCTTCGGTACAATCCTACTTCCTACTAATATTATAAATGCGAAAGTTTGTGAGGATGTATGTATGTTTGTTGCTCTTTCACGCAAATACTACTGAACGGTCTTCAATAAAATATGGTAAGTACCTACTAAGCTACTTTTCATTGGAATTCTCACGGGATCGGGATTTACGCAGGATTTACCTGATTCCTCCATCTCCATTTCACTGCCGGTCTACCAGACGCACGGCTGGTTTTATACCGTCTTGTCGTAGGTACCAAGCCCTTCTCCTCCACATTTATTGTGCGCACAGCCAAGTTGTGGAACTCTGCCGGCTTCTGTGTTCCCTGCCACTTATGTGTGTGTATGACCTTTCAGCCTTTAAAGCAACAGTGAATAGGCATTTTCTGGGCTCGCTCGTTCCATCGTAGACCTCATCTTACACTTATCATCAGGCGAGATCGAGGTCAAGAACCGAATCATCCGTAATAAAACAAACCTCCCACGCGAACGAAATCGCGGGCAAAACCTAGTGTTCTATACTATTCCTATTCCTATCGTAGTACTGGTATGTTTTTCGTTTGAAAGTGATTTGTGAGTGTATTTTGTTTGTTGTACTAACAAAATTCGATAATACGGCTTTCGCACTCAAATAGGTATTCCCTGTGAGGTATATAGTATGGTATTCGTTGAGGTTAGAATATTAAGTAATTAAAAGTAGGGTAATACATACGTGATTCTAGACGTTTTGTATATAATATATATAATACCTTCATTGTGCGTACGGCTAAGGAGTGGAATTCCCTGCCGGAGTCTGTTTCCCGATAGCTATAACCTCTTTAAGTCAAGAGTGAATAGGTTATTTTTAGGTAAGCTCCATCTTCGACCACATCATCACTTACCATCAGGTGAGATGGTGGTCAAACGCGAAGCTATAATCAATAAAAAAAATACAAGTAAGTAAGATGTTATCGTAATCGTAAAAATAAAATAAAAAGTTGAAAATCTGTTATTGACCATAGATAAAATAAATAAGTAGATTTGGTCAACAGACGAAATTATATCGGAACCGTGTGTCTCCAGTTAGGCGCTGGGCGGGGCAACAACTACACATGCAGTTTAATAAAATCAATAGATATGCACTCGCGCACACACCCGCATTTCTTAAATCAGAACGTACAATACAATCAATAATAAACCTTATTCCGTCAAACACAGCGTGTATTTACCATGCACCGTAGAATTTACCCACACAAAAACATCGGTCGCTATCGTTGTGCTGTGCAAAAGCAATTTATTTTACATATACGCTAGTGATTGACTAAATCGGAAAGTTATCGATTCTTCCATTTATTATTGTACAATTTTTTTTGGGCACCTGAAAATGAACCAAATAAAAAATTGCATGTCCAGAAAATATTACAATAACAATAAACATATTATTAAGAACATAACATTACATAATTATTATTAAATACTACCTACTAAGTATTAAGGGCTACCCTGGCGCTTTCGACTTAAATCTTAATATTTAATTATCATAGTGATAGGTCAAATAGAAGTCGATGTTAACTTACATTACGCTCTTGATCGGAACATACCAGCCGTATAGGTTGTATAGTATCCTGAAAAGTTGAATGACTGATTTTATGAATACCCTAAATCATGAGAATAGCTTTCAGTAATAAAATAAAATTTAACACACTTCTGCAAATATCAGTTGTACTCTTAATTTTGGAATTGTCCATTCAAAAAGCCTGCGACTTTTCTTTAGAGACTAGAACATTTCTGCGTTGAAGTGAACCGAGCATATGGTGCTATTTTTTGTAGGGTACCAGTTAGGTGGCATGCCTGTGGCATCAATCCATTCCTTTTTTATGTTACCATCTTTTGGGAAGCTGAAAAGTACGAAAAGCACTTATTTATCATTTACATACATCCTAAGCTACTTCTAAACGTCACCATATAATAAGCATCGCAATAATTACGTAACACACTATAAATCAAGATCTGAATGATTTTGACGTATATTGCTAATCCATTGCTTCATATGTTCGAAATATTGGTCTGCTCAACAACGTAAATACCGCAGTGAGTGTTGTTGATTTAGCATAATGAAACCGATTCCTACTGTAAGTGTGTTACGCAACTATTACCTGCGGGGTAACCGCAGGTAATAGTTTACTAGGTTATAATAGGTTTTTGTTATAAGAAAAATCCTAGTTAGTAGAGAAATTGTTAAATATATGAAAACAAACACACATCCATGCATAACAAATAAATAGCATGAATATATTGACTTATTTTAAGCTCAATTCACAAATATATTATCTGAACCATGCCGATTATTATAACGCATTCGAAGCTTCAATGGAAGCAAAACACAAAAACCATAAAAAATAAAGAAACAGCATGAGGATAAGGCATAACATACGATAATTCTAAACCGAAAAACACCACCGATTATTAACCTAAAATTAAAGTAACTTACTTTACGAATATTGGTTACGCATTTCTCTACTACTCTGTAAAAAAATCAAAATAAGTAACAAAACATTATTTACATCGATCTTCCAACCGGGCTAAAACGGTTGACAGATTGAAAAATAAACTATTGTAGCGACGGTGACGTCGGAACTCCTTACGCATGCTGCGGGCGTAAAATAAATTGTTTATTTTTTTTTACTTTTTTGTACACTTGACTTTTCAATGTATTTTTATTTCTGTCATCTCATGTAAAATAAAAGTTAAACATATTTTCTTAGAGGTTTCCGTATGTTATAAAAAACTTTTTACCAAAAAATTACACCAAGTCCTGACTTGGTGACAATGGGACCAATTTCAAAGTATACCCTTTCAAACAAAAAAAGCATTTTTCAAATTGGTTCAGCCGTCTCCGAGTAATCGGTGATCATACATAAAAAAATAATAATAATATACGCGTCGAATTGATAACCTCCTCTTTTTTATGTCATCGGTTGAAAAACCCCTAAACTATAATAGCAATATTTCATTCGTCAATCGACATTGCTGTCGATAGCTTACGTTAGTGGATCTGCACAAGCACATCACTAATTCGTCGCAAGAAGTGGCGGCCTCACTACGCGATGAATCCGCGTAATACAGTTTCGTATGTTATGTTTACATTACTTGTCCAGTTACTTAGTGACGAACTCAGGTAGTGGTTAAGGAGCAATGTATTTATAGCACAAGGAGTACAGTCGCTCTGATATTTGAAAACAAAAATAACATAGTAAAACCAAGAAATATTTTACGATTTATTGTTTTTCATGATTTTAAAGACAAATATTGTAAAATACTTGTACTTACATATGGTAAGTGATTCCATGATTCACATAGATTTGATTTTGGCTTCGGTTTTTACAAGATACCACAGAACAACTCGGCATTCATAGATGTTATCACGATCGCCGTCGAAAGCGCACTAGTTCGCGGAGACGGCCACTTGCCTGTGACATGAGCCCTGTGGCCATGTCGCGCGGACACCGATACGCCCCCTTACCACTTCTCTGTATTTTTGATTTCTGTGGTTATTGACCATAGTTAGTCGTGGGGGTTGAAAGAATAGTCGACCAAATAAATGCACTTCTAGATCCTAGCTCACGCTATAGTGATGCAGAGCGGGTGTTAGCCAACTGTCTTCATTCTAGAAAGTGCTGGTTTTACTCTGAGTATATATAGAGCGTCAACCCCAGGTAAACTAAGGTTTAACTACTTTCACAGACACGACCTCATTCACGAAGAATCATATCATCATCACCATTTTCCAGTCCTTATCCGACGAAGAAAAGAGAGTATTGTTAGTGAAACCTACAGAAGGTGATCTGTGCTGGAACCGTAATAGGGTAATGAGACTTCACATCCGTTTTTCGCGAAGTGGTCAGTACAGTACAGGTGCGCTGCTCATACTTTTCTGGTGGCGTTTCCATTTTTGGGTAAAAGGTCACCAAAAGCACACGGAAGGAATCCTGTCACCTCTTACAAAACCACCACGGAATCGTCTGAGTACACCTGTTGGGCACATCTCTGGATAAGATAAGATAATCATTTTATTTCTTCAAACATGAGTATATGTACCTACATACAAAAGAAAAGCAAGCAACTTGTTAATAAATAGTATACACAGGTCATCATGTTTGCCATATTTATACAATGGCATACAAATATTTAAGAAAGTGAGTACTTGTATGCAAATTATTTTGTATTAAAATTATACAAGTAATAAAATTATCTAAATAATTAATTAAAACAAATCAATTTTATATAATTCAATAATTAAAATGTCAAAGTCAGAGACTGAAAAGGGGTCTCTCCTTACGCTCGCTGAGCACAAGATCACTGGCCCATCGTCTTTACTCTGTCTTTCGATTAGCGGTCCCCCAGTCCCCACGCTGAACGCCGGCCACCTGGGACTCCTGCCTGCCTTATATGACACAGAAAAGATGTCACTGTTCTAAGCGACTCCTCCTCCTCGTCACAAATGTATATACTATATAGCCAAATGGTCAATCCTTGTAAATTTTCAAGCTGCTTTACTGACCAGCTTCCGACCGACCAATAGTGCTTACAATAAATTAAGATAAAATCTGACGTACCGCAAGGCACTGGCCTTCCAGTGCTCTTATACTCACGATATTGTACCAGTTCTTCCTTATAAGATGTGCAGGAACCTATTCCAGCTCTGTAAGATCTACTGCTTACCTACACTACACGTCGTACAGAATCATATAATTGATGATTATCTGTGGGATTCATTGCCGTTCTCTAGGTCAAACGGCTCTTTTTAAAGTCAAAGACAATTCCATTTATTAAAGTTAAATATGGTAGAAAGATATCATAGTTTTTTTTTGGGTTTATTAAGATTGCAAATAGTAGAATACCTATACCGAGAATTCTCGAAGAAATAGGAACCCTTATCATAAACTGCGCTACCATTACAGAACCTCATCTTTTTTGGAGCATGTGCTCAGGTTACTTTTTAAAGAAATGAAGAAAGGAATCTTCATGTATCGGTGCGTTGCAGCCGAGTGACTACAATCAGTATTAGTAAGTACCCAAAACGTTTTGTGCTTATGAGTGAATATATCTTGCTCGGTTGTAGCTGGTGGAATCAAGCATACCAAACTCTAGCCAAACCATAAAAAAAAACATATTTATTAGTAAGTAGGTACTGCGTCAAATGGTGTTTGAATTTGATTGTCAATAATGGCAAAACATAGCGGCAATTAGGTTATTAAGAATTTAATTAAGTAGTCCCGAGGCTTAATTCATATCACGCTTATGAAGAATCATTACTGCGGTATGATCTTGTAACGTGGGGTAAGAGCACCAACCAGAACAGAGCATTTATAGCACAAAACATGTATCAGAGCAATATGTGCAATACAAGATGACTCATGTCAACCAATGTCCAAGAAAATTGGTTCGCTACCGTTTCCATCTCTGTACATTTATAAAATACTAGATTTTGCCCGCGACTTCGCTCGCGTGACAGGTTTTTACCCCGTAAATCCCGATCGCGTGGAAATTCGGGGATAAAAAATATTCTATGTCCGTCTCCTGCTTCTAAGCTACCGCCCTACCAATTTTCAGCCAAATCGGTTCAGCCGTTCGTGAGTTATAAATAGTGTAACGAACACGACTTTCTTTTATATATATAGATATAGATGTGTGATTGTAGTTAACAATAAAAAAATTGGCCAAGTGCGAGTCGGAGTCGCCCATGAAGGGTTCCGTAGTAACTATGATAAATATAATCCCATAAAAAACAATACTTGTCAAAAACCCAAGTCTCGCAACTTAGTTGTTCTACCGTAAAAAGTTGTGAGATCCATGTAATACCAAGTCGGTTATTAATTTATTCAGTCCCTACTTAAGGGACCTTCTGTCTTAAGTTGTTATGTAATTATCTAACCTAACGACATCTTATAGTGACCATATCAATATTAAAAATCTTTACCGTTTTAAATAAATAGATTGACTCGGCCATCGCATGAAAACACAATATATCTCACAAGTAATACATATATAAATTAAATTGTTTATTGCGATTGCCAAGTCAATCTTTTTCGGAGGCTTTGATACGCACATTTATGGATACGCACGTACGTCTTTTGCATTAGTTAGTAATAATTAATGCCGCACTCGTCAAACGTCTCGGTTAAAGTTAATCCTTAAGTAAGTACCTAATTATGCAATTTCGGGCAATTTACTCTACTTAATACTCCCCAATACTCTTAATACTTCTTGCTTTTTTATTCCGTTGACCATTTAACAAGTTACCTTTGAGCATAATTATTATATCTAGGTACCTATCTACACTGGAAGACACGGTGGAGCATATGGTCGAGGTGTGCCCTGCATGGGTGGAGCACCGTCGTATCCTCATAGAGGCAATCGGCGGCGGCGACTTCTCGCGCCCTGCTCTGGTTTAGACCATGGTGCGAAGCGAGAGGGAATGGGAGGCAGTCACCTCCTGCTGCGAAGCAGTCATGCTAGCGAAGGAGGAGGCCTAACGTGCGAGGGAGAGGCAACTCTCTTCCTCGCGCCCCAGCCGCCGGGGGAGACGCCCCGGGCGTCGTGGATCGCGGGTCGATTTCGGGCCACCGTAGGCGCGGGCCTGCGGATGGCGAGCAGGGGTCGCTCACCGTCCGGTAAGGACCAGGCCCGGGTCGGCGGCGCGTTGTGAGTTTAGTACGAAATTCGGATACGTGATTTCTAGTCTAAACGCAAGCAACTGAGTACTAGTGTTTCACATGGAGATACAACCTGTAGCTGGATAACAGGATAACCTAATAATAATAATAACTTTATTAACAACCAAATAACATTACAATAGTTAATGAGTACATACATTTTTTGGAAGGGAAAATATACAAAGTGTGTGTTGTACATGTGAGTGTGGTGTGTGACTGACTGTTTGTGTACATGTCTCATTAGGTGTAACTGGAAATAGGTGTAGTAGAGGTGTCACATGAGTATCAGCTTTTCACTTTTATCATAATCTAGACTTAGCAGCCATACCTGCAATTTCCTTTTGATAAAAAATTTTGGTAGAGATACTATATGCAGTATTTTGTCAATTTTGTTGTATTAAGAAAGAGCTCATATGTGGGAAGTGTCGGGTAGCAAAAGCCGTGCTTGTGGGATTTATACGGCAAGGATTAGGTCTTGTTCTGCTCAACAAGTTTGCTGCCCGGTATGTCTGGTGTCAGACTCTCTGGCTACTGACTTACCGTAATGACTGTCGAAGATGTGCTAATGACAGCCGACCAGGGACTTAACCTGCTTCCTGAGCCACATAGGAATCTCGATAATGTTAAGATAGTCACTCATCCACAGTTCGACCTGAATGGGTGATGACCAGAGGTCAGAAATAGGTAGAGTTATTTATGTATGTTTCTGCGTTAGGCGCCTTCCTCTTCAATTTGTGATTGTGGATCAGCAGAAATGATACTTCTTGGTTTCTCCAATATATAAATGGTTTATTGCAATGAGAGTTAGTATGATACAACAGGCAAAACCGTTTTTGATTTAAATGTTTTGAAGATGAAGTTACACAGAGCAGGGTTGAGATTCGAATGTGGTTAGTATTGACCAAGAACCGAGTGGTTCACGTTTCACGGAGAGGAGTTCGGAAGTCTACGTAGACTGCTGCTATTGGTGCTTCTTCGATGGCGTCCCTAGGGGTCCTCTCATTGGCTGTCCAACAGTCCGAGGATGGTGTGCTAGTTTTTGAGTCATGATGTGTAGGTAGGTTTGCCAAACAACGGCCGCCTACTGTTTAGCGATAGCAATAAGCACGTCGTCAACATCATGCGTGAACAATGTACTTGCATCGAAATGATGATATTAATATGGATCTTCCCGGGATTTCTAATAGACAATCCCGTGTGACCAACAATATTACAAATAAATAATAACAAAAACCGCAGAGAAAGTTAACATATAGGTAATTTTTATTAGTATTAAATTCACAATACAAATATTCTTAAGCAAATTCTCATACTTCGCCTTTTTATAAATTGTGTAAAAGTAAATAACTTTTTATTTAATAAATACGGGATTTTCTGCTCTTCAAAATGAATCCCGGGATTTGGGGCATATCCATTTTATTCTTTCGTTGTATGAAATCAGTGTAAGTACATAAATAACTCTACCTAATTCCGACCTCTGGTGATGAGTTGATGAGACCTGAATGACCTGGTCTTCTTCAGGCAAGCTATACATAGCTTAATAATGGCTAAGGTCTCGGACTTGTGATCGATAGATCGCGGGTTCAATCAAGTAAATAGTAATTTAAATAGTGTAAAATAAGCTAAATATATTATGCTTGTATCTACAGACACAATTTGGAGGGATTACCAAGATTGAGCTGCTGGTAATGTGAATTCTACCCTTATTACTAGTATTACTTTTAAAAAAAAGGTCCACACACCGATTTCCGCAAGTATTGCTGTACCGTGAAGATGGAGTTTAAGTACTTTAAATTATTATTTAGCGCAAGGAACCGCCTGCGTGCAGTGAATAGCAACTGCATGTGGAGAGATGCGTCGCTCTCAATTGTGTCAGGCGTTAATCGTTCGAATAAGAAGCTGTGAGTACCTGTCTCAATTGCATACTTGTCTTTAGCCCGTGATTTTGTTCTTTTGGAATATTTCCCTAAACGATTCGTACATCGTGCCGCGATAAAATATATGCTATTCGAGACCAGATCTATATCTGTGCCAAATTTCATCCAGATCCGTTAATTAATTTTGGCGTATGAGATACTATGCCTATTTGTAACCAATCGTAATCAAAAATAATTCTCATTATATTATTAGATTTAAAAATAGAATGGGGGAGTTTTACATATCCATACATCCATACTAACAATATAAATGCGAAAGTAACTCTGTCTGTCTATCTGTTACCTTTTCACGCCTAAACCGCTGAACCGATTTAGATGAAATTTGGCATGAGAATAGTTTAAGACCCTGGGAAGGACATAGGATAGATTTTATCCCGAAATTTTTACGCGATCGGGATTTACGCGGGAAAAATGTAGTTTCTTAATATGTGCACACACACAAATGCTACAGAAAAACACTTAAAATAATGTTCACGGTTCCTTAAGCTGTAGATTCAGAGGTATTATCCTGGATCCACTAACGTACGGCATCTTTAGTACTGCCACACCATAAAATAACGGTTTAGGGGTATGAATACTGAATAGGTTACTTCAAGGCAAGCGTGGTTCACCTTCGACCACATCTTCGCTTACCATCAGATGAGAGATGGTCAAACATGAGCCATGAGATCAATAATAAAAAAAAAGTTTTTTAAAGTCTATCTATCTCTCTGTCTGTTACGCTTCAACAACCAAGCCGCTGAACTGATTTTCATGACTTTGAGGATAAGCAAAGGCCGATTATTTTAATAAATCAACCCTTAGAAGGAAGAAAATGAGGATGAAAGTGTTTATGAAAGAACACGCGAATGAAGTCGTGATCAGTTGCTAGTACATATTAAAATAAACTTATCTTCTTCTTCATTTCGTGTGGGTGGTAAGGTCTAACGACCCCATACACCCTAGTGTCAGAGTTTCTAGACCGCCTCAAGGGACTCTGACGTGGCCTATTTTGACGACCGCCACTTGGCGACCGGGACCACCGGCTTATACGTACCTTCCGAAGCACGGAACCATCTTTTTATCAGACAATCAGGTGATTGAGGCCTGCAATGTCCTAGCCAAACTGGAAACCACTTTACAAAGTATGCTTCACGCGGGAATCGAACCCACGACCACCGGGTCACAAGGCAAACGCCTAAACCGCTCGACCACGGAAGCCGTTAAATAAACTAATCGGTTTATCGATCGATTGGTCTTACACGCGCCTGACCGACAGAATGGACTTCAACTAGTATAACACATAACATTCTAGGCCATTATGTAATAATTGCATTCTTCTAAATTTAATACTTCACTTAATTGAGATAACCGGCCATTAAAACCCGCGCGTTGCATTACATAAGTCTTTAAATGAATATTATACCTAGATACCCGTAATCTTAGATCATAATTAACTTACAGTTATGGGCCTACTTTTGCTCGGAATAAAAATTAAGTTAAGCAAGATATATTTAACCTGTAGGTAAAGGAGCACAGTTACAAAACATAAATAATTATGAATTCTTATATAAAAAGAGGTTACGCTCGTTCAATTAATTTAGGACTAAACTAACATTACTCTACAATTACATAAGCAAGTAACTCACAATAAGAACTGAATACATTGAGTGTGGATATTTATGAATATTAATTATATCATGAAGATATATTGACGTAGTGGTGAACTTAAACTATACTAATATAAAAGTTTGTTATTTGAACGCGCTAATCTTCAAAAGTACTGGGTGGAATTGGATGTTTGGTTTGGAAGTAGCTTGAAATTTGAGGAAGGTACCCTTACCCTACTAGCGCACAAGACCTGACTGCAATAAGCAATGTTTATGTTTTTATCGTGATAAAGTCCACGAGAGACGAGAGAGAAGCTCTACGTGACTACTAGTGTCATAATTATAATAATCTCCTATTTAAGTAACTTTGTCTTTTTAAGAATAAAACTAAACTTAACCTTCTTTTTCGTTGGTAAAATCATCAAATGACTGGAGTCACCCGCTCTCGGTGGAGCGGAAGGAAGTGACAGACTTCTACAGACAAAAAACCCTCCCTGTTCCTGCAGTTGATACCCCAGAACGCCTCTTGCGTTCTGGGGCCGCGGTATCAATTGCAATATTCCCAAAACCGCGGCGGGCAATGTTCCTGTCGTTCCCCGTCAGTGCTGCTCTGTGGCAAGCATGCGTGAAACACGACGGCGACGCGCCGCGGACTCGTGTATTTTGACCTAACCTATTTCGTCTTTTCCCATACTTCTCGCAGAATAATTATTTAGTTATATGCAGCTACTAGGTCATCGTAACCTATATCAAATTGAGTGCGATCTATTTACCCTTCCATTTTGACAACTGGACTATGAATAATATTATTTACCTATTTATTTTAAAAACAAACAATTATAATCTTCGTTCAACAATTCTACTATAATTTATTGATCGAAGATTATAATGTTCTATTTGGATAAATTAAGTATTTAGACGGAATTCTTTCTGCAAATTAAAAACGGCACGTAATAAATCCACGTTATACTTTTGTCTATTCATAAATAACCGTAAGATTAGTGTCATAACCGTCTGAGATTATACAAGAGGGTGTGTAGAGGCGGGTGACGCGTGGTTGTGGCTAGTCGGGCAGTGTGTCAGCGTGTGACGTAACGCGAGTTGCGCGGCCCGAGGTCACACTGACAGCGTGCAGTGGGGCGGGGAATAACGCTCATAGAAAGCTAGAACCGATAGCTCGCTGATTTCTGGTATTCTAATGCCCGTTTTCACCAACGACCCCTAAAGTATACCCTTGGTAGGGATCCCTTAGGCTAAGGTACCCCTTAAATGCATACCTTAACTTAATTCAATTTCACCATGCTAAGGGACTCCTACTTAGTTAAGTGACAGATTTTTTTGTCATAATTAATCCGAAAACCGCACTTTTACCGACAACATTTTTAAGTTGCATTTTTACAATAACTCAGTACAAAATAAAAATATTTTACATTAGGAACATGTTATAACAACAATTACGTTACAAAATAATATGTCAACATCGAAAAACTAACATATTTACAATATTGTTTGGCTGTTTAACGAAATTCCAGTGCCTTTTTTTAAGTTCTGACTTTTTGAGACGTATCATCTTTGACAGTGACATTTCGGTTGATGTTAGGTCATTATTTGTGTGGTTATTTTGCCAGTATTTGTCTGGCTTTTATACCTATTAAATTAATAACAATGACTGAGAAAATAAAACGTGGACACATAATTATGGTAGCATAAAATCTAAGGGCACATATTTGATCGGGGGCACAGATTTATTTCTGTAAAAATAATTTGAAAGTTAATGATAACATAGATAGAGGTACCTGCTAGAATAGAAAACCTTTTAAAGTTTCTATACTTGCACCTACTAAGACCAACATACCTACACTTTATAGCAAACAGTTTTAGGCATTGCATAGATATTGTAGGTACACATACCTATTATCAACTCTGTTTTAATATTTAATGCATAGGTATCTTACCTGTCGTCCAGATATTCTAAAATATGTTCTAGTTTTTGTAGTGGAAATATCACGCAATCCTTGGATAACCTATATCTTGTACAAAAGTCTTTATCATCATACTGTGTGAAAAAGTCTGGCCTTTCACGATAAACACATGGCCGTGTATTTAACCTAGGGTTTGCCAATAATTCCACCGTCTCGACAGCTTCAATACTATCAAAAAACTCACTTAATAGATATTCCATTTTAACAAAAATTAAAGAAAACGCGACTTGTTTAACAACATAAAACTAACCCTTAGGCTAGGGGTCAGTTAGGGGCCGAACATTCGGGCCCCTAAATATAAGGGATCCCTTAAGAGTTTAGGTGTCCCTTAAATATTGGTGAAAACAAAACTTGCGTTAAGTGATACTTAAATTGGCTTAAGGGTTACTTAAAATTTAGGGGTCGTTGGTGAAAATGGCCATAAGGCTCGCTGTTTTTAAAGTTCCGTAATAATGACGGTGTTCATTGAATGTTCTAACGAGATACCGCGACCCTGTACCACAGGTGTAATTGAAGGAACAGGGTGGGTTTTTAGTCAATAGAAGTCTGACACTCCCTTTGGCTGCAGGGGGTAATTTGATGATTTTCCCACCGAAAAAAGGGTTCCGTAATAAATCCAACTTTTCTTAGAGTTTCGCATTTTTTATCTGAGACTACAGATGCTGCGAAGCGATAGTTTTTTCGTGGTTATCGATATTAATCACGCCAACAATTTCCACTAATAAAATCATGTTATTCTGATTTGTTTAAGATATGTTAAGTTAGCAACATATGCCCCAACTATCAAACCGTTTTATTTGAGTACATGAAAAGTATTCACGATGTAATATATATATATTTACCTACATAGTTTATACAGAAGTTAACACGTTCGCTGACAGTGAGCACTTACCCTGACACCATATTACGACAGTAGAATTTTCCACGACGTACTCTTAAAAATAAGTGGTTTAGTGGTGTAGTAGTGGTTTATGACAGTACGTCGAGGGTCGCACTATCTTAATTTCCCGCCTAACGTCGTACTGTCAACGAACGTGTTAAAAGTAATACTACCACCGCTAACTGGGCCTAACAATGTTATAAGTACTAGTCGATAAACCTATTCAAATGTAGTCATACGGTTGTACCTATAAATAGGTAAACATTCGTAAAAACTCCACAGAAAATGACTTAAACTTAATTTGTAATGTTATAAAGACATTGGCAATTAATCTTTGTTTCGGTTTAACGCATGGATAAAGTTATCGACCCTGTAATCCGTGCAAGAATCGCCACGTTTTATTGTTAAGAATAAACCCCGCTATGTAATCCTCCTGGTTACTACAAAATATTTATCAATTTGATAGGATCCGTAGGCGTATTAATTTTTGCTTAGGGGATTATTACTTAAAAATAATAATAACATATTTGCAAAAACATGGATGACATGGAAAACACCATGATTATACATATAACATACAAGGAATATGCAACAAAATTGTGAAAGTGAATATAATTTTGGTGTGGTACACTAGCACTTTAGCTAAATTGGAAAAACATCTTGCGCTAAAGATGCCACGCCCTGACTTAAAGATTCTCATTTTTTAAACTTAACCAATTCTTCTATATATACAAGCCCGCTGCCCGCTAACAGTGGGACCTCCCTCCTAGCGAGCGTGGAGCGTCGTGCGAATGTGTGCTCATATCAACGCTCTGTCAATAACCGCCCACGATGATGTTGATACACCTTAACTGAATGCTGCCGGGCTTTCCTGCTTTTTAGTTCCGATCTGATTTTATGTTCTAAAAAATGCTATCAAACAACGAAAACGCGATCGAAATCGGAGCAGTAGTTTTTGAGAAATTCGCGACATACAAACATACATGCAAACGAAAACAGAACCTCCTGTTTTGAAAAGCAGATAACACGTCTCTCTCTCTCTCTGCAGTTGATCCTTCATGTCTGAATATCGCGATCAGTATTCTTCATCCAGCGGGTCGGCTTCATCGGTAGGCTTTTTCACCTACTGCGCTCTGTGGAACTGTGGCCGTTGTTTGACTTTTTCAATTCTTTATACGGTGCTTTAGTTTCCATCCTTCGTAATTGAAATCTTATGTCGTATGTGAAGTTTATTTTTATATCATTATAACAACACAAACACTGGAGACTCTTAGATTTGTTTTTCTTTTGTTTGCAGTTACATTGTACTATGTTGAATGGTCTATACTGTCCTCTCCTAACTATAAAAACTGTATTAAGGAAACATTATGAAAATCAATCAGGTTTTGAAAAGAGTAAGCGTGGAGTTTCTTGCTGGTTCTTCTCCATAAGAATCCACCAATTTCAAATAATGTCAACAATGTCGTTTGTGTCAACGAACTTGCTGGTTGGCCAGACGCAACCAGTTACGAATAGAAAATTTAGCTTTGACCGTTTACATAAAAGACAATCCAATCTATCATCATCAATATATATAAAACGCTTCCGTTACTGACTTACTGACAGGACAACGCACAGGCACAGCCGAAACTACTAGGCGCAAGAAGCTGAAATTTGGTATGTATGATCTTTGGGAAGTTTAGGGGAGTACTAAGAAAGGATTTTTGATATTTCCCACGGGATCGGGATTTACACTAGTCTTCTAATAATAAAAAATAACCTATAGATCTATACCAAAATTAAAGTGTCTCTCTCTAACTTCAAATGAACTTTATTTTCTCTACTACTTATAGTTATATCAACACCTAAGTACCCTATAGTCAGTCTTTCTGTTTATCCGGGCTAATCCATGGAACGGCTGAACTCATTTTAATGCATCTTTCACTGGAAGATAGAAGAAATTATAGGGCAACATATATGCTACTTTCATCCCGGAATTCCCGCAAGACCGGGATTTACGGGGGAAAACCTTTCAGGCGAACAAAGTCGCAGGCATAGCTAATATACTCAGTCTGAATTAGCGCCGTCAGGTGATAATAACCATTTATTTTTTTTAAAGTCCTCGCTGTTCTTTAGCTTTGCCAAGTATTGGGTACCTTAAGTACCTACTTAAAATTTAACAAGTATTTCTATCATTACTATTTTTTAACAGATCTAGAACTAGTCCGGTAAACCGCATGATGAAATAATATGGTGATTATAAGGATGACGTCACTGCAGCACGTATCGCAGATTAGTGATAGTCGTTTGCAGGATCTTATAGGTAAGTGGTTTATGTAAGGAAACTTTCTCTTCGCCAATACTTCGCTCAAAATGAACTAGTAAAGAACCCCGACTTCGATTAACTACAAAAGTGGTCGAGAATGGATTTAACAGCTTTTAATTATTAGAAGCACCGCAACGTGCTCCTAGAGTAGGTATCGTTGCTTGCCTGTCGATTTGCTACAGATTGTACTTCGGGGAGTGTGCGCAGGAGCTCCATGACCTGATTCCTCCATCTCCCTTTCACTACCGGACTACCAGACGCACGGCTGGCTACCATCCACACTTGGTCGGTATACCGTCTTGTCGTACCAAGCGCTTCTCCTCTATAGGTACATTTATTATGCACACAGCCAAGTTGTAGAATTCTCCGCCGACTTCTGTGTTCCCTGTCACTTATGACCTTTTAGCCTTTAAAGCAAGAGTGAACAGGCATCTTCTGCGCTCATTCTATCGTAAACCTCCTTCTCGCGCATCTTATGCTCATTTATCGCTTACCATTAGGCGAGATCGAGGTCAAGAGTAGGCTCATCCAGAATAAAAAATATAAAAAAAATCTGCACAAATTACACTTTCATGCACTTTGCGCTTTCTTCCATCCTAACAAAGATTGCCTGTAGCGAACAGATCGATTTGCGCGATAAAACCGGCCATTGTAATATACACTTGTTTTGTTAATTACGTTGTCTTCTCAACAAAAAGCACAGTAACTGAATACGTACAATGAATGAGTGTTTATCAGGTGAGTATTAAAAGTTACGCCCGACATTTATTTACAGGCAATCCAGGGTTTTGTCTCCTCACAAGGGTAACTGAAGATACAGGGTGGGTTTTTAGTCAGTAGAAGTCTGACACTCCCTTCAGCTCCACCCACAGCGGAAGAAGTCATTCGATGATTTTACCACACGAAAAAAAGTGTATTGTCTCCTACCTTCTACCATTATATGTAAAAAAGATGCTTACCACAGCCAACAGAAAATTAGGTGATGACCTTTCAAACTACAAAAACGCATCATACATTATCGTTCAACAGTTACGATAACATACACAGACTCGTCAATTTACAATAAACTCAACAATACAATAAACTCGTAAATTTTTCTGGGCCGGGGGTGACTCGAAATCTAACAGCGCCACACTCACTCTACATAAATTGTTTATTTCGTATATTTTAGGAATCTTTTTAACCGACTTCTGAAAAAGGAGGAGGTTCTCAATTCGGATGTTTGTTTGTTTTTTTTTTTTTTTATGTTTGTTCGGGCATAGCTCCGTCGCTCGCCAACCGATTTGAAAAATTCTTTTTTTGTTGGAAAGGGTATACTTCCCAAATGGTCCCATGAAAATTTTATCGACATCGAACAAGCCGTTTCTGAAAAATCAACAAAAGTCTAAAAAAAATATTTACATTGATGATCTTTTCGGTTGCTCTATATTGTGTTTTTTGTTCGCGCGTTTTTAGTTTTTTGTAGTTGACATTTTGGCTTTTATAACTAGATTAATTACAAATTGACCCACTAAAAAGCGCGAAAATAAAAACTTTTTTGCAAAAAAATAAAACCGACTTCCATATCAAAACACTACAAAGCCAAAAATAATTTTAATTTCGGAAGGCGGTGTGAAAAAAAAGAAAATACAAAACCAATAACACCGACTACCGAAATTAAAATTATTTTTGGCTTTGTAGTGTTTTGATATGGAAGTCGGTTTTATTTTTTTGCAAAAAAGTTTTTATAATGACATAGAGCATGATACTACTCCACGAAAACTTATAATCGATATAGAATGACCTTAAAGATCATTCCAAACTTTAGTAAAAACAAAACATCATAATCAAATATCTTTTCCAAATGATATTTCAGTAAAAATTTCGTCAACTTCATTATTCTTTACAACTGGGTTTATTATTGTCATATCTTAGTGAATCGGCTGATGAACTTGGCGTTATAGCAAGATCGAAATTGACTGAGCAGTATCATTAGAACTTCAAACGGGATATTTACCATATGTGTTTCTTATTTCGAGTTTCCGGTAGAACTACACATGGTAAAAAATATCCCGTTTTAAGTTCTAATGATAGGTACTGTTAGTGATCATGTCAGCTCAAAAAATATGAACAGAGCAGTTTCAGAGATCAAACAGACGGAGAGATTGACACGAGCAGTGCTATCTAAACACCCAGTGATAAGGAAATGCAGCGGCCGACGTAATGTCGGTTACATAAGCGTGACCAGCTGGACTTCTAGCGGAGTATTACACTCGCTCATACTGTTGCGTGGGTTACTTTTCAATTTAAACTATATATATAATGGCTATATTTCCGTAATTTCACCCAAAATCATTATACAGATAGTTTTTTTTATTTATATTTATTTTATAGTAGAATATGCTTTATTTTACACCAAAATTTAAACACACCTATTTAACATTATTTCTTAATTCTATGGTTTCAATGGCAATTAGGTACATTTATTTTAATTGTCTATTCTACTGTTGCTGAAGAACTGGTGGCTAAACAATAATAGCTACAAGAGTCGATCGAGGTTAAGCAACACGTACCGAGGTGGGTTTATGGGTGGGTGACTATCTTCTTCTTTGTGGTTTAGTTTCCGCTCTTAGATCCTGCACGGGACCATTGTGCGTGGGCAATGACGGCCGTCACTCCATCCATCCAAATTCCCTCCAGAAGCAGATCAGGTTTCTCGGTCTATTCAGGATGTGTGAACATCTAATTATATCGAGATTCCTTCATGGCTCGGAAAACACGTTAAGCTGGAGATTCCGGCTGGCATTTGGACATTTTCGACAATCGTAATGGGTAGTCAGAAACCAGATAATCTGACACTGATCTTGCCATGGGGTATCGTGTTACCCAGCTACCGTGCAGGGCCGGATTAACCATTAGGCGGAGTAGGCAACTGCCTAGGGGCCCCGCATCAACTAGGGGCCCAGGCTCAGTGCACGCACCACGAAAACATGTTTCTTCGAACGAGAATTTGATGTGCGTGTGAACTTAGGGACCTCACTGTTATCTCACAAAATACAAATCGTTAGATTTAGTAGTAGAATCAAAACAATTTTAGAACAAATCTGGGAATAAGTAAACAAATATATTAAAAACCACAGCCCTTAATGTGCGTTTCCTCAGTACACATACGATTTGGTCAGTCAAAGTAAGAAAAGGGGCCCCGAGAATGCCATTGCCTTGGGGCCTCTGACAGGGTTGATCTGGCTCTGTTATCGTCAGATAGGCAGACGCCCTGTAAGACACATGTGTTCAGTTGCATCTGTTTAGACTGGAAGCCGACCTGACCCTACTTGGGAGCAGGCTAAACAGATGACAGCTGGAGAAGAGACTCTAAATGTCATTTAAATAAAATTAAAAAGTCACAGCACAATTACGTTAAGAGAAGTATTTCGTTGCAGGAGCACAATTAGGTATATTATATTTTATTTAAAAAAAACCTACCAGATACCATTGATAGCGTACAGTCATTCCATTTTTTTTAAAAGAAGAGAACTTCAATGTTGGTAGAATTCACGCGTGGCGATTAGGTTATCTCATAAATTGAAACCACGTACTCTATATTAGGTATTTTATCATATACAATTAAAATAATTTACCTTTTTTCCATTTTAAATTTTCTCAATTTTTCTCATCAGCTGACCAATCACTCGGCGCGTGCTCCGCCGGTGCCAGCGCCGCGGCGTCGCGCTTTTACTGGTCAGTCAACTAATATTATAAAGGATTAATTATTTTTTACCCATAACGCCATTTATTTTGTTTGAAAAATGCATTTTCTTAATTGTAGTAAAATTATTTATTTTTAACTTGTAATAAATACCTGCTGTACAATTTAATGTGATAACCTAATCGCCACCCTGTATATCTCTCGCAGGTCGCAGGGGGAGCTCGTGGCTAAATTATAACAGATCGAATACCTCGGTAACGGATCCATCTTCATGGTTAAGCAACGCCTGTCGAGGTCGCTGTGTGGATGGGTAACCATCTAATCATATCGAGATACCTCTGTTCCTCGGCAAGCACGTTAAGGTGCTGGTCGCGGCTGGCTTTTGTACATCTTTGACAGTGGGCTTGCCCAGGTACGGTCGCAGACTGGAATTTTGGGGGGTCACTAACAATAAAATATGTCGACTAAATGAGTTTTTTCTTTATTGCAGAATACAAGTTTTACTGCACACATAATGAAACATATGGAAGTCTTCTATTTTTATTGGCAAATCGGGTGATAATATTCGGAACGTCTTATTTTGCAAAATTTTAGAAGTATTTCTATTTGGGGTGTACGATTTTGGGGGAGTCATGTCCTCTGTGACTCCCCTCCTTCGGACCGCACCTGGTCTTGCCAAGTGGTATCGCGTTAGGCAGCTACTGGATTGTTACACTTAGTACTCAGATACATCCAGTTAGAGGAGAAGCCGACTCCAATATAATTGAGCAAAGGGTAAGCAGATGACGGCACCTGGTGCCCAAATGTGGAACAGCTGATCAATCTCTATCAAGCCCAGGTTCGCTCGTGTATAGAGTACTGCTCTCATCTTTGGGATGGATCTGCCAAATACCAACTGGACTCGCTTGAGCCTATCGAGAAAAGGGCCAAGAGACTCGTCGGCAACGATTCACTGGTCGAATCAAAGCTCCAGAGCCTTGAACATAGACGACGAGTTGCAAGTCTATCGGTTTTCTATCGGTTACACAATTCGGTCGAATTGCACAATTTAATTTCAGCAACCCCGTTCCATCGTCTGACTGCAAGACAAACGGCGAAGCGCCATCGTTACATGGTGGACATCCCACCCATACGCACAAAACGTTTTGGGAATACTTTCATTGTGCGTACGGCTAAGGTGTGGAATTCCCTGCCGGAGTCTGTGTTTCCTGATAGCTATAACCCGGGAGTCTTTAAGTCAAGAGTGAATAGGTTACTTCTAGGCAAGCATGCTTCATCTTCGACCACATCCTTGCTTAACATCAGGTGAGATGGTGGTCAAACGTAAGCCTATCAATTATAAAAAAAACTACAAAACATTATTACGAACCGATTTTGTTATTAAATTGCAACAATTAGATAAAACAATGTGCAACGGAAGCGTGTATCAGCTATTGTTATCGGTGCAATGATCTGTCACTACATAGGTCATGCACCTACACTCTGCACTGCACTCATGAAAAGTAAACAAAAACCACATATCTAAACATTTTTAACCGACTTCAAAAAAAAGGAGGAGTTTCTTAGTTCGTCTTTTACTTTTTTTTTTCATGTATGTTACCTCATAACTCAAAGACAGCTGGACCGATTTGGAAAATTCTTTTTTAGTTTTAACGGGTATACTTTCTAGTTGGTTTCACTGTTATAAAATCAGGATCTGATGATGGAATCCTGGAGTAATCGAGGGAACTCTTCAAATATTATAGGCACACCTATAGTGTTTTGGATATTTTTTATAGTACCTTGTGCAGTTGCTCTCGAAAAACACCATTTGGGGAAATGTAACCGATGATGAAGACCACAAATGGCCACCAAAACTACTCAGTAATAAGTATTTCAAATTCAAATTTCATTAATTTTAATATATTTCGTCGATTGCGATTCGACTACTTGAATATGGATGTTAAGCACTTTATGCTAGTCACAATGCATATGGTGAAGTAGAGCTGACGGTGAAGTACCCGGAGAACTCTTCAATAATTAATGGCTCTGCACCGGGAAAAACAATATTTTGTAAAAGGTGATAAGTAGTTGACATTTTGGCTTTTGTAACTAGATAAATTATTATACAAACCGACCCACTAAAAAGCGTGAAAAAAAAACTTTTTAGCAAAAAATAAAACCGGCTTCCATATCAAAACACTACAAAGCCAAAAATAACTTTAATTTCAGTAGTCGGTGCTATTGGTTAAGAATTTTCTTTTTTTCGTTTTATTTTTTGCTAAAAAGGTTTTATTACTCGTATCATTCTTATTTAGTAGCAACATAATATGTGTGACAAGCGTCAATAGCCTTATAAAGGTGTTGGACTTGTGATCGAGAGGTCGCGGGATCGAACCCCACCTATTACACTATTGCCGTGAACCCACTCCAGACACAAGCATATTTAGCTTAGTTGGAGGGGTTAACAAGATTGCTAGTCATGTGAATTGTATGACTCACATTGCTAGTTCTAGTAGCCTATCTCTCTGACTGCCTGCCTGACTTGTGTTAGATTTTTTGGCTTCCGACTACTCGTAATTGCTAGTTCTCTTTTAAAAAAAGTAATACCAGTCTTTGAGATAAGTCTCCTCCCCTTTACGTCATGTTATTGAGGGTCGTGAAGTCGTCTGTGGAACATTTTCTCTCTGATGGTGTTCCACCACCTATGCCTGTTCTCGTCATCGTGTAGAGCGACATGTAGTTTGACGTTTGGGTGGAACGCATCTGACCAACCCACCTTGTTGGAAAAGGTGAGTTGGTCAGGTCCGTATTACGGCCTCTAGGTCGTTTGCCATCAACCTCGCCAGTAATGATGAGTTATTCAAGATAGTGGCCTTGTTTCCTGGCTATGTGATCGGCAAACTCCAGTATTCTGCGCAGATATCTGGTCGATAGGCTGGTATTTACATTTAGTTCTCGCAAGATCGACATGTTGGTGCGAAAAACAGTCCAAGGAATTTGCAGCATTTTCCTCCTGCACCATATCTTGAAAGCATCAATGCAGTCAGAGTCCAAGTCACAGTCCCGTAGCTGAATGTGAAAACTTAAACTAAATTAGTTTAAGTTTTGCGCGAGACGTTGCGATTCATTTGTACTTTTGGCCATTCCTATGCGCCTCCTGATGTCTCCTTCACAAGACCCTTAGATGTTAAGATGATATAAGCTCAACTCCAGTAAAAAAAACACGCACTCATCAACGTTTTTGGTGGAAGCAGGTATAATATTCTGATATTTAGAGGTCTGAGATTGGCGTAATTATAAAAACAAGATATTCGCGATAAGTACGTGCACAATTCAATACCTATAAGCATTCAAATAGTAAAATAATATAATGATTGCAGAGCGTGGGACAAAGATGAATCACCTCGCATCCGTTTATGACCAGAGAAAGATATTTTATAAACACGATGAACCAATCAATCAAAACATTATCAAGTCATGTCAAGTCAACAAATTATACTCTAAATAAACTTGGTACAGCAAAGGTTAAATAAATCGTTTTTACCATGGGAGAGTTTGGTAAAACACAATATACATAATACTTAGCTTCGGAAATGCAACCTAAAGTGATGATTGTAAGGTTGATCTTGCATTAATATTTATTTACTTCGCCTAGAATATCTATCTATTTTTTGTATAGGATTGTATATCTAGTTCTTTATTAATGATCGAAGTTTGTAATGGATAAACTAAGAAACCACTAAACTAATTTCGGAAATTCTTTCACCGATATGCAGCTGCATTATTAAAAAGTAAAACTATTTTGATAAGATGCTCACCCATCCATTGCCAGACCTCGCCAAGTGTTGCTTAACGTTGAAGATCGATAGTGCTGTTATCATTAAGCCACGAGCTCCTCACGTCATTACAAATCATACAGTCACACAATTATTAAACACTGTCTGGCTCATGTTTAGAGTTCTGTACCCAAAGGGTAAAAACGGGACCCTATTACTAAGACTTCGCTGTCTGTCCATTCGTCTGTCTGTCACCAGGCTATATCTCAAAAACCGCGATAGCTAGACAGTTGAAATTTTCACAAATTATGTATTTCTGTTGCCGCTATAACAACAAATACTAAAATAAATATTTAAGGGGGGACCATACAACAGACATGATTTTTGCCGTTTTTATAGAAAATGGTACGAAACCCTTCGTGCGCGAGTCCGAGTCGCACTTGGCCGGTTTTACATATTTATGCCATTATCATAAAGAGTAAATGACAACAGTGCATAATATGTAAGTACTATAGGTGGGATTTGTTCATAAAATCTTAGACGAGAATATTAAATTACTTTGCGTATTATAAAGGCAAATCCATACTAATATTATGGGTGCGTACCATTTGACGTAATAACAAAAGTTCTAACGATCACATGACTTATTTTCATTTAATATTTTTTTTTTAGTATAACGATGAAATGATATAAAGAATTATTGATATAATTTCAGTTTACCTAATTTTATATGGTTTAATAAACATTTTCTATAATGCACATTTGAACTAATATTCAGTTAGTATAATATTTAGTTAGTATAATATACCTCTATGGTTCCCCTCCCGAATCGATAATATCTTGAAAAATAAAGAGAAATACACTGAAATTGAATTCCTTTTCCTTTTTGGCCTTTAACTTAAAACTGAAATAAGGTTAGTCAACCTTAACATAGTATTTTATCTTCACTTATAACATTGTTGTATTCATAAATAACTACGAATCAATATGTTTTTTGTTCTTTCATATTCACCTCATACCAATATGTAAACCTGCGTCAGATCCCTTTTATTGTTGGTGAATCATTTGGGTTAGATGAGGTTATAACAGTATGATGTTTTCTGATATTTCCTTATTCACTACAGAATTTGGGCAGAAAATGAGTAAATATAAAAATTAGGTCAACTGAACGTTACATAAAAAGACCAATATACTAATTGAAAATTATATGAGATGAACGTTATACTAAATGTTATTAGAGCAAAAGAAGTTTATATGAAATGTAATATTAGATCACATGAAATTAGGTTATTTGTTTTTATAGCATATGAAAATTATATCATGTGAACGTTATTTCAAGCGATAATATATTTATTTATTACTGATGGTCCCACTCTTGACCTCGATCTCGCCTGATGGTAAGCGATAGATGAGGTCTACGATGTGACGAGCGAGCCCAGAAGATGCCTGTTTACTCGTGCTTTAAAGGCCGAAAGGTCATAAGTGGCAGGGAACACAGAAGCCGGCAGAGAATTCCACAGCTTGGCTGTGCGCACAATAAATGTGGAGGAGAAGCGCTTGGTACGACAAGACGGTATATCAACCAAGTGTGGGTGGTACCCAGCCGTGCGTCTGGTAGTCCGGTAGTTAAAGGAAGATGGAGGAATCAGGTCATGGAGCTCCTGCGCACACTCCCCGAAGTACAATCTGTAGAAAACCATATATTACACACCCTAATATTATAAATGCAGAAAAGTATTTGTATGTCTGTACCCCTTTCATATCAAAACGGAGCAACGGTTCGATGAGTTTTTCAGTTGTTTATTGTAAAGATAGTTAGTTCAAGGGCTGGGCTGACATAGGTTAGGTACGTTCATTTCGCTGAAAAAAGAACATCTTCACGCAAGATTTAGAAACTCTTTCCTTGCACATCTCCAATTATTAACATTTTGTTTGTTCAGCCAGTTTATGATCATGATCATCGAATGTCTGCCTACCCCTTTATTCGGTGGGAAAGTCATCTAATGACTCTTCCCGTTCTGGTTGGAGTGGAAGGGAGTTCTGTTCCTTCAATTGCCCTTACGATCTGGGGCCACCACGGTATCTCGATAGAACATTCGCGACCCCCTTGGTTGAACATAAGTATCCCTTACCATCGCCCAATCACTATGTCCTTGTACCGGCCACATGCAGGCTTTCTACCAGCGAGGGCAACTACGTTAAACCAGTTATCCCACCACTGGCGAGGAAGCGACTCACTATCGGCTATTTTCTCGCTCAAGAAACGTACAATACATTCCGTGTAAACAAAAGATATGCATATATGAAGTCAATCGCTGATTATCTACACTGCCGGCGAGCACTCGCTCTACTAGTTTGTCGCTGAGCGACAAGAGCTAGCAAAGTTAATACTTGCTGAGCGATATTCGCTTGGCAGTCAGGACTCATATATCGAGAGACCAACTAGATGATACCCCAGCGACAAAACGATCGGAACTGCACACTCGCTGTTTGCTACTCGCCAACTCGTTTTCGTTGTTAACTTTACTCGCGACTCTTTAATCCACTGCACAACTGCCCATCTCACCAGTAACGGTTCTTTAACACCACTCTCGATTTCAGGTGTATGAATAAAAATGCTATCAATGCAACGAACTACTACACCTGTGTGCGTGAATGTGTAACCCATTACCACAACGGGCCCAATCATCGACCTTCCAAATAGGACCGGTTGTCTAGTTAGAAACACGGTTGCCGAACGATGCAGTTTACGTAGAAACGTGTAGTTTGGGAAATTTCTACTTTGTAGGGAAATAATGGGAGTCTAATATCGCGTATACCTATGCGATATTGGGTGCTGTTCTGTAAGAATTACTTTTTAGGGTTTTGAAGACGAATGGCAAACGGAACCTGAATACATGGAATTGAAACTAAAAAAAAAACAAATATACTAACCTATAGGTACTTGTGGAGTCTGTAGATAGGACTTTAAATCTATTAATAAATCATTTATTCTCTCTACACAAAGTTGCCTCATATAACATAATGTAGGTACAATATCATAAGCTGTATTCTTTGTGAGAGACGGGTGGGGTTTTCGGAAAAACCTGTGTAACAGGTCACCAAAAATTACATTGAGGTTCCTAAAACCTTTTTTTCTCAAAGTCAATTGTTTGGAAGATAGACACTTCCAAAGTGGTGAAATGTGTCCCCCCGCTTCAACTATTAAAAAGAGAGTAAAAAATCTAAAAAGAAATGGCTAGAACGAGATACAGTCAAAATTTTTTGAGATACAGCACATTTTCAAAAATTAAAATCAGCAAAATCCGCATACAAATAAGAAAAACAAGAAAGTTAATGTTTTTGCTAATCTATGCTTGCTACTACAGAACCGTTCATGTTGCCCATGAAGGAGTCCGACTCGCCATTTTTTTATTGATTGTAGACTCGCCCTTGACCACCACCTCTCCCGACCGATAGTAAGCGCATGTGGTCGAAGATGAAGCACGCTTGCCTAGAAGTAACCTGTTCACTCTTGACTTAAAAACCCCCAGATTTAGCTACGAGCAAACACAGACTCCGGCAGGGAATTCCACTGCTTAGCTGTGCGCATAATGAAAAAGTTCCCAAAAAAATAATGTGCGTATGGATTAAATGTCCACCATGTACCTAACGATGGCGCTTTGCCGTTCGTCTTGTAATCCTTAGATGATGATGATTATCCTCTTTGCGGTTATGCTAGTTAGAAAAGTTGTGGCGTTTATTTTATAGCTTTTCCGCGGTCTATACCTTCTGATATTACAAAGAGACGAGACGATTTGTACAAGCCCTTTAGGTCAGTGGTATGAACAGAACCTTTACCCAGAAATCCACATCGATCCCTAAAATTTCCACCTATTTTTGACGAGTCATCACCATCACAAATTTTAATGTCATCATGTCCACAAACATTAGCTAACTCGCCGCTAGCCGCACTGCCCGGTAGCATCCCTGCTCTAGGCGAAAGGCCGGAGCTATGCAAGCGGCGCGCAGCAGTCAGTGCGCACCATGGCTCCGACGCACGCGCTGACGCTCTGCGCGCTGCTCTGCGCCGCCTGCGCAGGCGCAAGTGCTTCGACCGACATTATCTTCGACTTAAGCGGTACGGTACCAGAAACAAATTACATAGTTTACTTGTGTTGTGTTTAGTGATTATGAGGATATATCTATGATGTGAGGTATTGGTAGGAGCCCAAAAGCTGTGGTTTCTGTACTTACGAATGGAATTTGAGCAAGTTGTCGATTTTCGAAAGTGTCAAGTAATTTTCACGCACGCTGCATAGCCCTTTCAAAAAGGGCTTGGTTGGTCGCTTTACATTTCAACGTTAGAACGGTGTAATTTGATGAGTTTATACCATTCACCACTAAATTTAATGCTTGTTTAAATTTGGTTGATGCTTGTGTTTGGCTCGTACTTAAGGGTATTACTTCGTTAGTCCAGAAGTTGCGAGCGCTGTTATTGAGGAACACGATCTTGGTTCAAGCTCAGTTTCCTCATCTGGTGATATCTCTATAGCATGTCGTAGGCATGATTAATGACCAGTGATCGGAGTAGGTAGATTGATTTTTGGTACTTGTATCATAAATGCACACAGAAAGAATAACATGGATAAGCCATTTTCCCGGAAAGTAATTCCGGTATTTCCGGATTCAATTAAACATTGTAAATGTTGGTAGTGATATTATTCCTACTCAATTCAAAATTTAAAGGAAGGTATAAAAACTAAATTAATTAATTATTTATCTGTTGAATAATAAAAACAATCTAATTCCGATCGAAGCTTTAATTTTTATTTTTTTATTTTTAGCCTTTTATGGCTAGAACTTTTATAGATAGACATAAATTGTTGCACTTAAATTTAAATATTTTCATAGTGGTCATGGTAATTTGCATTAAGGGTAGAATAAAGAATAATATTGCTCATTTTATTACAATTCCTACCTTTTTTTTGAGGATGGCAAATCATCAAATGACTCCTTCCACTCTGGCAGAATAAAATTCCTACATAAGTTCCGGTTTTTTTTTTAATAATCCACCAATTCCGGAGGAATATCCATATTAATATATACGTTTCGGATCAATGACCCCATTTCAATCTACCTACTCCGATCACTGTTAATGACCGATACATGGCTATAGACTCGCTCCCATTATATGGGAACTCCTCTAGCAAACTGTGGTGAACTATAACTCACTGCTTGCCACTTCGGCAATAATTGGCGTTAATGTTTGTGGAATGGTGTTTGCAATCGTTTTGGGTTTGAATATTGATCAATTCATATTACGTTCATAGACAGAATAATTTATTTTTAAAACCTACATAGTTAATATAAGTGACTTTTTACACAAGTCCGCTATGTTTCATCAATAAGACAGAAATTATATCATTTTTTATTAGAAAAAATATAATCTATTACAGAAATCATAGTTCAGTTAATCAGTTTTGAAACACTCTTGTAGTTCTTAAAACTAGGCTCAAGAATAGTTAGTTCGTTTGGATACTAATGTAACGTACTCATTGGCATCTAAATGAATCATCTATTTTCTTGAGCTATACTAGCCACAATTAGGAACTAAGTGTAGCAATGCTTAGCTTAGCTAGCTAAAACATAAATTGTATTTAAATTAACTGCTTACAAAACAGTTATTTAAAAAATCTAAAAAAACCCGACCGCTCAACTAAAATGCAAGAAACAAGCACATTTTTATTTTAAAAAGTGACAAGCAGGCGGGACCCAATTGAACGTATTTTTTTTTTAAATTTTACGGGTCCGCCTGCTTGTCACTTTTTAAAATAAAAATGTGCTTGTTTCTTGCATTTCAGTTGAGCAGTCGGGTTTTTTAGATTTTTTAAATAATTTTTTTTGTCAAATTTTCAGTTAAAATATTAATTAACATTTTTTTAATTCTCCCGGTCATGTCACATTGGCACCCCACCGGATTAAGAAAGTGAAAGAGCGCCAAGTCCATATTTTTAAACTTTCTCTTTGTATTATTTTTGCTAGTAAGTATTACACTAATGTTAAATATGATATACCTTTTTGAAATCCTTGCGATAAGCCCTTTAATTTGATACCCATATCGTGGTAATCGAAATAACATTTTTTTTTTTCACTATGTATAGTGGCTTCGCACAGCCGCCATGTTTGATTTTTTCAAATGTCACTTATCTAAGAACACTTGGGCTGCTAATACGAATCTAGCGATACCTCAATTATGTGAATCCGTTCAGCGGTTCTGGAGATATGAGGTAATAAAGAATATTACAAACATACATACATACAAGATACGCGCGAAAAACATAACCCTTCGTTTGCAGTCGGGAAAAAGTAAGCTATGCCAAAATGCTTTTTACACAGTCAAATACTATTCTGAGAAAGGCTTGAGCTTGAGCTATAATATACATGTATTATAATGGGATTATTTGGTAATATTTTTATTTTATTTTTTTAAGGTTTCTTTATTTAGTTTATTTATTTATGGGTTTTGAAATGAAATGAAATGAAATGAAATGAAATATTTATTCTGTAAATTGGTTATAAATAACACTTTTACACGTCATGTTTTTTTGCGTGTTTAGTTTAGCTAGATGAGTCCGGTATTTCCTAACTGACTACTGACTTTTTGCTATATTCTTACAAGAATATTTAAAGTTTTTTTAAGTTAACTGTTGTGCAAGTTGTTTTCTATTACTATTTACGATAATTTGGCTTGACCACGATTTTAGCCTTAATCTAAATAAATAATTTTATCTAAATAGTTTGGTGATGACATATTTTGGTAAACTATTTGTTCGTGAAATCGTTGAGCTCTTGAAGTTCAGAGTTGATCCACACGATAACTGATCAATGCTTTCTATATTTGGTGCGCTAAGGTTTAGTGATAAGACCGCCCACTGTAACGAACTATGTTCGAAAACCCTATGACTTTTGTTTTTGTTAAATAAATAACTGTGTGTATTTAAAAATAATGAAAGACTAATATCTATAATGAACCATGAGTAATATAATAGAGTAATAAACAGTGAGCCAATTAAAAGTCCTCACGTTTGCGTGTTCGCTCCCGCGCCGGATCAAATTTTTATTTGGGCTTGGGTGTTTGTAAAATGCACATGCGATACATCCGGAACAAATATTTGTAGTTTATACAAATATTTGTGCTGGTGCAGGAATCGAACCCATAACACACAGCGCAACAGCCAATCGCTCAATCACTGCGCTAACCGTGTAGTTATAGTCAGGGATGTGCGGATAATATCAATTACACTTCACGATTACTCACTAATCTCGCCACACCTACATTATTTACTTACTACAAGTATGAGGACAAGTCACTATTAGACATCTTTATGCCTTACAAGTACTCGTAACGCTAAACTAAACAATGAAAACTCTGTTTATTAAGAGGAGGCTCCCTAAATTGTATGTAATTTTGTATTAATATTCTGAAACAATCACGCATACAATCAAAATGGAACTTTAATATATGATTTATTGGATCTTTTTCTTTCCCTGTCTACCCAGACCCGACCAGACCAGTTTCGTAATTGGAACATTTTCGCTAGATTCATATTTTAATCGAAAATCATGTCTTTTTTAAAGATTATTCAAAATTTAATCAAGATTACTCGGCTTTTATGACTAAAATTAGTATTGACAGTAAGAAAATATAGTTTATTATCCAAATATAGGTCATTTTTTCTCTAGATCAATTATCACTTTAGTTATAAACGAAATAAGAATTGAGACTTATGACATTTAGTTTCGAACCCGAATATGGTAAAAGAGCGTACGCGATATTCAACTTTATTACTGCTGGGTTAGCGTTTAGCACACAACGGCAGTTTCGAAACTGAAAATGGTGAAAAAGCACACGCGATATTCAACATTATTACTGCTGCGTTAGCGTTTAGTATCCAACGGCTGGCGTGAAAATTATTTTGCACTGCCTGGTCTCTAAACTCTCTCTACTCTCTAAACTGAAAACTGAAACTTTATTCGAATGTTTACTTCGTGGTTCAGAGCAAAGACTAGCAGTTTTTAATGTCATATATTAAACCACCAATGTTTACTTACGTTCACATGAATTAATTATTGATTGATTGACGGGTCAGTAAAAGTCTGACACACTGCATGATTTCCGTCCTTAACAAAAAACTAAAGTGGATAGTGGTCGCTCAAACTTTCCGGACCAAATTTTCACGACCCATCTCATAATATTGTCGGCATATGGATTAGCAGACGCATGTTTAACTAAAAATTATAGGTACTCAGATTATGTATAACAAAGATTAGCATTCACTAACAGATTGTGACCGGATTTTTTTTGTTCGTATGCAGGAGCGTGCGCTGACAAATTGTGCACAGTTCTCCTAAACACACAGGTAATTTAAATTTGAACCTGTTAATCAGTATTTAAACTAATCTGGCTAGATATTTTTACAAATACAGATCGATTCTAAAATTAGTATTTATTCAAAAAATTCTACTATATATATATATATATATATATGTATAATATGAGCACACTATTTCCTCGTAATTGTATAACCAAACATTCTCTACTGAAATATGATAATTATTTTGTGAACTGGTTATTAAATAACACATTTACATTTACTTTTTCTTAAATATAAACTAGTTGAGGCGTACTCCGTGCTGGTCGAATCATATTAGATACATGTTGATTTTTATAAACCGCATCAAACAGTGACATTTAAATAAACGAATCTTCTTGGGCCAGTATTTTGGAATTTCAGACGTCAATTGTCTAATGGCTATGGTGTCGGCATTGATTTAAATAGTAGTTTGAGTGCTGATGTGATAGCACTTCAAGAGACTTGGTTACAACCGACATACCGTATTTAAGAAATGTAAACAAAGACTAGTTTCTTTGGCAAGTCTGCGATGGACACCAGTGTAATGTTACAAGGTCGTCCGTTCGGAGGCGTAGCCTTAATGGCGGAACACCACTTTTGATACAGTGACTACGATCCCATGCAGTAGTAGTCGTCTGGTCGCTATTAAAATTCAGTGATGCGCATGTTAGCCGTCGGTGGCTAGACCATTGTTTGGTAACTGAGGTCGCGTGGGAATCGGTAAAATCTGTTAGATTTTATGTAACCGGCCGTTGAACATACTCTATGCACTTTTACTAGTTAATACATCGAAGTCAACGGCCAAGTCACATAAAATCTAACAATATTAATAAAGAAGTCGCAGTAAGGATCCTTAGACTTGGCTTCGCTTTGCTAAGAGATTTCATTACTTTTTATAGAGAAACAAGCAGCTTAGGCGAGACTTGCCTAATTTTTTACAGGATTTTTTGGCGGGATTTCACTTCTTTTTACAGAAAGCTATTCTTACTTGATTATTTTCTTAATTATACCTTTCATTATTTTAGGTTTTCTTATTAGAATTGTTTTTTTTTTCTTTTTTGATGTAGTTACTTTTTTGAGCCAGTGTTACTGCCGCCGAATGAACTCTTAAGTAAGTATACCGTTCTCATACACTTCAAAAGTGAAGGGATAGATCTCTCCAGCTGCCTTTAGTTCAGAAAGTGATCCGTAAGTTGTAGGTTTCATCATATCACACGTGTAAAATTGCATTTCGTCCCAATGTTCGACAACGTATGCCACTATGACAGACCTGACACTGCAAGTTGAGTCAGTTTTACCAAAGACCAAGAAAGATATTGAGTGGAAGAGACATGAACCATCTTTGGGCAAACCAACTACGCGGTAGCCACATAGTCCATCGTCGTCTTTCAATTTTGTCGACATTTTTACGAGTTTATTTAAATTCCACGACCGTTAATGGATAATTTATATCGATAAAAAGCGGAAATGGAATACGACTGGTGGCTGCTCCCCTGCGTTACCGGGTAGGCTACTTCCAATTAGCAACTGACAAAGACCGAAAACAAAATAAGCCCGAAGGCAAGATTAACAAGAAATGGGAGTTTCAGCCAGGCAAGCTGCATTTGAAAGTTGTCTCAACTGCGGACTTAGCCTGTTTCCACCTTCACCGTACGAGGAGGTACACCCAGCTTATGTTATTTTATTGAAGTACTTAGTGTGACTAGCACATTTTAATGTTTTCTAAGACATTTTCAAATACTTCAGACTCCAGTTTCATATTCATTTATAAGAAGGGTCTCGTCACATTGAATAACTTTTGTCAAGGCACATTTCCATATCTCCCATAGTTCAGCTGAGCTCTAAGGGTTCTTCATCAGATACTTCAGACCTTCAATTTTTTATACACATCAGTAGAAGGGACTCGTCACTCTGAATAACTTTTGTCAAGGCGCATTTCCATATCTCCCATAGTTCAGCTGAGCTCTTAGGGTTCTTCATCAGATACTTCAGACCTTCAATTTTTTATACACATCACTAGAAAGGGCTCGTCACACTGAATAACTTTTGTCTAGGCGCATTTCCATATCTCCCATAGTTCAGCTGAGCTCTAAGGGTTCTTCATCAGATACTTCAGACCTTCAATTTATTAATTTCAAAAGAAAGGGCTAACCACGTTCAATAAACTTTGTGAACACAGCATGTCGATAATTTCAATAGTTTGGCTTGTCTGTTACGGTTTCTCCTCAGGGTCATAAGGTACTCCAGATCTTCCATGATCCTAGTTTTGATAGTTTTCCCTTCATATAGGCACTAAAACCTACCTCAATGCCAATTTTCAGCTCTCTAGGTTTATGGGAAGTACTAGTTCTATTTTGATGATCAGTGAGTCAGTGAGTCTATATATGTCGAAATAGTACAACTTTGCTAATGCATAACTTAGGAAATAAACAAGCTACAAACATGAAATTTTGTGGTTTAAGTGTGTGCTGGTAGCTTACTATATAACGATAATTTCAGCGTTCTAAATCTATCCAGAGGTCCCCAAATAGGGGCCTGAAAATACGCCGAAATGGTTCCAGAAAAGGATGGTACGGCAGTGTTTGCTTTGCGCTCGGCTTGGCGGGGGCACTACCGTGCCCCTAGATACAAAGAGAAATACGCCGATATATGCAGAGTTTCTAGATCTTTCCAGGGCGTTCGGCCTAGTTAGGTACGACTTATTCTGGAGTTGCACGAAACGGGAGTGCCCGACGCCATCACAAATATGTTTCAGTATTGGTATGGCCACTAAACCAATGATTTGTCTGAGGAGTACAGGTTGGAATGCGGGGTGAGACAGGGTGGATTGACCTCGCCAGCACTTTTCAACCTGTACGTAAACCAGCTGATTGTCGGGCTTAGTAGCACACGGGTTGGCTGTTCTATTGACGGTCTCTGTGTCAATAGCATCAGCTATGCGGACGATATGGTCCTGCTCGGTCCGTCAGTTAGTGCACTCAGAAGGTTGTTGGCCGTCTGCGAGGCGTATGCGGAGGCGCATGGTCTTAGGTATAACGTTCAAAAAACCAAACTACTTGTTTTTAGGTTAAACCAAAAAAAAACAGCACATGTACCCCCAGTTATCTTAAGTGGGGTGGCCCTTGAACGTGTATCAAATTTTAAATACCTTGGGCACATTGTAACTGAGGATTTAAAAAAAATTAACAAAAAATAGAACTGACTTCCATATCAAAATACTACAAAGCCAAAAATAACTTTAATTTCGGTAGTCGGTGTTATTGGTTTTAGATTTTCTTTTTTTTTTTCACACTGCCTTCCGAAATTAAAGTTATTTTTGGCTTTGTAGTATTTTGATATGGAAGTCGGTTCTATTTTTTGCAAAAAATTTTTTTTCACGCTTTTTTGTGGGTCGGTTTGTAATTTATCTAGTTACAAAAGCCATAATGTCAACAACTTATCACCTTTCACAAAATATTGCTTTTCCCGATGCATAGCCGTTAATTTTTGAGTTCTCCTGGTACTTGACCATCAGCTCTACATCACCATATGTATTGTGACGAGCATAAAGTGTTTAACATCCGTACTCAAGTAATCGAATCACAATCCATGAAATACTTATTATTGAGGAATTTCAGTGGCCGTCTGTGGTCTTCATCATCAGTTCAACTTCCCCAAATGGTACTTTTCGGAAGCAACTGCTCAAGGTACTATAAGAAATACCCAAAACGCTATAGGTGTGCCTATAATATTTGAAGAGTTCCCTCGATTTCTCCAGGATCCCATGATCAGATCCTGATTTCGTAACAATAGGACTAACTAGAAAGTATACCCTTTCAAACGCAAAAAGAATTTTTCATTTCGGTCCAGCCGTCTCCGAGTAATGAGGTAACATACATAAAAAAAAACGGTTCAAGACGAATTGAGAACCTCCTTTTTTTGAAGTCGGTTAAAAAGATGATGCTGACATGGAAAAAGAATGGGGGGCGTTGGCTGTCCGATGCAATATGCTGGCCCGCAGGTTTGTGCGTTGTACACCAGAGGTGAAATCAACTCTTTTTAAGGCTTTTTGCCAATCGGTGTACACGTGCACTCTGTGGGTTCGGTATACGCAAAGGGCATACAACGCCCTCAGAGTTGGGGCTCCAACTAAAACTAGGAGCTCTGAGAAGATCTAGACAAACAGACATTTTGCGAATACTGTGATGTATACACAAAGTAGGTGAAGTGAACTTGTGGCCGCCACTGTGGATGGCTCCGTAGGAAGTCGTCAGCTAGCTATTACTCAGCTTCACACATATTTAGGCTTCCGTAGCCAAACGTCAAACACGGCAACCTTATACATTTGTCATGTGTATCGGTCCGTCCGTATATCACAGCCATTTTATTCTGAAATTATTAAAAATCTTGAAATGGTTTTTCAAGATTTTTATGAAAATATCTTGGTGTGGGGTGTCTATAGATATAGTCTTTAAAATGACAATGAGGTTCCTAAACCATTTTTTCTTGAAGTCGTTCGTTTGAAAGATTTACTTTAATTTATTAGGGAAAACAAACAAACGAAATTACATTAATGCTTAACACATTACTTTTTACACTATGTATTTCCACATTTTACCACATAACTTGAACATAAATTGTTTTGAACGAAATACAGTCAGCAGTTTTTGAGAAACCGCTGACTGTAACTTTGTCGTTAGTTCAAATAATATGAAAAATAAACTTATTTTTCGCATCTATGCTTTCTACTACGGAACCTTTCATAGGCGAGCCTGACTCGCACTTGGCCACCTTTTCCTAACGGTTTGCGGGAAAGCGTCGTTTGTGCATTATATCTATGTGTAATAATGTGACTTTCTCGATGGCATTCACACTGAATGGGTTGGGGGCTAACGAGCTTTTCTATATACAACGTGTAATTTAAAGGGTATATACATACCGAGTGCACGGCTTCTTTGGATGATAACAAACGATATGGCAAGGGTCTAATCCTATGTCTACATGTGTGGAGCATATTAGAAATTTCAATACATTGATACCAGAGGCCGAATTTTTCAAATGAAGAAGTAGGAAGAGAATTATCGTTTTATTGGCAAGTGACGTGGAAAGTGATGACCCTCATAGTGCTGGAACACGTTTGTTATTACTGGTATTCAAGAAACATATGAAACCAATCATCTAATCTACATAATCCTCATAAACGATTGTGAATATGTGCACTATGTAGGTTTTTTTTTTTTATTTATTTATTCGAGTTAAACATAATACATTGTCTGGCAGTTTGAGTGCTTTTTGCGGCCTACCTAAAGGTCCTTACCTTGGTATTGTTCGTCAAATCGTTAAGCTCCTTGTTCTAAGTTGAGCTATACGTCATTTGACAAATGCTTGCACTGTATGGACAGGCCCACTCAAATCTGTGAGCATCTTTCTTCAAAAGACCGCCTCAGACTGAAACCTACAAGGTTCCCATATAATTAATTCAGTGTAGATTGTATGGACTTTAAAAGAGACGGACCCCTGAGTTTGTTTCGGTGTTTCTTCTCAGGGTAGTCAGTTAGGAAACACCGGCCTCATCTAGTTAATATTTAAGGAAAAAAAATGACGTGTAAAAGAGTTATTTAATAACCAATTTGCAAAATAAAGATCATTTATCATTTATCATTTGGGGTCAATTCTGTGAGTCACTTATTTTGAGCTGAAACTTTGCATAGAAACTCCATACCAGATGTTGTTTTCAGTCCTTTTGGAATATTTTGGATAGATATGGGGTTTCCATTACACGTTGTATATTCACCTGATGAGACTCGCGGTGACTCAACCTGCATTTTTTTTATTGTCGATAAGCTCGCGTTTAATCACCATCTCACCTGATGTTAAGCTACGATGTGTTCGAAGGTAAAGCACGCTTACCTAGGAGTAAACTATTCACTCTTGACTTAAAGTCTTAAGGTTATAGCTCCCGATCTGTACCCTTAGATCTTTTAAACTACGCAACGGATTTTATTGCAGTTTTCAATAATAGATAAAGTGGTTCAAAGGGAAGGTTTATATGTATAATACACGCAAAGTTTTAGTACATTACACCCGTACGAAGCTGGGGCGGATCCTCTACTATACATTTCATAATATCTTTAGGTCGACAACCCCGGGAAGCACTTGGGACTTTTCTATAGGAAGAGAAAACCCTCACTTTCTTTTCAAAGGCTTATAAGTGGCTTACCTCTTGCTGAAGTAAGGTCTCAGAGCCTTCAGGCAGTGTTTACTTCTGGAGTGAAAAATAGGATACAGTAGTGTCAGTATGTCGTTAGGACGGACACTGACCTCTAACGGAGACTGCCCTGACGAGTAATTTTACATGTGCCAAACTTACATAAAAGCATTTTTTAAATTATGAGTGCTAATTTAGATGTATTTATTACATGATTATGTTAAATAATTGCTCAAACAGTATGTTTGAAATTTAAATTCAATTTATGGTTTAATTTATTAATTTATTCAACATGCGTCCATAGTGTTGTAAACATAATAATAGCTATTATTTATATTTATTTTCACACGTAATTACTCATTATGATAGTAATAGCTCAAAGACTATATAAATTATCTATGTAACACCTCCAGTAGGATGGATTGAGCATAGTTTAATAAGTAAGTTTAAATAACGAAAACTACAGTGTACCAGGAATTTAGAGGGTGCAAGAAAACGTCTTGACTTTAAAATAATAATAATTATGGTCAATGAATTTTTACAAACAAAGGAACAGGGGAAGCCCCCTGTTCCTTTTTTTAAATTCAGAATGAGCCCACCTCTTGACCTCTATCTCGCCTGATGGTAAGCGATAGATGAGGTCTACGATGGGAAGATGCCTGTTCACTCTTTTTCTTGTTTTTTGTGTAGTGACCGTCTAATACTACCAATAACAGCCATGAATATATGCACTTATGTATGGGGAAGTTTTTGGTGATTCGGTAAATTTTCCTTTTTTGGCTTTGTACTTTTTGCAGTTGTTTTGGTTTCCGTTGCAACATAATTATGTAGGTATTTGATGATACATAACATACTTAGAGATAAGTGGAAGGAGGGAAAAACGAAAGAACCTTCGCCTTGCAGTGGGACTAAGAAATTGCATAGTATTTATATTTTTTATTTTATTTAGAAATAAGATTTCACTAAAAATACAATGTGCTGGTCATCCAAACCTGTAAACACACCGCATCACTGCAGTTATAACTAAGCAATGTAGATCACATGACCTATACAATGAATATGATATAAAGGCTGTTCACATTGAACGCTAGCATCCGGCGCACGCGCCGCCAAGTTCGAGTTCACTTCATCAGCATTACATTCATTCACATGTGCTTGCGACATTCATGAAGTATTGTGTGCTAACGTGTAAAATAATCAGCCTGTAATGTTATTCAGAGAAATTATACAATACATCTGGCTGTGATAAACAGTTAATTAACTAAGCTAAAGGTTAAATGCTTGTTGACATTCTAATATATTTATTACCTTAAAGTACTTAACCTTTTCACAAAGTATTTATTCACTGCATCGTATCGTAAAACTTTTTCGGCATTTTTTTATAGTTTTAACAACTTTGATGTTTCTTGGCACATTTCTTGGTATTTAATGGAGTATACATACCAGTTGATACAAAACTATTACAGGAAATAGGAATAGGAAAAATTGGCCAAGTGCGAGTCAGACTCGCCCATGAAGGGTTCCGTAGTAACTATAATAATATAATATAATATGTATATTTATTTGACAAAAAAAACCTTACAAATTTCTTAAAACTATCTTATTTACATTTTTTACAACTACGCCAAATAACTTTGTTTTCATAGTGTTTGTATGAATTATAAAGTTATATTTGCGGTTTTAGAAAATATGCTGTATCACAAAAACTGCTGACCCGATCTCGTTCAAACCAATTTTGGTTGAAATTTTATATTAAGATCTACAGACAAATATTTTTTAGATTTTTCATTCCATTATTATAGAAGTTAGAGGGGGGTACACACATTTTACCACTTTGGAAGCGTATATCTTTTAAACGATTAACTTTATGAAAAAGTGGTTTTAGAAACCCCCATGTCATTTTTAAAGAACTGTTTATAGATACGCATAGGTTTCATGAAAAAAAATATTTTCAGTTTTAGTTCCATGTATGGGAGCCCCCCTTTATTTTAATTATTTTTTAATTTTTTTCTTAAAATCGGAAAGCGGTTCATAGAACACATCTACCTATCAAGTTTCACATGTATAGTCCTAATAGTTTCGGAATAAAATGGCTGTGACATACGGAATGACGGATGGAAAAACAGACAGACAGACAGACGGACAGTCATGACGAAACTATAAGGATTCCGTTGTTTGCCATTCGGCTACGGAACCCTAAAAAGTGGTGGGCCCCGGAGACAATCGCTAGCATTTTAGTGACAAGATAGTTTAGATGTTATTTTTGTTGCTGTTCTCAAGTTTGTCGATGAAGTGGTGGAAGATGAAGCACACTTACCTAGAATTAAACTATTCACTGTTAACCTAAAGACCTCAAGGTTGTAGCTATCAGGAAACACACACTCCGGCTTAATTCTACTCCTTAGCCGTACGCACAATGAAAGTATTCCCAATTTTCCACAATGTTTTGTGCGTATGTGTGGGATGTCCACCATGTAACGATGATGCATCGCCGTTCATCTTGTAGTCCGATGATTGTGATGATTGTAGATTCCCGGGAACTGTGACCGAAGACACAGCTTACAGACGATACATTTTGGGAACATCTCAGTTTTAACCTGCGATGAATATGAAGGGATATTAGCACTGGTCACTAAGTATATTTCAATTTTGTATGATCATAGTCATTTGCCGCTGCTGGCATTTGGGGCTCCGTTTCCTAACCGTGCCGAAGTAGGGCTGCGTGTAACATTGGCGTTGCTACCGTTATATTGTGTAAGACGTCCCCGATAGCCGGCCATCGCACCTCGCACACTTTGTTATTAAAAACAGTGAAATGTTTGAATATTTGCCTTATTGCCGCATTCGTAAGTTGCTTGTGAAAGGGTATGAAACACCACACTCCGTCTGACCCCGCCGATGCGCTCTTAATGTGCCTGTTTTGTCTTAGTTTACGCAAGTTCTACTGTTGAGCATAAGGTTCCGGTTCGATTCCTGAGTCAGCGAAAAATATCCTTGGAATTTTCCTTAAACTGCATCACGAAGCCAAGTGTCCGGTAGTCGACAATAAGCTCGCTTTCCATCACATATAAAAATTACTGGCTCAATGCAGTACCATAGATTTATTTAACTCTGATTAGTTAGTCGGTATCGGGACACGAGCTGGCGTGGTGTAATTTTATAATAGGGGAAGTCTACTGCCATCACAAGTGCAATAATTCAGACTTCATCACAAAGCAGCTTTTAAATCCATCTAAAGCAAGTAATGTAGTGTAAAAGTATATAGTATCTTCGAGGATTAATTTAAGATTATTAAAATGTTCCACAATTTTAATGAAAAGCATTTTCGCCCATATTTAGTGGCGTTTGTACCTATAACGATTAGCATGACAATGTGTTGATGGGTCATCGTGCGCGGATACATTGCCATCGTCAGTCACTGCCGGTCACTGTACATTCTAATCGCCAAGCATTCTTTGCTAATCTAGTACTTGTCAACAGTTTACTTATAACTAGCAAGCATGCACTTATTCAAAATTGTATTGTACATGTACTCAAGCTGGTGGAGTCTTTGATCTTCTAAAATGTATGGTGTTCTAGTACTACACTTAGTTCTTTTTTTTTCGGTGTGAGGAGTGGATGTCGTATCAGACTTCTACTGACTAAACATCCAATCCGTTCCTTCAATTAGCCTAACGTTATGAGACCGCGGTATCTCGGCCCTATTGAGCCCTATCCCTAGTGCTGATTGCTCTTTGAGACGCGCCGTTGACACGAACCTGTTGCCTAATGGACGGTGAGCTACCCCTGCTCGCCGCAAACCCACGCCTGCGTTGTCTGGAGATCGGCTAGCGATCCCTTGTTGGCTCAGTCTGTGCCCCTTGCTGCATAATTCCATGTCTTGAAACATATTGTTAGCTGATGAGTAACTTAAGAACGGTCTCAACAACCCTGCTCGCCGTCCGCAAGCCCGCGTCTACGGTGGCTGGAGAACGGCTTGCGATCCCTTGTTGGCTTAGTCTGTGGCCATTGCTTCGTCATTCCATGTCTGTAAACATATAAAGCAGATGCGTGAGTTAACGGTTCGTTGTTACAGATGAGCAGTACTACTCCATGCCGCAGCTGTTCGCGCTGGACGAGTGGCCGGGCTGCGTGGCGGCGCGCGCACCCTACTGCGTCGGCAGCTTCGAGCTGGCGCCCGCGCAGCGCCCGCACCCGCTCTACGACATCATGCAGGTAACCTACACCACCACACTCAGTTTCAATCAAAAAAATTAAAAATATCCATACTAATATTATAAATGCGAAAGTAACTCTGTCTGTCTGTCTGTCTGTCTGTCTGTCTGTCTGTCTGTCTGTCTGTCTGTCTGTCTGTTACCTTTTCACGCCAAAACCGCTGAACCGATTTACATGAAATTTAGCATGGAAACAGTTTAGGACCCTGGGAAGGACATAGGATAGTTTTTATCCCGATATAAGGTTCCCGTGGGATAGTTTTCGAATAGTATCTTTGTTGCTCTTTCACGCAAAAACTACTGAACGGATCTCAATGAAATTTAGTAAAAAGACAGTTGACATCCTGAAAAAACAAATAAGCTACTTTTTATCCCGGAATTCCCACGGGATCAGGATTTACGCGGGAAAAACCTCCCACAAGACCGAAGTCGCCGGCAAAATCTATCCATACTTTAATACATACACTATCCATACTTCCATACTATCCATACTTCCATACTATACTAATATTATAAATGCGAAAGTAACTCTGTCTGTCTGTCTGTCTGTCTGTCTGTCTGTCTGTCTGTCTGTCTGTCTGTCTGTTACCTTTTCACGCCAAAACCGCTGAACCGATTTACATGAAATTTAGCATGGAAACAGTTTAGGACCCTGGGAAGGACATAGGATAGTTTTTATCCCGATGTAAGGTTCCCGTGGGATAGTTTTCGAATAGTATCTTTGTTGCTCTTTCACGCAAAAACTACTGAACGGATCTCAATGAAATTTAGTAAAAAGACAGTTGACATCCTGAAAAAACAAATAAGCTACTTTTTATCCCGGAATTCCCACGGAATCAGGATTTACGCGGGAAAAACCTCCCACAAGACCGAAGTCGCCGGCAAAATCTATCCATACTTTAATACATACACTATCCATACTTCCATACTATCCATCCATATCCATCCATACTAATATTATAAATGCGAAAGTAACTCTGTCTGTCTGTCTGTCTGTCTGTCTGTCTGTCTGTCTGTCTGTCTGTTACCTTTTCACGCCAAAACCGCTGAACCGATTTACATGAAATTTAGCATGGAAACAGTTTAGGACCCTGGGAAGGACATAGGATAGTTTTTATCCCGATATAAGGTTCCCGTGGGATAGTTTTCGAATAGTATCTTTGTTGCTCTTTCACGCAAAAACTACTGAACGGATCTCAATGAAATTTAGTAAAAAGACAGTTGACATCCTGAAAAAACAAATAAGCTACTTTTTATCCCGGAATTCCCACGGGATCAGGATTTACGCGGGAAAAACCTCCCACAAGACCGAAGTCGCCGGCAAAATCTATCCATACTTTAATACATACACTATCCATACTATCCATCCATACTAATATTATAAATGCGAAAGTAACTCTGTCTGTCTGTCTGTTACCTTTTCACGCCTTAACCGCTGAACCGATTTACATGAAATTTGGCATGGGAATAGTTGAGGACCCTGGAAAGGACATAGGATAGTTTTTATCCCGATGTAAGGTTCCCGCAGGATAGTTTTCGAATTTCATATTTGTTGCTTTTTCACGCAAAAGCTACTGAACGGATCTCAATGAAATTTGGAAAGGAGACAGTTGTAAAAACACATAAACTACTTTTTATCCCGGAATTCCTACGAGGTTGGGATTTACGCGGGGAAAACCTCCCACTCGAACGAAGTCGCGGACAAAAGCTATCCATACTTTAATACTAATAATATAACTCCATACTTTCATATCCATACTATCCATACTTCCATATCCATCAATACTTCCAAGCTAATATTATAATAATACGAAAGTAACTGTCTGTCTGTTACCTTTCACGCCTAAACCGCTGAACCGATTTAGATGAAATTTGGCATGGGAATAGTTTAGGACCCTGGAAAAGACCATAGCATAGGTTTCGTCCCGGAAATCATTCCTAAAGGATGTAAAAGGGGTGTTAGAATTTCGTATAGGGAATCAATAATGTCCCCGCCCTACCCACACACATAATACACTTAGACCGCTAAACCGATTTGGATGAAATTTGGTATGGAGATAGTTTTAGACCCTGGAAAAGACATAGTATAGTTTTATTCCCGGAAATCATTCCTAAAAGATGTAAAAATGGTGTTGGAATTTTGGATAGGGAATCAATGATGTCCCCGCCCTTCCCACCCACATAATACACTTGACCGCTAAACCGATTTGGATGAAATTTCCTATGGAGATAGTTTTAGACCCTGGAAAAGACATAGGATAGTTTTTATCCTGGAAATCATCCCTTAAGGATGTAAAGGGGTGTTGGGACTTTGTATTCCCCCTCTCAATTCATTCAAATCGCGTATTCAAGAACCACTCACAACATTTTTTTTAAACTACACAACTGCATGTAGGCTATACAAATCTTTGTTTAGAGCTGGGGTCGAACCCACGTCATGCACCAGTTAACAGTTACGCCAACCGTGTCGCTTAAATTTTAACCAATCAAGTTAATATACGAATCATTTCTATTTCAAAATCGGGGCAATATGCGTTTGCCCTTTTGAAAATAGGAGAAGATCGTGTGGCAACAGATATCAACGGGATGATTTATTTGAGCTGAACTGAATCTGAAACTGAAACTGAAGCTGAAACTGTAGCTGAATCTGTAGCTGAATCTGAAACCAAAACTGAAACCAAACTGAAGCTGAGACTGATGCTGAAACCAAAACTGAAGCTGAAGCTGAACCTGAAACTGAAGCTGAAACTGGAACTGAAGCTGAAACTGAAACTGATGCTGAAACCAAAACTGAAGCTGAAGCTGAAACTGGAATTGTAGCTGAAACTGACACTGAAACCAAACTGAAGCTGAAACTGAAACTGATGCTGAAACCAAAACTGAAGCTGAAGCTGAAACTGGAACTGTAGCTGAAACTGACGCTGAAACCAAACTGAAGCTGAAACTGAAACTAAAGTTGAAGCTGAAACTGATGCTGAAACCAAAACTGAAGCTGAAGCTGAAACTGAAGCTGAAAATTTAGCTGGAACTGTAGCTGAATCTGAAACTGAAACCAAAACTGAAACCAAACTGAAGCTGAAACTGAAACTGATGCTGAAACCAAACTGAAACTGAAGCTGAAACTGAAACCAAACTGAATCTGAAACGGAAATTGAAGCTGAAACTGAAGCTGAAACTGTAGCTGAATCTGTAGCTGAATCTGAAACTGAATCCAAAACTGAAACCAAACTGAAGCTGAAACTGAATCTGATGCTGAAACCAAAACTGAAGCTGAACCTGAAACTGGAACTGTAGCTGAAACTGACGCTGAAACCAAACTGAAGCTGAAACTGAAACTAAAGCTGAAGCTGAAACTGATGCTGAAACCAAAACTGAAGCTGAAACTGATGCTGAAACCAAAACTGAAACTGAAACTGAAACCAAACCTGAAGCTGAAACTGAATCTGAAACTGAATCTCAAACTGAAACCAAAACTGAATCTGAAGCTGAAACTGGAACTGTAGCTGAAACCAAACTGAAACTGAAGCTGAAACTGAAACCAAACTGAAGCTGAAACTGATGCTGAAACCAAAACTGAAACTGAAGCTGAAACTGAAACTGACGCTGAAACCAAACTGAAACTGAAACTGAAGCTGAAACTGAAACCAAACTGAAGCTGAAACTGAAACTGAAGCTGAAACTGAAACCAAACCGAAGCTGAAACTGAAACTGATGCTGAAACCAAAACTGAAGCTGAAACTGAAACTGAATCTGAAACTGGAACTGTAGCTGTAACTGACGCTGAAACCAAACTGAAGCTGGAACTGAAACTGATGCTGAAACCAAAACTGAAGCTGAAACTGAAACTGAAGCTGAAACTGTAGTAACATACATAGTGAACGTAGTCCAAGATACAGATAATTTAATAAATCACGTTTATTCTGATTTGAAAACAAATATGAGGGATAAAGATTAAAGAATGGCTGCGTGAAAGAGTAATTTTGGCACCAGCTAACGAAATTGTAGGGCAGATCAACGAAAAGATTATGTCTCATGTGGATTGTGATGTTGTTGAGTATCTGTTCGTCGACATTGGCATGGATACAAAGCAAGTGACGTCGTACTCTGTAGAGTTTATCAACTCTCTGGAATTGTCAGGGTACCCCATCACATTATTTGAGGCTTTAACTTGGTGTCCCAGTCCTGTTGATGCGTAACCAGGGTGCACCAATGCTCTGTAATGGCATGCGACTACAAATTCAAACCTTGGATGCAATGTTTTCAAGAAATAATTATGACAGGAACAGCAAGCGGTGAAAACGTATTTATTCCTCACATTCAGTTCAAAAAACTCAAATTTCCCCTAAAAGCGGCATTCGCAATGGCCATAAACAAATCACAAGGACAGACACTGAAAGTCGCAGGTGTACATTTAGAAAAAGATTGCTTTTCCCATGGGCAATTAATTGTATGTGGCGTGCTCACGAGTACCAAGCGTACAAAATCAACACGCCAAGGACGGGAAAACCAGAAACGTAGTTTACAAAAATGTATATATAAATCCCAAACCCGTGGGAATTCCGGGATAAAAATTATCTTATGTGTTTTTACAGGATGTTAACTGTCTCCTTACCAAATTTCATTGAGATCCGTTCAGTGGTTTTTGCGTGAAAGAGCAACAAAGATACAATTCGAAAACTATAATTATGACATTCCCATAATCCCGACCGATTTGCCATCCCAGTTTAAAAGACTCCAATTTCCCCAAAACAAAGCTCAAGGACAGACACTGAAAGTCGCGGGTGTACATTTAGAAAACACTGCTTTTCCCATGGGCAACTGTATGTGGCGTGCTCACGAATATCAAGCCCACAAAATTTACACGTTTTAGCCAATGAAGGGAAAACCAGACACGCAGTTTACAAAAATGTATTGTAATCAACGTTTTTGGTTTTAAAAAGGTAAATTTTAAATACTAACTGTCTGTCTGTTTTTGGGGATGGATGAACACTGGTGATGTTTTTTAATTTATATGCGTTTTTTGCCCACCCAAAAAGGTGTACCGATTGGCAAAAAGAATTATTGACAAAGTGTAATATAACGCGGGCGAAGCCGCGGGCAAAAGCTAGTTTAAAATAAAGGTAAGTAACTCTGTCTGTCTGTGTGTTACGCAATCACGCCTAAACTACTGAACCGATTTTAATGAAATTTGGTACGGACTTATTTTAGAGCCTGAGAAAGGACATAGGCTGCTTTTTAATGCGAAAAAAAGGCTGTAAGGGGTTAAAATAGGGGATGAAAGTCTGTATAGGAATTACGTCATTTTTAAAGCTAGAAGCTTGAAACTTATTTTTTAGACTTTTGGTTAGATATAAATATAAATATGATATTCAAATTATGTATGAGTTTTATTTTCAAAATAATTAGCCTAAAAAATTAAAAATGCTGCCGAAAGTCACTATACCGCGCGGACGAAGTCGCGGGCACAGCTAGATTTAAACATTTTTTTTTTCTTATTTCGGAAAGCGGTTCATAGAATATATCTAGCTACCAAGTTTCACATGTATAGTCCTAATAGTTTCGGAATAAAATGGCTGTGACATACCGACGGACGGACACACAGACAGACAGGCAGACATGACGAAACTATAAGGGTACCGTTTTTTGCCATTCGGGTACGGAACCCTAAAAATATATGTTTGTACATGATCGTAGTATACACGACGATAATATCTTAAAGTGAAGAATGCGTTATGATTATGACACTAACTGACCATTTAGCAATCACACCATAGTGTATTACATTCTCTTTGAATCACACTATAACTAGAAATGTAGTAAACATTAATATCCTCATATTTTCGAGTGTGGTCGGCGCGGCGGCGCGGCGCTAGCGCTGGCGGCTTGACCCACTAACCGATACTTTCAATTTGGCGTCACTTTGTTATTCAAATTCTAATTTATGTTCTCATATTATATCCTCTTACTAAAACAAATTTAACAGTTATGTAACAAATGATTATTATTATACCACCCATTCTGTTTTATTATTATCTCTCCATTAAAAAATCGGCCAGTTGCGAGTAGGACTGGCGCACCGCGGATTCCGTACAAACATATCTAATTACAGTATTATTTTGAAAGCCTAGCTATTTTTATAGAACCTCTTCGGAATGGAATATATTAACTAATAATTGTATAATTATTTGTTATTAATTAACACACAAATACATACATATAAGAAGAGTCCACATTGTTATACAAAACAGACGAATTTATGGATAACACGCGCGACATTACCCAAGATGTTGTATTTGGGATTTTGCCGCTTATTTGTGTGAGCACGCATTACATAGTATGAAACTAAGGTCATTCACTTTACTACAGTTATATTTTTTCATGGAGCAATTGGAAGACTATTCCGGAAAAAACATCAATTTTATATTTTCATCACCAATGTGGTCTCTTATTGATTATCAAGCAGAGAAATTAATTTACCTAAGGCTTTCATAATAAGGCTGTATATTCATTTCAATAGAAGTAACTACATTAAGTTTTAAAATTTTCCTCGTACATGTGCAATAATTACAATGTAATACATTGCTTCTTGCCACTTTTCCTGATTCTAGCCTGGGGTTTAATTCCCTTGTGATATGTAAAACTATATAAACGGTCATATCTATTGATCGCATAGACTTAAAAATTTTGGTTCGACATGTCTTCCCGTTCCTGAAATAAAGGGTATTGAAAGACAAACGGACGGACAACAAAGTGATCCTTTAGGGGTTCCATTCTTTCAAGGTACGGAACCGGGTATTATTTCTGACACATATGACAGCGTCAGTAATGGCTTCTTCTTCAAAACAAGAGTTATTAATATTGAAGCGCGGTCATACATACAACCTTTTTACTCAAGTTAGAAATAGAAGCCAACTGTTCAACTGTTATTTTGAGAATGGTGATACATTTAAAGAAATCGTTAGTGTGGGAAAGACGGTTGTGTTATTCATGTGGTCATCATTCTGACGGTTCTCAAGCTAATTTGTTAACATTTCGTTGACACTAGGAGAGTGGTTAGTGACGCAATATATTGCGTAGTTTTGCAAACTCTTGCTGCGACTCAAGCTCTGACTGACAGCCATAATTATTATGAATGTTTAAGTGTTCTGCCAATATTCCATAGACTATAGAAAAACCGTACATTGGCTAACATCACTCATCATTTGTGTAATAGACCAATTTGGGCCAGTGTCGATTGCCTAAAGAAAATCGTCTTCACTTCAATTTTCAACAGCCGTTACTAAGATGTGGACAAGAGTTTTGTAGAAATCAAGTGTGGTGAAAGTGAGGGGCTCGTGGCTTCAAGATAAAGCAACAAAAACAAAGCTAGGGTAAAGAACTTCATGGTAAAGATGTTTGTTCGTTACTTAGAAAGCACTTAAAGTCGTTAGTTCCGGCTGTCATTAGTACATCTTCGACAGTGGTTACGGATAGTCAGAAGTCACAAATCTGAGACAGGTCTTGTCAAGAGGGTGTCGTGTTACCCAGTTACTGGGTTGTGAAGGTCAGATAGTGTAAGATCCCGTGTAAAATCTCAGCTGCAGCCTTTCCGAACATAGTTGGAAAAAAGATAAGTAGACAGTCATGATGTGTAGACGGAAGGGCAAACGGTCAGCTTACGGGTTGATACTACATATATCCGAGAAAAACATTTGTATGCAGACTCGTGAAATTTTTTTTAAATATCGAATCAATGTATTTTTTATCTTGTAAACCTCTTGCGTGAAATAAAGTAGCTCACAGCACTCAGAGATATAGAAAGGCCATTTTTCTATAATACCTAATTAGAAGTATTTTCGTGATCCGATCATGCTCGTTTTTATTATCGTCGTCGAACATCGTCTTTACTAATATTATAAATGCGAAAATTTGTGAGTATGTATGGATGAATGGATGGATGGATTGGATGTTTGTTACTCTTCCACGTAAAAACTTCGAAACGAATCTGAATGAAACTTGGTAGGTATGTACATAGTTGAAATCCTGGAATAACACATAGACTTTTTATCCCGGAATTCCCACGGGATCGGGATTTAAGCGAGAAAAACATACTAATATGTACATACCTACATCTTAACTTACTTCATCTTACTAACATATAAATGCGAAATTTTGTAAGTATGAATTTACGGATGTTTGTAACTCTTTCACGCAAAACTACTGAACAGATTCTGATGAAATTTACAGTAGATAATATTGCTAAATCGAAATAACACAGGTTACACTTTATAAAGATTTCGTGTAATTTGCAATAATATAAGTATCTAGTGAGTCAGAAAAATTCCTGCCCTCTGAGAACTATCTTGACCTACTTTTTTTTCTGGTTGGAAAATCATCGAATCGCTTCTCCTTTACTGACTAAAACCCACCCTGTTCCTTCAGCTGCCCTTAAGTTCCGGGGCCACCGTATCTCGTTAGAACATTCCCGCAACCCCGGATCTTGGCCAATCTACGCTGCCATGGAATTTATATTATTTTTAGGTTTTCCCTCAAATTAACGCGGGTGAAATCGTGGGCACAACTAGTAGATACATGTCAACAAACAAACATGTTTTACAGACTAACTGGTACCGGTAGACATAGATCGGTAGATTGACTAAAACTTCGATGTGATTAGTTATTTGAAGGGAGCGGTGTGTAGTGAAAGGGCCTTAGGGGGAAAGAACTAGGGGGGAAAGGGAGGAGGTGAATGAACCCCACTCACGTGCACCGCGGACCGGTTGCGCTAGAGTTCACCTTGCCATGTCCGAAATAATTTTCATGAGAAATAAAAATGAACGTGTCGTAAAAATTAATAAAATATGTATTTTTATTGTATTGTATATGTTTTGGAATATGCACATCAAGCCCTTTCATATGATATCCCACTTGAAATAGTAGCTTCAATTTTAAATTTAGGCCGCTTAATTTTTTTTTTAATATTTTACGTGAATAAAAATTTGTAGTTTTTTTTCTGAACTGGTACTATAAAACGATGTTACTTACCAAATTTCATAGGGAAGTACCCTACCAATTTCGATTCCCATGAGACTTTTTGCGACATGCATGGCCTATATTTTTTTACGTTTATTTACAAGATTGATTTCACAGCTTCAAGAGACTATATATATGTGGTTTTAATTTCAACACGATTTCCACGCATTCCCGGAATAAAGGATCTTGACAGACAGACGGATAAACAGACGGACAACAAAGTGATCGTATAAGGGTTACGTTCTTCCTTTTGAGGTACGGAACCCTAAAAATATCACTTTTTTAGCTGACGAACGTAAATAAAACTGGCCACCGCTAATTTTAAGTGGAGGCCAGTTTTATTTATGAATTGGTAAGGACCGCTCTGGCAAAGTCTTCTCTATGGTTTCGTTCCATATTTGCACATAATTATCCATGCTTCCCATAATTCATTGTAGGTATCTATTCAAATAGAAAATGTAGGCAAGATAACTAAGTAGATAAACTAAGTCGTATTATGCTTGTCGCCGTCTCAGCTGGGACTTTACGAACAGACATGCCTACCAGCTTATAGCCCATGTTATTGAACCTACAGTTGCCCCACCAGCACATTTCTCAACTGCGCAGTGCAACTTAGGCGCAAGGAGCCAGGTTTGAGTCGCGGTTAAGAAACTAGCTCACTAGCAAATAACACAGTGATTAGGTTAATTGAGTGTTGGATAAACTCCTGTCACCTGATTCTGATACCACATATTTATAGTATTTTAAACTATTTCACCTTGCATTGCATTACAAGTTCTAAAAGGGTTAGTAATTAGCATAAATTAGTCAAAATTTATAAGGTAGCTTGCTCTTTACTATTTCTGTAACAGGATGCCGCAAATTATGTACAGGTAGCTATGTGAACGTTACATTAGAAGAATGACTGGAGAATAGTTTTTTAGAACTGTAGGTCAATTCTGGTTGCACAGCTGTTCTTAACGTAAGACATAACGTTCCAACTACTGGAACACTGGTCATCCCGGTTTCCGCCGGGGTTGCGGAAATGTTCTAACGAGATACCGCGGCCCCGGAACTTAAAGGTAGCTAAAGGAACAGGGTGGGTTTTTAGTCCGTACAAAAGTTAGTCCGTAAAAAAAACTGCACTCACTGATTACTAATAGCTGATCTAGCCATATTTTATTTTAGGGACACTTACAGTTGTATACTTACATGAAATTGACAGCAACAAAACTATTTTTACAACTTTTCGCTTATATTTAAAAAAAAAAAAATACCCACAAACAGCTCCGGCCGCGGCATCACGCAAACAAATTGCTCTGTACTCAAAATACTTCAAAAATAGCAGTTTTAGCGGCTTATGGTTAACATGTTCGCTGACAGTGAGCACTTACCCTGACACCACATTACGACAGTAGAATTTCCCACGACGTACTCTTAGTAATAAGGCCGTGCGCGCACTGCCTTGCGGTGGCCGCAATTGCGGTAGTTCTACCGCACCGGTAGAATGACCGCAATCTCAGGTGCGCGCACTGCGGCGAGAAAAACGCACCTTTTGTCTGACAATGTTGCCATACATACAGATTTCTTCGTATTTATACATATTTTCGATGTGTGATTCAGATTAGCACTCGATATAGATTTTTATACAAATTTCACACTGTATTGATAAAATTAACTGGTACAAATAAAGACAGAACTTGGCAAAATAAATTACCTAGATACCGCATTTATTACGTTACACACACCATTGTATGATTCTATTCTTTATAGTTATTTTTTTATAAACAACGTTAATTTAAACATTCTAATTAAGTATTTGTATTATAGAGTAAAATCCATATATTTTGTGATGATGCTGCCAAAAAAACAATTTCAAGCTCTTACATTGCAAGTACTACGACAATAGACACCAGCCTATGTTAAAATAATGTACTACGGAAATAATAAAAATAATAAATTAAAATAATTAGAATATTTAAATTAACGTTGTTTATAAAAAAAAATAACCATAAAGAATATATTCGTTCAACGGTGTGTGTAACGTAATAAATGCGGTATCTAGGTAATTTATTTTGCTAAGATCTGTTTTAGTTGTAACAGTTGTCTGCATATATAATTATTTTAATAATAATTTTTTCTCTGTTTTTATGAGCAGTAAGTACACTAATTTTGCCCTCCCCACTTTAATTAAAGTTTTTAAAGTTCTTCCAAAGGTTGTCTATCTATCAATACAGTGTGAAATTTAGATAATAAGCCGTTGGTCAAACGACTGTCAAAGATCTCAGTAAAGAAGTCTTTGACAGTCGACAGAAGCAGAAGCCAGAAAATCTGACTCCAGTTTTGCCAAGAGGTATCGTGTTACCCAGTTACTGGGTAGTGCAGGTCAGACAGGCAGTCGCTCCGTGTACAACACTAGTACTCAGCTGCATCAGGTTAGACTAGAAGCCGACGCTGACTAAGATGGGAAAAGCAGATGACGAGTTGACTTTTTTTTTTAAATTTTTGTTTTTTTTTTTTATTTTTTTATTATTATTTATTTTATTTTAGGCTTGCGTTTGTTCACCATCTCACCTAATGGTAAGCGATGATGTGGTCGAAGATGAGGCATGCTTACCTAGAAGTAACCTATTCACTCTTGACTTAAAGATCCCCAAGTTATAGCTATCAGGAAACACATTCTCCGGCAGGGAATTCTAGTCCTTAGCTGTACGCACAATGATACTTTACTAGTCTGGTGCCGAGCATGGAACTCTCCGTAGTTCTTCATGCTACTCTGAGCCTATACACAGCTTCCTGTGAGGTTATCGCTATAAGGTTCCCAGACTACGACAGGAAATTCCACTACTTAATTGTAGGCATCATGAAAGTATTCCAAAACATTTTGTGCGTATGGGTGGCTATAATTGTTAAGCTTTTATATTCGCACACAATGTAAATTGTTTCTGAATAAATGAAATGAATTGTCACAATAATGCTTTTTACAATCGTGCCTAATCTTCGACCACACCATCATTTACGTGAGTTGGAGGTCAACGCGAGCCTATTAGCAATAAATAATTATAACATGAATTGAATTTGGCAATCATTGTACCGATAGCCATCTCAGCCTTGCTAAGAACCTCGACTAACTATCTCCTTAGAAGGCTCTCGTTAGCTGGATCAAGGGCTTGCTTCAGAAAGCGGTACTCCTGGACACGGCGCATATTGTTAGGAGGTTCCTCTCTATGAAGCCCTGACTACCGGTAGCTTGGACTTATTTATTATTTATCTATTTTATTTGGCTCATCAACAATGAATACACTAACATACACAATTTTACATCTGAATCTATGTTTAAGTGCTCCATCACTTAGAGAAGAGCACTGCATGCTCTATTTTATACGCGTAAACTGTTAAACAAAATGAATTACTTAATTAATCAATTACAATTATGTGTTAAAAAATTATTTATCTAATTACAATTTGAAATTGTAATTAATTAAATTAATTTATATTTTTTTCATGTTTTTTATACAAAATATTTAAAAATGTAATTTATAAGTTATTGTTTAATCAATAATGGACAATATGACTTAAACAAAAACTCTAAACTACATATATACATCTAAAAATAAAATAAAATATAGCGTCCAGAAATTCGTGCGCATCGCTGTCCACTGGTAATGTGCCCAAAAGACTGGCGGCATTGCCACGCTGCATGGCAATGCTTAACCGCTGTCCAAGATAAAAGCCAGCCTTTGGGTCACGCGAGGTGTCAACTAGGCGCCTAGATAGTTCTTCAAATAATTTGTGAGCACTCGGACCCCACGATCCCAAGGTCTCCACCCCAAACGGCTCGAAAATATAATCTCCAACAACGTTAAGGTATTAATTAGAAATAAAGAATAATAATACTGTGTTTTGTATGTCAGCGGTACTCGGCGAACACAGTGGACAACTTCAACCACACGCGCCTGCACCGCGGCCTGTGCCTGCCGCGCAGCTGTGCGCCACATGCGCCACATGTGCCACATGCGGCACATGCGCCACATGCGCCACATGCACCACATGCGCCACATGCGCCACGTGCGCCCGCGCAGCCCCACGACCTGCAGCACCACCAGCTGCGAGATTGGTATGTACTCACAATCAGAATATTTACAGTGAGTTTCAACTGCTATTAGGAAAAACTTAGCACCGTATTCTGACGTCTTAGGCCGTGCGCGCACTGCCTTGCGGTGGCCGCAATTGCGGTAGTTCTACCGCACCGGCAGAATGACCGAGGCTACCGCTGACTCTACCGCACGCGTTTATTCCACCGCAGTGCGCGCACTTCTATGACACTCCATACTTCACAGATTTTGCGTTTCCAAAACGCAACGCAGCGCGCGCACGGCCTTAGCTGTCAAATCGAACCATTTGGGTAGAGTGAACAAAACAAGGATTTATTAAATTGTTTATTTACAAATATTGAACGAAACAAAACTTTGCCCTTTCCATATTTTAGTGGTCAAACGCGAGCCTATCATCAAAAAATAAAATAAAATAAAGTTTTAATAATTTTTACATGATTTCTGGGCCTTTGCGCCATGCGAACTCTTTACTCTCGGGCGTATTGGTGCCAACAATGAAATATGAGAGAAAAGTACGTTTAAAGAAAACTAATTATCACTTTAAATAATTAAATATTATATTTAAATTTGATGTGACACTCGGTTAAACAAAGTAAAATAAACCGTTATTATTTTTCGCCATTAAATTTTCTTTGCAAGCCGTACTTTTTGAGTGACATTTGACAGATAAAGGTGATTGAAATTCCTAATAGCATTGGAAACCTAATACATAAAAGAATGAATAACTTCTTTCTTTTATGTTTGTAAAATATTTACATAAAGATATTGGGTATACATATTTGGGCGCTATGTTCTACAAATATATGTAAGTAATATGGAATGTAGATAATTTAAAAGACATAAAAAACTTAACAGAAAAAACAACCAAATTAATTACTTACAAAATATAACAATTAAGAAGCGTCAATATCCTATTGGCTAATTTGTCGGAATTGTGATCGAGAGATCGCGGGTTCGAATCCCACCCATTACACTATTGCCGTCATAGAAATAAAACTTATTTATTTTATCTATGATTGCCGTGAACCCACTCCAGACACAAGCGTATTTAGCTTAGTTGGAGGGGTTAACAAGATTGCTAGCAATGTGAATTCCACCCAAATTGCTAAGTCTCTAAAAAAATTAAATTAATTTGAACAACTTTAAAAAAAAAAAGCGAACCTAAATAAGAGAAAATGCTTCACAGCACAGTTCGTAAAAAACTCAAGAGAAATATAACTATTCTTGGGAGACGGTAAGCTCAAAGAAAATTAGGTAATCTTTCTACACCTGCAGCCTGTGGACTAAGTACACGCAGCGTACATACAGTGCTCTGCGAGTACAGTATAATAACGCGTTCAGGGTACTGTTCGGGCTGCCTCGCCACTGCAGCGCTTCAGCAATGTTTGCAGTGAAAAGCGTGGATGGTTTTCATGCCATCATGCGGAAGCGTTGTGCATCCCTAATGAACGCATGCGGGCCAGCTCGAACAGCCTTCTGAGAGTGTTCGTGGGCCGCTGGGACTCGCCGATGTGGCGGCACTGGATGCGACTACACACTACGGGTGGTCGTGTCCAGGGTTTGCCATAAACTGGCACCCCTGTGCGGTACCACCTTACGGTTACTTTTATTTTATGTTATTTTTATTTTATTTTTTGTGTACTAACAATAGCTTTATAAGATTTGTGTTACTAACAGAATATGGACAATTCGTCTGAAATAAATGTCTTATTATTATTCCATTTATTAAATCTATGTACATATAAATTACATTTTTAAATATTAATATAAAAAATAAAAACATTTAAAAATATAAAAAATAGTAGCCCACCGGTACCGGGAACAGGGTCCAAGCTGCCGGTGGTCAGGGCTCCATAGAGAGGAACCTCCTCACAATACGCGCCGTTTCCAGGAGTACTGCTTTCTGTATCAAGCCCTTGATCCAGCTGCCCAACGAGAGCCTCCTTAGATGTTGGTCGAGGCTCTTGGCTATTATACCATTGGCTGAGACGACTATCGGCACAATGATTGCTGTCTCCACATCCCACATGTCGACAACCTCGCGCGCCAGGTCAAGATACTTATTTTTTTTATCTATCTCAGCTTTCACGAGGTTCTCGTCATGGGGGACTGCTATATCAACAATCATTGTGCGACGCTCTAATCGGTCTATCACCACTATGTCAGGCTTATTGGCAACAATAGTCCTGTCGGTGATGATAGACCGATCCCAGTACAGTGTAATATTGCCATTTTCGAGAACTGGGTCGGGCACATACCTATAGTATGGTACTTCTGATTCCACAAGATTGTATTTAAGTGCAAGTTGCTGGTGAATAATCCTGGCTACGAGGTTGTGTCTATGCAAATATTCTCCGTTAGCCAGGCGAGAACAACCGGAAATAATGTGACGAATGGATTCTCCCGGTTTGTGACATGCCCGACATGTGTCTACCGTACCATCCTTCACAATATATTTCCGATAGTTATTCGTCATCATAACTTCGTCCATAATCGTACAGACAAAACCTTCGGTTTCCCCGAAGAGGTCACCAAAACGTAGCCAGGCTACGGACGCTAATAAATCTACTTCAGACCCATGAAGGGCTCGGTAATAGCGTCCGTGAAGCTCCTTGCTCTTCCATACTTCTCTGCGGTCATTAGTATCTAATACTACAGGTTGGCGCCAATTCTCGTTACCTAAGGAGAGCGGCGTGAGGCCTTTATCCACCGCTACCACATCCCTATTATATAAAATATTCCCTAAGGCTACATACCTCGCGGTTGTGCAGGGTCTTTGCATTTAAAAAGCCACGACCCCCGCACTTCCGCGGGATATACAGCCTCATCACCGATGAACGTGGGTGATGCATCCGATTTGCAGTCAGCGTTGTGCGGACCCGCCTGTCCAAGGCGTCAAGTTCAGTCTGAGTCCATTTGAGTATGCCAAAAGAATACATCAATACTGGCATAACCCAACCATTGAAGGCACGCACCTTGTTTCCGCCTGATAGAAGACTATTCAGTACTTTATTCAGGTGGCCAAAGAAGCGTTCCTTCAATGACTGTTTAACATAAGCAGCATTGATGCCTAGCGCTTCTGAAATACCCAAATACTTGTAAGTTTCAGTTGATCCGAGGGATCTTATGTGTATGGAATCCGAGAGTTGAGTTCCCACGGATTCCATAATCTCCCCTCGCTTTACATGCATAACTGCACACTTGTCCACCCCAAATTCCATCCCGATGGCGCTACTGAAAGTTTCTGTTACCTTCAGTAGCTCCATCAGTTGCAGTTTGTTGGTGGCAAAGATTTTCAAATCATCCATGTAAAGCAAGTGTGATATGACCTGACCACCTCTTCTCAACTGGTAGCCTAGCCCCGAACCCTCCAGCAGTGTACTGAGAGGGTTGAGAGCCAGACAAAACCACAGTAGGCTCAGACTGTCGCCTTGAAATATGCCACGCTCAATCCTAATCGGTTCGCTGTTTTCCTGGATCTGTCGACATCCTGGATAGCAAAGGACCGTCTTCCATTGCCCCATACATGACTCAAGAAAATTACGTAGTATTGGGTCTATTTTATACAACTCCAACACCTTCTTGAGCCATGTATGTGGAACAGAATCATAGGCCTTCTTATAATCTATCCAACATGTCGACAGATTCTTTCGGAAACGACGAACCTGTTGGTTAATGGCAATATCAATGAGGAGAAGCTCCTTAGTACCGCGGGACCCGTTCCTACATCCATTCTGAGAAGCAGACATGATTGAATTTATATCAATATGATTATTAATTTTGGCTCTCAAAATGGAAGTAAGAACTTTATAGACCGTCGGTAAGCACGTGATCGGTCTATAATTTTTAGGTTCCGCTGTACTACCTGATTTATGGAGCAGGTGGGTTATTCCTGTAGTCAGGAATTGAGGTAGCGATCCTGACTCTAAGGCAGACTGGAACTGAGATGCCAAGCGGGCGTGCGATCTTTGAAACCATTTTATCCAAAAATTGTGCAGTCCGTCTGGTCCTGGAGATTTCCAGTTGGATAACGGACGGACTGCACGGGTTACATCTTGGGGGCTGATCGTAATTGCCCCCATTTCTGGTATAAGATTGCACGTGCGCTTGATCTCACTCATCCAGTCACCCTCGGTCTGACCGACAGGAGCCGACCAGATGCTGCGCCAGAACGAACACATGGCGTCATCATCCGGTAAGCACGTATCAGTCACACCTTGGTCAGGTCGCTCCCAGGCCCTATAAACCCACCTTTCATTGCTTTGGAATGCGCGATTCTGAGTGTATCGCTCCACCCGCCGCTTATATCTACGAATTCTATTTGCCCACGCATAGACTTTCTGCTTCAGGAAGTCGATGCGCTCTGTGACGCAGGTCAGATAATCCCGAGGACTAATATCAGTCCCCGCGAACGCCCGCCTCACAAAGCGCATCACTCTAGGGCGAGTGTTGCCCTGTCTGAAGCAGATAAGTTTGCCAATGAGTGCTCTAGCCTCAGCAATACGACGCTCGATCCTGCCCTGCCAAGCTGGTACAGCTGGTCGTATAACTCTGTCAGTCTTTGGGAACTTGACATGAGCTACCCGACAGGCCGCTACAGCTGCACAGTATAGGATCGAATGAGTATAGGTGAGGTCTTCACTATTGTCAAAATAATTTGACAGCAGTGAATCTAGAGCACACACTAGCGCCCTATTTTTCTTATGCATGGGCAAACGAGGCAGACGAGGTCTAAGCTCAGGCTGTGTGGAGCGATACTCCCGTAATGCGCACTCCAAAGCACTCCTCAATCGTTCACTGCACTGGGTACTCACGGTTATAGCCTCGTCATCATCATCTTCATCGACGTGGTCGGGTTGCGGTGAGACACTGGGTTGTAGATGCACCGCGGCCAGTGGTGAAGCAGATGAGACACGGCTGCACCGTGATTCAAGGCGTAGTCTATCAAGTACGGCGTCATCCAACATACGGTTACGCTGGATTACCCGCACCTGATCCGATAGTCGTTGCGCCGAAACGTTGACATCTGGTTCAAGTACCTGGAACAGAGAGAGCATCCGACCACGGTACGCAGTCAGGTTAGTTCCCCCCTCTGTGGCCCCAAAGTATGAGCGCATGACATTTTCATTGATGGAATGTGTCCATCGCATGCGCTGCACACTTCCACCGGCAGCGGGGACCCCATCGGAGGCCGGAGGGCCTCGAAGTCCTAAGCCGGCCGGAGGGCGGCCTCTTCCTCGCCGACGCGCAGGTGGTGGTGTCGTCGGCGGCGAGAAGTACTCATCGCTCGAGCTCGACGCAACTGCAGCGGCCGGAATTTCTTGACTCACGGCTGGAGAAGGTCCCGGTGGCTGCGAGGCGGAGCTCAGCGATGATTCCGCTGGTCTTGGGCGTGTGGTTTGCTGTAACCGGGCCCGGTATCTTGTCAACATTTTTTAATTTGAGTCGTCTTGTAGAGATTTTCTTTCCAGAACGTATATTCGGCATTTCTGCAGTGGCCTTTGCTTTTTTTTTTACGGTTTTGGTTTTATTAAACATGATGCATTTGTTATATACTATTTATTTATCAAATTTTTATTCAAAAATATAACTGAAGAAGAAAATTTTTGACAGGCGGGTTGACATCCGAGCCACAGATTTATTTATTTATTATTATTATTATTCCATTTATTACATTTTACAAACATATTATTTACATTTTTAAATATTCCTATAAAAACAAAAAACATTTAAAAATATAAAAAACAGTAGCCCACCGGTATCGGGTACAGGGTCCAAGCTACCGGTGGTCAGGGCTCTTGAGAGAGGAACCTCCTAACAATTCGCGCCGTGTCCAGAAGTACTGCTTTCTGGATCAAGCCCTTGATCCAGCTGCCCAACGAGAGCCTCCTAAGATGTTTGTCGAGGCTCTTGGCTATTATGCCATTGGCCGAGACGACTATCGGCACAATGATTGCTGTATCCACATCCCACATGTCGACAACCTCGCGAGCCAGATCAAGATACTTAAATTGCTTATCTTTCTCGGCTTTCACGAGGTTTTCGTCATGAGGGACCGCTATATCAACAATCATTGAGCGACGCTCTAATCGGTCTATCACCACTATGTCAGGCTTATTGGCAACAATAGTCCTGTCAGTGATGATAGACCGATCCCAGTACAATGTAATATTGCCATTTTCGAGAACTGGGTCGGGCACATACCTATAGTACGGTACTTCTGATTCCACAAGATTGTATTTAAGAGCAAGTTGCTGGTGAACAATCCTGGCTACAAGGTTGTGTCTATGCAAATAGTCTCCGTTAGCCAGACGAGAACAACCGGAGATAATGTGACGAATGGATTCTCCCGGTTTGTGACATGCCCGACATGTGTCTACCGTACCATCCTTCACAATATATTTCCGATAGTTATTCGTCATCATAACTTCATCCATAATCGCACAAACAAAACCTTCGGTTTCCCCGAAGAGGTCACCAAAACGTAGCCAGGCTACGGACGCTAATGTATCTACGTCAGACCCATGAAGGGCCCGGTAATAGCGTCCGTGAAGCTCCTTGCTCTGCCATACTTCTCTGCGGTCATTAGTATCTAATACTACAGGTTTGCGCCAATTCTCGCTACCTAAGGAGAGCGGAGTGAGGCCTTTGTCCACCGCTACCACATCTCGATGCATACCCACGTCGGCTTTTAGGAAATATTCCCTAAGGCTGCATACCTCGCGGTTATGCAGGGTCTTTGCATTTAAAAAGCCACGACCCCCGCACTTCCGCGGGATATACAGCCTCATCACCGATGAACGTGGGTGATGCATCCGATTTGCAGTCAGCGTTGTGCGGACCCGCCTGTCCAAGGCGTCAAGTTCAGTCTGAGTCCATTTGAGTATGCCAAAAGAGTACATCAATACTGGCATGACCCAACCATTGAAGGCACGCACCTTGTTTCCGCCTGATAGAAGACTATTCAGTACTTTATTCAGGCGGCCAAAGAAGCGTTCCTTCAGTGATTGTTTAACATAAGCAACATTGATGCCTAGTGCCTCTGACATACCCAAATACTTGTAGGTTTCAGTTGAGCCGAGGGATCTTAGGTGTATGGAGTCCGAAAGTTGAGTTCCCACGGATTCCATAATCTCCCCTCGCTTTACATGCATGACCGCACATTTGTCCACCCCGAATTCCATCCTGATGGCGCTACTGAAGGTTTCCGTTACCTTCAGTAGCTCCATCAGTTGCAAGTTGGTGGAGGCAAAAATTTTCAAATCATCCATGTAAAGCAAGTGTGATATGACCTGACCACCTCTTCTCAACTGGTAGCCTTGCCCCGAACCCTCCAGCAGTGTACTGAGGGGGTTCAGAGCCAGACAAAACCACAGTGGGCTCAGACTGTCGCCCTGAAAAATACCTCGCTCAATCCTAATCGGTTCGCTGTTCTCCTGGCTCTGTCGACATCCTGGGTAGCAGAGGACCGTATTCCATTGCCCCATACATGACTCAAGGAAAGTGCGTAGTATTGGGTTTATTTTATACAACTCCAACACCTTCATGAGCCATGTATGTGGAACCGAGTCATAGGCCTTCTTATAATCTATCCAGCATGTCGACAGATTCCTTCGGGAACGACGAACCTGTTGGTTAATGGCAATATCGATGAGGAAAAGCTCCTTAGTACCGCGGGACCCGTTCCTACATCCATTCTGAGAAGCAGACATGATTGAATTGGTATCGATGTGGTTATTAATTTTGGCTCTCAAAATGGATGTAAGAACTTTATAGACCGTCGGTAAGCACGTGATCGGTCTATAATTTTTAGGTTCCGCAGTACTGCCTGATTTATGGAGCAGGTGGGTTATTCCTGTAGTAAGGAATTGAGGCAGCGATCCTAACTCTAAGGCAGACTGGAACTGAGCGGCCAAGCGAGCGTGCGAGCTTTGGAAACATTTTATCCAGAAATTGTGCAGCCCGTCCGGTCCTGGAGATTTCCAGTTGGATAACGGACGGACTGCACGGGTTACATCTTGGGGGCTGATCGTAATTGCCCCCATTTCTGGTATAAGATCGCACGTGCGCCTGATCTCACTCATCCAGTCACCCTCGGTGTGGCTGACAGGTACAGACCAGATGCTGCGCCAGAACGAACACATGGCGTCATCATCCGGTAGGCACGTATCCGTCACACCTTGGTCAGGTCGCTCCCAGGCCCTATAAACCCACCTTTCATTGCTTTGGAATGTGCGATTCTGAGTGTATCGCTCCACCCGCCGCTTATATCGACGAATTCGATTTGCCCATGCATAGACTTTCTGCTTCAGGAAGTCGATACGCTCTGTGGCGCGGGTCAGATAATCCCGAGGACTGATATCAGTCCCCGCGAACGCCCGCCTCACAAAGCGCATCACTCTGGGACGAGTGTTGCCCTGCCTGAAGCAGATAAGTTTACCAATGAGTGCTCTAGCCCCAGCGATACGACGTTCGATCCTGCACTGCCAAGCTGGTACCGCCGGTCGAATAGTTCTGTCAGTCTTTGGGAATTTGACATGAGCTACCCGACATGCTGCTACAGCTGCACAGTACAGGACCGAATGGGTATCGGTGAGGTCTTCACTATTATCAAAATAATTTAACAGTAGTGAATCTAGAGCACACACTAGCGCCCTATTTTTCTTATGCATGGGTAAACGGGGTAGACGAGGTCTAAGCTCAGGCGGTGTGGAGCGATACTCCCGTAATGCGTCTTCCAAAGCACTCCTCAATTGTTCACAATTGCACTGGGTACTCACGGTTATAGCCTCGTCATCATCATGATCACTGACGTGGTCGGGTCGCGGTGAGATACTGGGTTGTAGTTGCACCGCGGCCAGTGGTGAAGCAGATGAGACACGGCTGCACCGTGATTCGAGGCGTAGTCTATCAAGTACGGTGTCATCCAACATACGGTTACGCTGGATGACCCGCACCTGATCCGATAGTCTTTGGGCCGAAACGTTGACAGCTGGTTCAAGTACCTGAAACAGAGAGAGCATCCGACCACGGTACGCAGTCAGGTTAGTTCCCCCCTCTGTAGCCCCAAAGTATGAGCGCATGACATTTTCATTGATGGAATGTGTCCATCGCATGCGCTGCACACTTCCACCGGCAGCGGGGACCCCATTGGAGGCCGGAGGGCCTCGAAGTCCTAAGCCGACCGGAGGGCGGCCTCTTCCTCGCCGACGCGCAGGTGGTGGTGTCGTCGGCGGCGAGAAGTATTCGTCGCTCGAGCTCGACGCTACTGCAGCGGCCGGAGTCTCTTCACTCACGGCTGGAGCAGGTCCCGGCAGCTGCGAGGCGGAGCTGAGCGATGATTCCGCAGGTGTTGGGCGTGTGGATAGTTGTAATTGTGCCCGGCTTCTTGTCAACATTTTAAATCAATCTGTTATAATATTATTGTGTTCTGTCCAAGATGGTGCTATTTCATATTTGTTGCTTTCTTGTTCCTTTTTTTACGGTTTTTAATTTGCAGTAAGTACATCTTTTGTGATGGTTTGCACAATAAAATATTATTTAAAAAATCGGGATGAAAATTTCTGACAGCCTGTTGACAGCCGGGCCACAGATTATTATTATTATTATTATTAATATAATAATCGAAATTCGAAAAATGTTGCGCACGAAAAATGATCGCTGAAAAACAAGTTGTTTCCACTAATAGACTGAGTGTAAAGATTGAATTGAATCCGGGTTAATAAAATAGAGCCGTTCTTTTGTCCGCGCGTTGATGTCTTACCACCGTATATTCTGATAAGCCTTCTAATTTTTAATCACGAAGCTGTAGCGACAACTCATTTGTAAATTTGTTCACATTAGATTATGTTTATAATTCCCAGTAACGAATGGAGGTTGAGTAGTTTTTTCATAAAACGAAAGTTAATTTTAATTTCCAAATAATAACTCTTGACCACGGGTTCTTAGTTGACTTACCGAATTTAGTAGGCGGAATATGAAGAACTATTGTGTATCTTTTATGAAATCTGTAAATTATACCAAATCTAGCACATAAATGAATTTATCTATCTTAATCATGTACTAAAACTAAACTAATACACTAAAATAGTTACTTCGTCAGTAGCTTGTCATCGTTTCCCGTTTTATTAATGCGGTTTATGTTTGACAGAGATATCGCAAGCGTAACCGCATACTAATGGTGAACGCAGACCTAGCCGCACCGCAGTCTCTACAGTCCCCGCAGTCATCGCTTTATGTTAATGGCCTCGCACATCTATCCGCGCCGCAGTCGCTGCAGTCGTTCCCGTCAGTGTTGCCAGATTTTTGAAAGCATTATCTATCCGAAGATTTAAAAAATCTGTATAAAATCTGTATTTGGTATTGGTATTTTGCTCTTTTGTGTAATTTTATCTGTAGGTGCTTAATAGGGAATAAGCAAGTAATTATTTATACGAGAATAAGTAATTTCATTATAAACCGTTGACAGAGATTCTCTGTCTACTTTATAACTCTGGCAACACTGCGCGCCGTGGATGCGAATGACGTCATCCGCGCTGCGTGCGGGTGACGTCATCAGCTGCGGCTAGGTGAGTTCGGTCGTTTCAGGGACTGCGGCGACTGCGGCGCGGGTAGGTGTGCGAGGTTGCATAGAACTTCATATAAAGAATTCGAATGCAAAGACTGCGGCGCGTGCGGCGCGGCTAGGTCTGCGTTCACCATAAGGAAGTGATGTCTCTTCTAACCATTGTTGTTAGCGCAAGTATTGTAAAACGCACTATTTATCAAGTATGAAATTATTGTATAGGTCTATTTTCTTTTGTATTAAACTATAACCCCTTTACTTGCTTCACTCTTTTCATTTAATATTATAATAACTATGTAATATATTTTCTTGAATAAAATTAAAAGTAAGTACCTAATATACAAGTTATGTGTCGTCTCGACGGAAAGAGACTAGAACCCACACACATTGGGAACTTTGAGAACCCATAGACACAGGGAATCTTAGTGTGGGGTCTAGGGTGTATTAAACTTAGACTTATGTATTTTTAGCACGATAAAGATTATTTAAGGATTGTTTATTTAAAGCTACTTTTTAGGGTTCCGTAGCCGAATGGCAAAAAACGGAACCCTTATAGTTTCGACATGTCTGTCCGTCTGTCTGTCTGTCCGTCCGTCCGTATGTCACAGCCATTTAATTCCAAAACTATTAAGACTATACATGTAAAGCTTAGTAGGTAGATGTATTTTGTGAACTGCTTTCCGATTTTAAGAGAAAATTAAAAAAATATTCAAAACAAAGGGGGCTCCCCATACATGGAACTAAAACTAAAAATATTTTTTTTTATGGAACCTATACATGTGTGGTATATAGACAGGTCTTTAAAAATGACATTAAGGTTTCTGAAATGACTTTTTCATAAAGTTAATCGTTTAAAAGATATACGCTTCCAAAGTGGTAAAATGTGTGTGTGTCCCCTCTAACTTCTATAATAATGAAGTGAAAAATCTAAAAAAACCATATGTTGTAGATCTTAATGTAAACTTTCAACCAAAATCGGTTTGAACGAGATCGAGTCATCAGATTTTGAGATACAGTATATTTTATAAAACCGCAAATATAACTTTGTAATTCATACAAATACTATGAAAAACAAAGTTATTTGGCGTAGTTGTAAAAATTGTAAATAACCTAGTTTTAAGAAATTTGTAAGGTTTTTGGTTTTTTTTTTTTTCAAATAAATATATCAAGTATTTATTATAGTTACTACGGAACCCTTCATGGGCGAGTCCGACTCGCACTTCGCCAATTTTTTTATTGATACTAGTCTCGCGTTTGACCACCATCTCACCTGATGGTTAGTGATGATGTGGTTGAAGATGGAGCACGCTTGCCTAGAAGTAACCTATTCACTCGTGACTTAAAGACTCCCAGGTTATAGCTATCAGGAAACACAGACTCCGGCAGGGAATTTCACTCCTTAGCCGTACGCACAATGAAAGTATTCCCAAAACGTTTTGTGCGTATGTGTGGGATGTCCACCATGTACCTAACGATGGCGCATCGCCGTTTGTTAAAAAAAATTAGGTATATGTTAATCCTCAAAAAAATAGAGTCCTCGTAAACATCCATCAAACTGACAACTGCAAACCCCATTTCCAAAATTATGACATTTTAACAGTTTATACATATTAGAAACCTACAAATTTGTTCGTAAATATCAAGAATTTTATAGAAAGCGCGAGGACATTCGGAAAGCGCTGGTCGCGGCTGTCATTTGTAGATCTTTGACATAAGTTACGGTTAGTCAGAAGCCAGAAAATCTTGCCATCGTGTATCGTGTACATATATTCTTTATTGTACACCATAACAGTAAAACAAATATGGACTTAATAACTGAAAAGGGTGATACAATGGGCGAAAAGAAAAGCGATCTTTTACAGACAACTTTGGATGGATTTGACACAGACAGAGAAAATAAATACGCGGGTAGTCCACGCTGTATTATTTACCTATGTAAAATACAAAAACAATAAATAACGTTCTCAAAACACATATATACATATAAATATTTAAAAAAAAACAAAGTCATACAATATAATAACATGACATATAATAAAATCAAGATCTTTTACTAAGTTTTTGAAAGAAGATTTGTGGGTTTGTGTTTGTCTTACTGACCCGAGTAGAGTATTCCGCAGTCGTACTGTTTGAGCTGCGAACGACTTACCATAGAAATTGGTACCATAGAAATAGTTTGAAGCTTGAGGAAGGTCATCGGCCCGGTTTATGACTTACCCGACTGCAAAGAAGTTTTATCGTGATTCAGTGCCTAGCACCCAGCAGATGCATCTAACAATAATTATTTTGTCTACCCAGAACCCACTTCTACCCACAACATGATGGATGATGCCAACTTTCCTGTTCTGTTCACCAGGTTCACAGCATGCGTGAACGCGCACACGACCGCCGCGTACAACCTGTCAGCGTCCCTGCTGCACCTGGAGTACTGCTCCCGTGGCGCTCCCTCCCCCCCACTCTCCACCAGCGAGCAGGCCTTCGCCGCCCTACTGGCAGCCCTGCTGGCGTTCAGCGTCGTTAGCACCGCGTTGGATCTCACGCTGCCCGACCACGCCAGGAAAGGTAAATGAGTTAATCAGAACCAGAATATTTATTTGTAAAACATAGGTAACATAAAGGTCTTTGAAATACATAAATATTTGAGCACTATATTTTGCCGTGAAGGCGTAGTTTACTATGGAATGTAATTCCAAATAAATCTTAACAAAAAGAAAAAATAAATTCTTACAAAATATAACAACATATCTACCTACTATTTTTAGCTAAATTAAAAAATAAACAAAATCAACAATAGAGAAAAAAAAAACAAAGAGAGACAATCTATTTGAAATATTTCAATTAAAAATTATCATTCATAAAATCTTCAATATTATAATAACATTTATCTATTAATAGCGAGTAGAGACATTTCTTAAATTTTAATTATGGCATATTTTTTATTACATCAGGAATTTTATTATAAAGGAGGTCGGCGAAATTAGGCCCACTAACAGTGTAATAGCGGACACAAATGAAATATTACATATTTAAAAAAACTTTTATTTAATAGTTAGGTATTTATCGTAATTTTTATACGACTTAATCATGGGGTAATGAAAAACACAATAATGAGAAGATAAAGCGAAAGTCATTGTGAATAAATTATCTGTCAGCCATGACATCTGCATTTCCTAATTCCAGGGTTGCCAGGGGGTTAAATAAATGTAGAGGGGTCATAATTTCTCATTATTTTGTATATTATTATTAAAAATATGTAGATCCATTTTGAAAGTCTAAATATATCAGTTAACGCATTACGTAAATATTTTTGTTAATTCCAACGTTTTTGGTCCATAATAACTACGGCTTTGTGTTAATTTAGATAGTGGATAAAAATGCTAGAAGCCAAATTATAAAAACTCAAGAAACGTCAAATGAGCTGAAAAAATCAATCAATGTCATGTCATTCACTCCGCGAAGGCGCGAACTCGTATTATAGACTCATGCGTTTACTGTGAATACTCCTACTTTTTAGATGATTTATTAATTAATTATGAAAATGAATAAAAATAACTTAATTCAAACTACTTTTAGTTTAAATTAAGTTCTTTTTTCTTTCATTTTCGGTTTTGTATCTCAATTAACTTTATTTTTTTTTACTTTTCATAACCTAAAAAAACATTTTGTTATCTCTCTGTTATCGTGGTATTCCCATGATCAATATTGATTTTGATGTTTTTATAGTAAATAGTGTTTATTACCAGTTAATTTAGTATTCATATTATCATTGTCTGTTGAGTTGAAAAAGTGGGCCGGATGAAGTATGGGCCGTCGCCGGAGTCCTTTCAGATTTTTTAATGATATTTATTTAGCAAATTAGTTTTTAAATAACACGTCAAGCCATCGGTCTCGGCTGTCATTAGAACATTTATGAAAGTCATTGCGGGTCTGGCCAAGCGTATAGTATTACCTGACTATGGGTTGTGGAGGTCAGATCCATGTAAAACATGATGACAGTCACTCCATGCAAAAAATTAATACTCAGCAGTATCCGGTTAGACGGGAAGGCGACCCCAAAATAATTGGGAAAAGGCAGACGATGATGGTTATTAAATAACACTTTTACATGTCATTTTATTTGACCTGATTATCCTAAGAAGAAACAACGAAACAAACTCAGAGGTCAAAGAGTCAAGACTGCTGATGTAACCATAGTTGCTGACAAAAAGAACTCAGTATAGCAGATAAAAATAGTCAAATAATACATAGATATTCTCGGTTTTTGAACTAATACATAGTATTGTACTTTTTTTTAGTATTGTACTTTGCACTTTTTTACGTCGTGTGACCTGGGAGCCGGCAATTGCCGCAATCGTTTATTTCTTCGATGCTAATCGCGTTACTATACTTACTAGCCTCTACAGCAACACATACAAGCGAGCCACAACGCTGTTTTCTCGATTCTTTTCATCGTTCTTCATTTATTTTATTTTATAATATGACCTTCTATTTATTTTATTTTATAATATGACTTTCTATTTATTTTATTTTATAATATGACTTTCTATTTTTTTATATATTTCGAATGAGCCCACTCTTTCCCTCGATCACGCCTGCAGTAAGTGATCGATAAGGTCTACGATAGGACGAGCATAGTTCTCCCTTGTTAAACACTGACGGGTCATATTATGTGGTAGCGATCACAGAAGCCGAGAGTTCCACACCTTGTTATAGGACTATCTGTGTGGTACTTTCTTAAAATGCCATTTCAGACACTTATCTGAATAATCATGAATTTGTGAAATATGTAAGTTTTTTACATTTGGGACTAGCATTGGCGCGGGACTTTATCACGATAACCATAACTCTCCTTCTGATGCAGTCGGGTAAATAGTAGCCTATAACCTTCCCCAAGTTTCAAGCTACTTCCATTTCATCCAAATCCACCTAGTACTTTCGAAGAATAGCACATTCAAACAAACAAACTTTTCCGCTTTCTAATATTAAGTATAGATAAACTTCATGATTTTCTCGCAGTGTAAGTACTTTATGCAGCCTACACAAACGTCCGTGCTTTAGCTTTTGTTCTTGAAATCAACCCTTCTAGTTCTAACACGTTCCCTGACAGTGAGCACTTACCCTGGACCTGACACCACATTACGGCAGTAGAATTTTCCATATTAAATGACAAATCAACGTAGTACTCGTGCACAAGCAAGCAATATGAAACTACCCACAAAATACTCGTATAACGGCAGTAAGAAATATGAAATTGCTCATAATATGACAGTGGATACTGCTCTTCATAATACTTATATGAAAAATTATCGTGAGACGACGTACTCTTAAAAATAAGTTCGACGTACTGTCATAACGCACTATTTTAATTTCCCGCCTAACGACGTACTGTCAGGGAACGTGTTAAGTTGAGCTACACGATACCTGAGTAATGCTTGCACTATCTGAACAGGCCCACTCAAATCTGAGTGATTGTTTCCTCAACAGATTACCTCAGTCATTGCGGGTTGTACAGACTTAAAAAAAAACAAATATACGCGTCGAATTGATAACCTCCTCTTTTTGTCGTCGGTTGAAAAGAGCCGTTGAACTCAGTGTTTGTTTTGATGTTTCTTCTCAGAGTAGTCAGTTACGAAACTCCGGCCTCATCCAGTTAACATGGAGGAAAAGAAATGACGCGTAAAAGTGTTATTTAATAACCAATTTGCAAAAATAAATATCATTTCAGCATCATCATTTCGTCACTAATAATTTTTGATTTATTTCTCACATCGGACGGCTGCATAACATAACTGCATAACATTCTGCAAAGTTTAAAAAGCAACAAATTATATTATTTACATAATAAATTCTCTTTTACAAAAACGACATAGTTATAAATAACACTTTTAACAGGATTTTGTGCCGTTTCAAGTAAAACTAGACGAGGCCGGTGTTTCTTAGCTGACTAGGTAGGAAGAAGAAACACGAAATAAACTCAGAGGTCAATTCTTACTTGTTAAATCATAATTGCACTACCGGTTTGAGTCGATGTCATAATCCGCACGTCCGCGATTATCGGAATCGCGAATCTCCATATTGTGTGGGTCTAACTGGAACGTGGTTCACTTTCATTTAGCGTATGGGGGAGGGGGGGCGTGCCGGATCAATGACAGTGAGCTAATCTGTTAGCGGAGCACTGTAACACGCGTTACAGCATCGCCTGATGAATGGGCGGACGACAGGCCAGCGGACCTACTGGTAATGGCACTTTGAATTCAGTTTATTTTTAGTGCTAAGATTGAGCACTATTTTTTTTTTTGAGATTTACTTTAGACAGCACTTTGGAAAATAAGTTAGGGAGAGCAATGACAAGGCGTGAAGTCGCAGTATTGAATGTAAAATAAATGTTCTTTAATAAAATAGAATTCGTAATGTTTACATAGATTGTAAAAGTGGTCATTATGTGAGCTTAAATTCATACATGCGTTCAACTAGTCCATAGTGTTAGTAAACATAAATTATTTAATTAGTAACAGAGGTATGACACATAAAATAAAAACAGACATTGTCCTCGACTGGGTTGGATCCTCATCCAGTGATTATTGTTGCCAAAGCCGACGAAAATTGTTGACTGCTTAGTTTGATGATGTTTTTGTTCGGAATGCTTTTTAACTCATATATTTAGACCAGCACTTGAGGAGACAAGAGCAGGTCTTGGCTTAATAATAATAGCCGTATGAACTTGAAGGTTAAGAAACATTTGCACAAATCAAAGTACCTTTTATCATTTGTACATCTGATAGTATTTACGGGTAGTTAGAATCCTGAAATCTGATACCATTCATGCCCAAGGGTATCGGGTTGTGGAGGTGAATTACTCTACACTAGTACTCAGCTGCTTACAGAGACTGTAAGCTAACCTCATCATCAACTGAAAACCAGCGCTGGGTGTCTATCGCCCATCAATGCTGAGTTGGTAACCCTTTCCGTCGGACCCTCAGCTCAGCCCAATTTTTAGGGTTCCGTAGCCGAATGGCAAAAAACGTAACCCTTATAGTTTCGTCATGTCTGTCTGTCTGTCTGTCCGTCCGTATGTCACAACCATTTTATTCCGAAAATATTAGGGCTATACATGTGAAACTTGTTAGGTAGATGTATTCTGTGAACCGCTTTCCGATTTAAAAAAAAAAATATTTAAAATAATGGGGGGCTCCCCCATACATGGAACTAAAACTGAAAATATTTTTTTCATAGAACCTATGCTTGTGTGGTGTCTATAGATAGGTCTTTAAAAATGACATTGAGGTTTCTAAAACCGATTTTTCATAAAGTAAATCGTTCAAAAGATATACGCTTCCAAAGTGGTAAAAGGTGTATCCCCCCTTTAACTTCTATAATAATGGAGTAAAAAATCTAAAAAAAATATATGTCTGTAGATCTTAATGTAAACTTTCAACCAAAATTAGTTTGAACGAGATTGGATCAGCAGTTTTTGAGATACAGCATATTTTCTAAAACCGCAAATATAACTTTGTAATTCATACAAACACTATTAAAAACAAAGTTATTTGGCGTAGTTGTAAAAAATGTAAATAAACTAGTTTTAAGAAATTTGTAAGGTTTTTTTGTTTCGTCTAATAAATAAACATAATTATTATATTATACTAGTACTCACACGGGGCTTCGCTCCCGTGGATTCTATCACGGTAAAAACATAACTCTCCTTTTTTGCAGTCGCGTAAAAAGTAGTCTATAACCTTCCTCAAGCTTCAAACTACTTCCATACCAAATTTCATCCAAATCCACCCTGTACTTTCGAAGATTAGCGAGTTCAAGCAAACAAACAAACAAACTTTTCCGCTTTATAATATTAGTATAGATTATTATTTATTATAGTTACCACGGAACCCTTCATGGGTGAGTCTGACTTGCACTTGGCCAATTTTTTGTTGTTGTCTTTGATGTTGTAAGTTACTATTGTAGTAAGTGTATGTGGGTACTCGAACACATGTATTTTTATTCCATTCTATTCTTCATAATTGGCAAAAGGGTAAGTAGATTATGATTTCAGAAGAGCACTGACCAGACCATTGACAGTCATCACATATACAAGTTTATATAATTCAGAAGAGAATGTATGGACACGGTAAATCTCGTGATTGTGAATAGAGAAAAGTGCCCTTTATTTCCATGGTAACAAGGTGTTACCTCCCCAGGCGCAGAGTGGGCCCTGGCGTGGTCGGTCCCGGCGTGCTGGCGCGCGCTGCACGCGCCGCCGCCGCGCGCCGCGCGCACGGACCTGGCGGCGTTCGACGGGCTGCGCGTGCTCACCATGCTGGTGGTCATCATCGAGCACGTGTGCTGGATCACCACGCAGGCCTACCTCACCGACACCAAGATATATGAACAGGTTCGTTTGTAGCCTCCTCTTGCGTACTGTCACATTAATCCCACCCAAAAGCTTATAACTGAACTGTGGGATACAGGATAGCGATATTCGATAAATGCTGCTTATATCTGTTTTTACTGCATTATTATTTAAATGAATAAAAATATGAAAAAAATATCTTTAAGTCATGAATAAATATTACTTCTAAGTAAGCGTGCTTCATCTTCGACCATATCATTGCTTACTATCAGGTGATATGGTGGTGAAACGCAAGCCTATATATTCGTGGTGAAAGCTATAACGCATGTTTCGCAGTTCCCACGGAGCGTCCTTATTAGATGTTTACTCGTCGCCCGTCAAGACTGATTCTGTATCGAGAAAGTATAGGTTTCAATAACATGTTGGTTTACCTCACCTTATGTATGTGTATTATGCATTCAATTTGATGTATGCATATGTATTTAAGTGTGGAGATGTCGAATACCGGGTTAAAACATTAACGACTAGTTTTTTGCGGAAGTAAAACTAAAAATGTTACTAAATCTATTCATTTTTCATGAGGTGTAGAGCAAAACAAACGTTAATAAGAGCAGATGTTTCTACCTTATCAAACGCTGCAGTTACGCCTTTTATTACATCTTAGTCCAAAGAAATTAGGCAGAAAATACAAAACTACTCGTTGGTACCTATATTACACTCTCTTTTGGACGTAACCGTGACCCGTCACCCAAGTGACAACCCGAGAAGACTTATTGTAGGGCAGCCTCGTACGCGCCGCCACCTCAAATAGGAATGGAAAATGTTCTAAGTCACAGTTGTACTCGCCAGATCCGAGGGTCAGTGGACGTGGTGCTGATGACCAACAGCACGCTGGTGGTGCAGATCTTCTTCATCATGTCCTCGTTCCTGCTCGCACACAAGCTGCTGCAACAGCGCCGGCGCGGGGAGAACGTGCCGCCCTTCTCCACCTTTGTGGAGACCATGGTTAACAGGATCATCAGGTCAGTCATGATAACTAATAACTAGCCTAGCACTGGTAGCGCTGAATAATAGTCTAAAATTAATCAGATTAACTACATTTACATGAAGTCAAGAGGATGATATTGCCTTATTTTCACTAGATGACACACCAGATGTTGCCTTTCTTTTAAACTTATCTGTATGAGATGGAACATAATACAAAAAGAATTAATGAAACTAGTCCAGCTGTTCACTACTTTTAGTAAGATTAACAAACAGCTATTTATTTTTAATAGGGATCGAAATTTGACTATAATTAAAATAACTTCGAATGCATTAAAAAATACCTTCTCCATAACTTTAACTGTACCAAATTTTATACTGTACTCTCAGTCTCAATAAATTTGGTTAAAAAGGGTACCTACAAAATGTTTTCTTTAAATACAGAAACATTTTTCTCAATAAAAACGTAACGTTACAAAGTTGAGAAAAATAATGATGCATACCAAATAAAAACAAATGCATAAATATGAAGTTCGTAATAAAATAAATGAATACAACCCAGTGATAAGTTAGTTACCCATTCAATGCACTCATATCTCCAGCAGTGACCACTAAGTGATATATAAAAGGTACTAGGTAAGTTTGCTCTAGATAGCATTGAAGGAGTGTGTGTTGCAGGGTGAGTCCGTCGTACTGGGTGGTGGTGTGGTTCGCGGCGTCGTGGTGGGAGCGCGCGGGGCGCGGGCCGCTGTGGGCGCCGCTGGTGGCGGGCGAGGCCGCCGCCTGCCGCCGCAAGTGGTGGACGCACCTGCTCTACCTCAACAACGTGCTGCGCGCCGACGACAAGTGCCTCATACAGACCTGGTGAGTCCGTCGTACTGGGTGGTGGTGTGGTTCGCGGCGTCGTGGTGGGAGCGCGCGGGGCGCGGGCCGCTGTGGGCGCCGCTGGAGGCGGGCGAGGCCGCCGCCTGCCGCCGCAAGTGGTGGACGCACCTGCTCTACCTCAACAACGTGCTGCGCGCCGACGACAAGTGCCTCATACAGACCTGGTGAGTCCGTCGTACTGGGTGGTGGTGTGGTTCGCGGCGTCGTGGTGGGAGCGCGCGGGGCGCGGGCCGCTGTGGGCGCCGCTGGTGGCGGGCGAGGCCGCCGCCTGCCGCCGCAAGTGGTGGACGCACCTGCTCTACCTCAACAACGTGCTGCGCGCCGACGACAAGTGCCTCATACAGACCTGGTGAGTCCGTCGTACTGGGTGGTGGTGTGGTTCGCGGCGTCGTGGTGGGAGCGCGCGGGGCGCGGGCCGCTGTGGGCGCCGCTGGTGGCGGGCGAGGCCGCCGCCTGCCGCCGCAAGTGGTGGACGCACCTGCTCTACCTCAACAACGTGCTGCGCGCCGACGACAAGTGCCTCATACAGACCTGGTGAGCCTGCTCTACTCTGCTTACTCTTAACCTGTTCCAGATTCACGTGTGTTCGCTATACTTCTGGTTGGCCATATTTCGTTTCTGAAAGCAGGACTACCATGGTCTGCATGGGTTGTGCGACTGATCCAATGTTATGTAAGGGCAACGCGGAGGATTTTTAGTCAGTAGAAGTCTGACATTCCATTTCTCTACACCCAGAGTGGCAGATGTAATTTGATTATTTTTCTAGCGAAAAAGAAAGGACTACCATGGTATCTCTCATCATCGTCTCTTCAAGTAATTCATGTTGTCGGAGTTTAAGAACTGCAAGACTAACCTATCTATTAAGTGGGAGTAGAATAGCTCAACAGTTGTTTCTAATTAGACTGGCTGCCATACTGGCAAATGGATGGAAGGCATGCCATCCAGTCTAAATTGCCTGAAACCAAAAATAGTTCACTAGATTCTTCACAGGTTTTCAACAGTTCATCGATCACCTAATGTCTATCAATCATGTCTATTCAGATTCAAATTCAAATATTTTAATTGGTGTATTCTCGTTGTCCCCGTAGTCCGTGTCCCCGTTAAAGGGGACAAAGGGAGTTTAATAAAATAATTAAAATTACTTCCCGTTGTCCCCGTTAATTTCTTGTAATATATGCTTTTCAAATTATGCCCGTTGTCCCCGTTGAGTTAAAATTAGAAGTGAGAGTGCCATAGTAGAGAAAATATTGAACCTATACAAATGAACTGGAACTAAGGACTACATATAAAATTAAAAAAAAAACACATAATATCTAAACAATAGCTACACATGTGATTGCGACACAAGTATTTATAATTTACGAATGTATTAAAAATAATAATGAAATAAATGATAATATATAAATGTTGATTATTACCAATTCTGTAATCTAAATAAATGTGATATTATTAATAAATATAACATCAAAGTTCTGTTTGTAGTCAATTTTATTTTAATTTTTTTTTCAATATGCTTGCAATAAGCTTTAAGTTCAATCCTATTTTTGTTTTTATTATCTAAATTGTTTTTATACTATGTTAATTCTGTGACGTTATAGTTAAATAGGTATATTAATTAATACGTAATTTTAATTGTTTTATTAAATTCCCTTTGTCCCCTTTCACGGGGACATGGACTATGGGGACAACGGGAATACACCTTTTAATTCAGATAAAAATTCCATATTATGTTAGTAATAATAAAATTAGCCTAATGTTAGTATTAAATTAAATTTATGATTATAATCAACTAATGAACCATTGAGTGGTTCGCTCAATGGTACACTAGTCTATTTGGGTAAGTGTGTCTGAACATTTACCCACCTTCGTAAAAGGGGAGAGTCCCACCGATCTGAAACGTTAACGTCATTATTTTAGTTAGGTTTTTTTATATTTTTATCCACAGAATATTTTTTAAGTGATTCACTGCTTAACCGAGGCCTCTCTATATTACCAAGATTTACCACTTGCCTATTGATATGCGAGTTCTTGTCAACCTACTACATCGTTGAATGATAGAAATTATTGGTGATATTATCAAAAGCGTTTTATTTTTTTTGAAATCCACAGCTGTTAAATACATTTCTTAAAACTATTATTTATTAACTACTTAATCTCACAGCCTATTACGTATATAATATTTATTAACTAGACTAAATAGTATCAAGACGGGTTGGTAAGTGTTCAGGAGGAATCTTAAATGAGTGTGCCGGTGTGTGTGTGTGATAAATAAGTCCCATGGTGGGCAGGTACCTGGCGGCCGACATGCAGCTGTACGCGGCGTGCCTGGCGCTGACGCTGGCGCTGTGGCGCTGGCGGCGCGCGGCGCTGCTGGTGCTGGGCGGCCTGCTGCTGGGCTCGGTGGCGCTGCTGTTCGCGCTCGCCTACTCCTGGCAGCTCGTGCCCACCTACGTCATGCATCGCCCAGAGTGAGTTTATAAAGAAAAGAAAAAAAATATTTCCCATAGGTCTACATCTGTCTACATGGTCACTTAAAATGTTAGAAGCTAGTGCTAGTTCCAAACTGGTCGATTCCAATGCAGAAAAATCGGGAAAAATCTCCATGATACTCTTTTTTTTACAGCTTACTTGCTTTTCTTTCAACAGGAACCGTTCATTTATTGGCTTTAAAAGTACCCGGTAGACTTGTGTTCAACTTGTAATGATGCGGGACAGTGTCAGCAGTACCTATATATTATTATATGTGTTTGTTTCAAAAAACTAGGAGCCTCCAAATGGTTGAAACTCAGCTATAATTAAAATGCATAAAAGATACGCTTTCTGCACTCCTTTTCAAAATAAACTTTAACTGTGCCAAATTCCGTACTCCTCCGTCTACATAATTTTGATAAAAAGGGGTACTAAATGGCTTTGCGTATACATATCGAAACTACTTGACCCGGCAAACATTATGCAAACGAGCTACTCTCAGAGCTAACAAAAATACACAAAAAAATGCAATAAAAATCGGTCTAGCCGTTTCGGGGGAGTTCCATAACAAACACTGTGACAGGAGATGTTATTGATGAAGTTACGCGAAACTAGTTGCTATGATCTAGTTGCAAAGGAGAAAAGGGAGTGTTCCAAATGGTATGTTGATAGGTAACGCTATAACTGTGGAGTGGGTTGCAGATCGGTGCGGCTAGCGTACTACAAGGAGTCGTCGTTCAACGTGCTGTACCAGTCGCCGCTGGGCAACGTGCCGGGCGCGCTGGCCGGCCTGCTGCTGGCGCACCTGCAGCACGCGCTGCTCGACCACGACGTGCCGCTGCACACCTACAAGGTACGACCACCCGAACCTTGCACCTACCTTACAACCCTAACTAATTACTATTTACCACAGTCAAAGTATCTAGGTATATGTAGATCTACATTACACTATTTAGAAATAAATTATAGGGGACAGTGTCCCGATATACTTTCATTGTGCATACCAGAGAGTATTTAACCTAGAGAGCTTATAGGCCGATTTCTTTGAAGAACACAACTCACCAATAGGGGTTGGGAGGCGAGGAAAAAATGCGCTACTGCAATTGGTCAGTTCAAAGTCAAGCTTCATAGATATGCCGAGTTAGGGATTGCTCTACTTGATTGAGGGAAAGTTATCGATATCGATAAAATGAAGTTTAACATTATAAAATTACTCAATAAAATCACATAATAATATTTAATCATTATCAGTCTCAATTACAAAAAGAAAAACAAGTATGCTGTTATTATTGATTTTTAAAATGAATTAATTTGGTAAATGTTTTTCGAATTAAAGTTTTAGGGTCCTGATTGTTTTTGCTAAAAAATGATAACCGAGCGTCTACATATTTCTGAATTATGCATCTTGCTAATTCAATCAAATGATTGGTAGTTTCTATTTCATATTGATGAAAATTAATATCCGGGAATAAATTATACCCAATCAGTGATTTTAAAACCGATCTCATAAAACAATTGGAATTATATTTCTGAGACAGCACTTTCGAACCACTCTCGTTGATCGCCCTTTTAATATAAATTTCACAACGACGATAAATTTCTATTACTGTGGTGGATCCGTACAATAACTTGTTTTAGTGTATTTTTGAAATTGTAAGGCGTTTTGATTTGTAACACCAATCAACGCTCCAATACAAGTTAGGCATTTTATTTGCTTTATCAGAGCATGGACAATGTAGCCGGCCATATATTATTTTATATTTTATTTTTTTATATTTATTTTATATTCCATAATAAATATATTTTCATTAAAATCAGATGTGTCAACAACTGTAGCTTCAGCAGGCACTAGGTAATAATTATATTTTGGTGGTACTCACCACCATTAGACGATTTATCTAATGACTCCTCCCTCCTACATACACTTAACCCGTGGACTCGACATCGAAACAAAGGAACCTGTTTGTTTTTCCTGAGTTGGAAAATCATCGAATGACTTCTCCCGCTCTGGGTAAAGTGGAAGGGAGTGTTAGACTTCTACTGACTAAAAACCCACCCTGTTCCTTCAGCTGCCCTTAAGTTCCGGGGCCGCGGAATCTCATAGAGACCATTACCGCATCCCCGGAACCAAAGTAACTAACGAGGGCGATATTGTAATGCAAAGGTCCAAGTTAATTAATATTAGACTCCGTCATACTATTTGAAGCCTAGAAAGATTGGTTATAGGTATCTTATATTATTTTGACTTTTCTCAACATTATATCAATAAAAACCAAACTAGAAACCAATATTGCCTAGTAACCTTATCCATCCACTTTTCTTTTTAATATGGAATCTTGGGAAATCTAAAATGAAAACATGCATGTCACACAGAAGAAAAAATATCAGAACTTTCTCCTTTTTAGGGTTCCGTAGCCGTATGGCAAAAAACGGAACCCTTATAGTTTCGATATGTCTGTCCGTCTGTCTGTCTGTCTGTCTGTCTGTCTGTCTGTCCGTCCGTTCGTATGTCACAGCCATTTTATTCCGAAACTATTAAAACTATACATGTGAAACTTGGTAGATAGATGTATTTTGTAAACCGCTTTTCTATTTTAAAGAAAAAAAATAAAAAATATTTAAAATAAAGGGGGTCCCCGTACATGGAACTAGAACTGAAAATATTTTTTACATGAAACCTATGCGTGTGTAGTATTTATAGACAGATCTTTAAAAATGATATAAGGGTTTCTAGAACCACTTTTTCATAAAGTCAATCGTTTAAAAGATTAAGTCCAAAAAGTCAAGTCTTCCAAAGTGGTAAAATGTGTGTCCCCCCCCCCCCCTCTAACTTCTATAATAATGGAGTGAAAATCTAAAAAGATATATGTCTGTAGATCTTAATGTAAACTTTCAACCAAAATTGGTTTGAACGAAATCGGCTCAGCAGTTTTTGAGATACAGCATATTTTCTAAAACCACAAATATAACTTTGTAATTCATACAAACACTATGAAAAACAAAGTTTTTTAGCGTAGTTGTAAAAATGTAAATAAATAAGCTAGTTTTAAGAAATTTTAAGTTTATTTATATTCGTCAAATAAATATACATAATTATTATATTATATTATTATAGTTACTACGGAACCCTTCATGGGCGAGTCTGACTCGCACTTGGCCATTTTTTTTTAAAGTCGGTTAATGTAGATAGTTATTTTATGACAACTATCTGAATTGAATTTAAAAAAAAAAATAAGTTTAATTTTATAATTATCGATATCGTATCCAGCCGTTATAGGTAACAGCACAGATTTTTACGATAAAAATACAGATGAAAAGACAGGGATAAAAGAATCAGAATTTCTTCATGTAAGAAAGAGACATTTCCAAAAGACATCAACGCGCGACACAATTTTGTCCTTGACCACCCAAACCACCATTTTAAATGGACCTCTGCGGTAGCTTATAATCGGATTAAATGATAAATAATTTTCATATTATTTCATTACTGATGAATAGTTATGTCATCCATTTGGTATCTAGATGTCTGGGAATGTTTACCACACCACTTCAACGTGCATGAAAGCATTATTATGCGTTATAAATTGGATATAAAAATTTAAAATTTGTAATTGTTTAGCATGCACACAGGCCTAATACTTGGTCACAACTAAAATGGTTCGTGTATCGTAGCCAATATATAGGAGCAAAAACTCGCATAGTTTTCGTGCGTCGGGGCAATGTATGTGCAATCAAGTGGTTTTCAAATCAGTGGTGCATACAGTAAGGAGTAGAATTCCCTGCCGGAATCAGTGTTTCCTGATAGTCTTGTTGAGTTGATAGACAGGTGGGGGTTTTTAAGTCAAAAGTGAAGTAAGTTGGTTACTTCTAGGTATAAACCAATTCAATTCTTGACTGAGCGTGCTTCATCTTCGACGACTTTATCGCCTAACATCTCGTGAGATGGTCAAAAGCGAGCCTATTATCAATAAAAATATATAGGGGTACCAACATTTATCTAAGTTTGTTTTAGCGGACATGAAAAAGGACTGTGTTCACAGAACATATTCTGATAGACGCAGGTCTCTCCCTATTACCAAGATCTACCACTTGCCTGTTGAAACCTATGCGAGTTCTTCTCAAGGACAACCTACTATACCTTTTACTGATAGAAATTATTGTTGATATTAAATTAAATCTTTGTTAACAAAAAAAATTTGCGTTAATTACCTAATGCCAATAATGTCGACGTGACGACGACGACCACTCTGCAAAGAGTTTTTTTTTTATTAGAATTAGGTTCGCGTTTGACCACCATCTCAACTGATGGTAAGTGATGATATAGTCGAAGATGGAGCACGCTTACCTAAAAGTAACCTAATCACTCTTGATATAAAGACTCCTAGGTTATAGCTATCGAGAAACACAAATTCCGGCAGGGAATTCCACTCCTTAGACGTACGCACAATGAAGGTATTCACAAAACGTTTTGTGCGTATGGGTGGGATGTCCACCATGTAACGACGGCGCTTCGCCGTTTGTCTCGTAGTCCGATGATGGAACGGGCTTGGCGGAATTAGATTGTGTAATTGCGCAAAAGAAGAAAGTTAATGCTAAAGAATGGTCATGTATGTATGGATTATATGTCATTATAAAGGTTTCTCGACACGTTCATAGGCAGCTCCTAAGTCCACTTCAGATTGCAAATTCTACAAGCTATAGGTAATATGTTAATAACTCCAGTGGATTACCATAACACCCCTCCTACATAAGAGCTGTGGCGTGATGTCATAATTATTTATGAATTAAGAACTATTGTAATGTCAGCACGCAACTGCTGGTTATTAAAGTTTCTCTGTAGTTAATAGGTATCATTAGTGTTTGATACAAAGATCTTTTCTCTACGATTCTCCCCAATCTATGTGCAACGCAATGCAAGCCACTTATAATAAACTTACCACCGTCACGTACGCCATATCTGATCTTACAACTATATATTTTAACTACGAAATGAATAACTAACTATATGGATAAGACAGTCAATACCTGTTATTTTTTATATATAGTAATAGTTTGGAGAGTTAAGAATAAATTAACACCCCTGTATTATAATTTATGTAACTATATATATAAAAAAAGGAAAAACAGAACTAAGTAGGTACATAAAACTACTAAACCTTAGGCACCGAAAAACGGAGTTGTTACCAGAATCACCTTCCTACAAAACAACTTAAATTAAAAAAAAAATAGTAAGTCGTATATGAACTTCGCCAGATCATTGTTAAATAGCTACTTATCTCTGGGATTTATATTAAAACCTTTCGAGTAACAATACCTAAAACACTATAATATTTCCTGTTAAAAAATATTTGATTCAGAGGCAAGGGCGGATCCAGCTTTGGTGCCAGGGAGGGGTCACATAATCGTAATGTGTATTTCCTGACTCCGCTGCCACTTGGCCATCCACTGCCGATATTCGTTTACAACAACAGAAACTGGAGTATTATCTAGTAACAATGTTTAAAAATTTTAATTAGGTGTCCACCTTGTTCCTGGACCCAGCCCAGGGGGGGTCATGACCCCATGACCCCCCCCCCCCTGGATCCGCCCTTGTTCAGAGGAGACCACTGACATTTTATTGAAGTTCCAATTTGTCAATCTTCAAAATTATTTATCAGATCCTAACCAAATCAACACGAGACCACACTAGGGCATGCATTCCGGAATTCCGGAATTTCGTAATTCCGGAATTTCGTAACAATTTTTCTGGTATTTCAATTCCGGAATTGAGAGGAGTAATATCGGAATTCCGGTATTCATACATTTTTGATATTTTGATTATTATTTTTTCTGAACGCAACCAAACTAGTCTGTGGAACTTTCCACAAGCCGCTATCTCCAACCTCCGACTAGTAAATAGTTATCAGTGGCGTTATAGCACTAGTGCAATAACGTAAAGTAAAAAGCACGCGTTTCTAATACACTGCATTATGGACCTAATAGCGGTTCATAAAGAGCCACTTTTTTATAGTTGATTTTCGTTTGACCATAATCTCACCTGATGTTAAGCGATGATGTGGTCGAAGATGAAGTACGCTTGCCTAGAAGTAACCTATTCACTCTTGACTTAAAGACTCCCAGGTTGTAACTATCAGGAAACACAGACTCCGGCAGGGAATTCCACTCCTTAGCAGTACGTACAATGAAAGTATTCCCAAAACGTTTCTTGCGTATGGGTGGGATATCCACCATGTAACGATGGCGCATCGCCGTTTGTCCTGTAGTCTGATGATGGAACGGGCTTGGTGGAATAAGACTGTGCACTTTACGAGCAAATGTGTTGAAAAAACGTTAAATTGATTGTTTTTTCAAAGAAACTTACATTTTATTACTTGACACTGTTGAAAGTACAAAACAATAAGAATAAATAATTAGATATTATTGATAAGTATCGGTGTCGCACCTCTAGTGCAGAAGCGAGCAATGTCAAGAAATCCGTACCAGCTGCGCCACTGTCGTCATAGAATGACAAAAAATTACGTCATGATGGACAATAGTGCAGTGATGGTATTGACTTGGTTTTATCTATTGTTGATTCTATTTATGGATTTAAGTAGTAATAAAGGCCGTAAATGAGACACAGATTATTACATTTATGTCATAAAGGACAAAGCGGGTTGAAATAAAACTCAACACAAGGATGGTATGGCTTTCGATAGGGTGTGGCACGATAGCCTTATTGCTAAACTTCCTTCTTTCGGTATACCCACTGAACTTTGCGTTTGGATAGAAGACTTCCTGAGAGATCGGTCTATTCGAGTGGTTATTGATGGTTACTCGTCTGGCCAATTGGCTATTAATGCCGGGGTCCCTCAGGGGTTAGTTCTCTCAGCAACTTTATTCTTGCTGCATATTAACGATCTGCTAATGCCCGGTACCTTTGGGTATGCAGACGACAGCACTGTTGCTGAGAGATATATATCCAGCGCACGTGCTAGTGGGTCACAAGTCCAGTCTCTCCGAGAGGCAATGGTGGGGCGCTTGAACTTGACTTTGAAGGCTGTCACTGAGTGAGGCGACGCCAACTTTGTCAAGTTTAATGCTGCCAAGACCCAGGCATGTCTTTTCTCCGCAAAAAGGAGCCAATTTTAACCGGCTCCTTCTTTCCGTGGTGTAACCGTGCCGATAACTGATCGCATTGAGCTTCTTGGGGTTACGTTGACATCCACCCTTAATTTTGGTCCGTTTATCGAGGCTAAGGCTCTTGACTGCCAAAAAAGTTGGGAATCCTAGCAAAGGTGAGACGGTACTTCACACCGGAACAGCTGCTCAACCTCTATCAAGAGCAAGTTCGGTCGTGTATGGAGTACTGCTCTCATCTCTGGGACGGATCTGCCAAATACCAGCTTGATGCACTTGAGTCTATAGAGAAACGGGCTAAAAGACTCATCGGCAACGAGAAACTGGTCAAGACAAGGCTCCAGAGCCTAGAACATCGGCGACGTGTTGCAAGCCTGTCAGTCTTCAGCGTGCTTCATCTTCGACCACATCATCGCTTAACATCAGGTGAGATTATGGACAAACGCGAGCCTATCAAATATAATAAAAAAAGAAATCTTTATTCAAATTAAAGCCTATGTTAAAAAAATATTGTCAGTTTTCCATGAGCTTTATCGATATAATTTCGACCTCAATACTATTTTGGAGGTTTAAAGGATGAATTCGAAGCTTGGCGCCGAGGGCACGCTTTAGCTTTTTTGAAATGGTGGTCAAAAGGTTAAAAGACTGATATAATTATAAATCTTGTTTGATTTGAAACAAACTTTAAAAGTTTCCAGAATTCCGGAACTGGTTCCGGAATTCCGGAATCAGATTTCCAGTATTGGAACTCAGTTCCGGAATTGAGAACCTTGCGATATTGCATGCCCTAGACCACACCACATACCCCGCGCCAACCAATTCAATCATCAAAATTGGTTGAAAAAGATGAAGATTTTGCTTAACAAACAATAAAACACCACCATTGGTTGACTGGTAGAGAATTCCTATTGCATTATTATTATTTATTCTTCTCAACAAATTTACATTTGTGTCGAACAGTGGTTACAAATGTTACAATATAAAAAAATGAAATAGTCGCCATAAAGCAAACACTAGCTACACAATACATTGGTCCCAACATTATTAGTCTTAATATCAATAATTATAATAATCTAACATAACATAATTCAAAACAATTATACAATATAAATTCAATGAATAATTAAAAAAAAAATGATATAAATGTCAATAAAATTCATTAAGATGTAACGTCATGATTATAATGTCGGATATTACAATAATGTCATTAAAATACATATAATCACATATTAGTTTGAACTAATATTATCCTTGAAAAACTCTTCTATGCTGTAATAACATTTCTTCAATAACAACAACTTTAATTTTCTTTTGAATTCATTTGGATTCATAATGTTTTTAAATTGTACAGGCAGTCTATTATAAATATTTACTGATTGCACTCTTGAGGCATGTTTAACGACATTAAGCTTCGGCTGTATAAAATTAGGTAGATCCTTTCTTCGCGTCTTTATTCTGATATCTCTCTGTTCCTCTGCCTCAAACTTATGGATATTTTTGTACCTTTGTACCTACGTGCATGAAGTGTAAATAAATAAAAGCATTCAGTTGAATTGAAGGGAGGAACTCCTTCTATTTTTGAAGCCAGTAACAAAACTCAGACCATAGGTATTTGCCAGCCCAACTGATACCTCGGTGAAGGTTCGATCCCTAAATATATATAAACTATGAGCCACTTTCACCGTTGCTACTGGTCGGTCTGGTTGTGCAACACAACCATGGAACTAGTCGTTGCAGTATGATAAGGACTCGTAAAAAAATAATAGAGCTTTCTTACACTTACTAAAATTATAAATGCGAAAGTTTGTGAGAAGGAATGTATAGAATGTATGGATGTGTGTTACTCTTTAACGCAAAAACTACTGAACGATTCTGAATGAAATTTAATATGTAGGTAGTTGATGACATCGTTGAATAACACATAGACTACCTTTTATCCCGGAATTCTCAGGGATTCAGGATTTACGCGGGAAAACCCTCCCACGCGAACAAAATTGCGGGCAGAAGCCAAGAAACCATAACGTAAGAAAGACGATACGATATCTTAACATAGTATAAAGCAAAGTCACTTCCCTTTGTCTGTCCCACGAAATAGAAAATACAGTGGAAGTGCCCCTCTGATATCGCACGCGTGTCAACATTAAGCACAGATGCGCGACTTTAGCTTATTCGCTGTCAAATTTATGTCGCGATTGGTTGTCTCTAAAATACACGAAATATTAGAAATTATGCCTTGTTGTGCGGTTTGGACCTGCAAAAACGAAAGCAGTAAATAAAATGTATCTTGTGGAGGCGTATCGTATCATCGATAAGTATTAAAGTTTGTTAATTTTAAATATATTTGATTTTAATGTCAATACCACATTTCATGACTTCAATGCAAACTATAAACAACCTTATTTTCATTAACACAACGTTTAAATCTACTTGGTCGTTATCCGGAGGAACATACTAAAAATTCTAGTAACTTCGACGCTACTCAATTAGGGATGCGACATATTCGTAAAGTAGGTCTGTATCGATAATTTTTATTTATTCCTTTTTATAGCTGGCACCATCATTTAGAAAATTTATTTCGGACGGTTTATGTGTATAATTTATGAATGTTTAATCACACGTAACCTGCATCCGTCTGTAGTAGATACGAGTCGCTAATCACACCGCCTATTGTACACTAATTTTTATAAATAATTGTCCTGTGTTAAATTGAGGTGTACAATAAAGTATATAATAATAATTACACTAATATTATAAGTCAAAAGTTTGTGTTTGTTACTTCTTCACGCTCGAAAAGCTGAACGGATTTCAATGAAACTTGGTACCATGTCCTGGAATAGAACATATGATTTTTTCCTGAGACTATGTTCCCTTGGGATAATTTTCTACTTTCACGCGGGTGAAGCCGCTGGTAGCAGCTAGTAGTTAATAAATATAACATCACATAATGTAAAACCGTAACATATCAATTTCTGGATATTGACCTCATAAAAGTAAAAAAGTAATTTAAATATTTCAGTTTTCTCCAAGATCCTTTTATTAAGGGTAATGGATGTTTATTGGGTCGTCAATATTCCAAAACATAATCTATCATCAGTTAGGGGAATTTCTTACGTCTAATCATATTACCGACTTAATGAAAGCCATCACGGCAAAATATATTAATATACGCTTTCATCACCTATTAAAATTAAACATAAAACTATCAAAATGGCAATTATTAAACAAATATGTATAATTTAAAGGTCAATAAATATTTTTAATACTATCTATTAACATTTCATTGAACACTAGCTTGTGCCAGCGGCTTCGCCCGCATGAAATTAATATTTTGTTATATGATTTATAGCCTATCTATAGCATTCAAGAATAATGCAGCTACATATTTTTTTTTTTTTTTTTTTTTAACGTGGTAAAATTATCAAATAAGTCCTCCCACCCCGGGCAGGGTGGGAGGGACTGTCAGACTTTTACTGACTAAAATCCACGGTGTTCCTTCAATAACCCTTTACATACCGGGGCCACGGTAACGGGATGAGTCCCACGACCCCGGCAGGCTTCGGCCCTCTGCAGAGGGGGCCTCGTCATGTTGCTGACGCTCTTTGAGGCGCGCGTGGAACACGACGCGCCGTCGACCCGGGCATGGTCCATGGTCGGACAGCGAGTTGCCCTTTACTCGCTGTCCGAATTTTCAGAATCGGTTAAGTAGTTTCAGAGATTACACCTACATACAAACTTACAAATTTTACCTCTTTAATATTAAAATAGATTAAATTTTTTTGAAGATGATCAACCTTTTTCCATTACTGACCATTTGTATGATGTCGATAAATTATTACATTGCTCACACGAATAAAATACGTAACATCGATATTAAAATATCGATATTTGTCTACATCTCTATCTGAGTAGCAAAAGACATTACATGTGCATGCAAATATGACATCTATTTCAAAGTACTTAGCGTTCCGAATAGAATAAATTGGTTACAGTGCCATCTAGCGTTGAGTAGCTGAACTCGATGTAAATTGTTCGATTTATGTTTTTTAAACGATAAACGCCTTTATTGATTATGTCATGTCAAATAATAACAACTTTCGGTCGTTGTAATAAGACTCAATACTTTTGACAGCATTAAGAAGATGATTTGTTAAAGTTGCGTTTCAACTTTGTAGCCAATTATATCACTGTTTTTTATGTGTTATAGTATTTGTTATTACAAATACCAAATAACTTACGTTTTCTTTGTAATCATAATCCATAATTCATCCATCAAAACAAATATTTTCTTGTCATGACATTTTTACGTCAAGGCTGACAAACTGTAATTTCATCTTCTTTGTAGCCACTGAATGGCTAATAGACTAAAAAGGTTGTTCATACTTTTATTATATAATTGTTATTCACTTTTATCGATAGGACTAGCTTAATATTGTATATTATATTGTGGTTGTCTACTGATTAACGGCATTTTAAATTATAATTATAAATTTCTAAAACACACTCTCAGATTTTATCGAAGAGGTTTAATAAATTATGCTCGAATATAACTGGCTGATCAAATAACTGGCAAGATGGACTATTTTGGACTCTACAATTTGAATTCTGGTACAGAATGAGAATGGAATGGATTTTGAACGCTGAGCTGGGTATAAAAGGCGCTGGGGGCCATCTCCGGCAGTTCAGTCTTGGACCAGTTTCAGAAGAGTTTAGTTCTCGACGAGTTTCGAGAAGAGTGGTGGAAGAGGAAGTGCAGTACCCGCTGCCCTGACTCCTTGTTGAGAGCCTGCTGCCTTGACGCCTTGTTGGGAGCCTGCTGCCCTGACGCCTTGCTGGGAGCCTGCTGCCCTGACGCCTTGCTGAGAGCCTACTGTCCTGACGCCTTGTTGGGAGCCTGCTGCCCTGACGCCTTACTGGGAGCCTGCTGCCCTGACGCCTCGCTGAGAGCCTGCTGCCCAGACGCCTTGTTGGGAGCCTACTGCCAGACCGCCTTGCTCGAGCTGCTGTACGACGAAGACATCTTGGAGTAGAAGGCGATCCTGGAGTGGTCTGCCAAGCCGTCCCGCAAGTACTATATTCTAAACCTCCTCCTCTTCTCTCCTGAGAGTGTGTCAGATAGGTAGGTAGGCCGGTTTCTAGGATAGGTAGATAGGTAGGCAGGTTTTTTTATAAAATACTGTTTATTAATACTACATTAAATTTAATGGTACATCTATTTTACCCTCTTTTATTGGAGAAGTAGAAGGTGTAACGATACCTTCTGCTTCTCCAGTAAAAGAGGGTAAAATAGATGTACCATTAAATTTAATGTAGTATTAATAAACAGTATTTTATAAAAAACCTGCCTACCTATCTACCTATCCTAGAAACCGGCCTACCTACCTATCTGACACACTCTCAGGAGAGAAGAGGAGGAGGTTTAGAATATAGTACTTGCGGGACGGCTTGGCAGACCACTCCAGGATCGCCTTCTACTCCAAGATGTCTTCGTCGTACAGCAGCTCGAGCAAGGCGGTCTGGCAGTAGGCTCCCAACAAGGCGTCTGGGCAGCAGGCTCTCAGCGAGGCGTCAGGGCAGCAGGCTCCCAGTAAGGCGTCAGGGCAGCAGGCTCCCAACAAGGCGTCAGGACAGTAGGCTCTCAGCAAGGCGTCAGGGCAGCAGGCTCCCAGCAAGGCGTCAGGGCAGCAGGCTCCCAACAAGGCGTCAAGGCAGCAGGCTCTCAACAAGGAGTCAGGGCAGCGGGTACTGCACTTCCTCTTCCACCACTCTTCTCGAAACTCGTCGAGAACTAAACTCTTCTGAAACTGGTCCAAGACTGAACTGCCGGAGATGGCCCCCAGCGCCTTTTATACCCAGCTCAGCGTTCAAAATCCATTCCATTCTCATTCTGTACCAGAATTCAAATTGTAGAGTCCAAAATAGTCCATCTTGCCAGTTATTTGATCAGCCAGTTATATTCGAGCATAATTTATTAAACCTCTTCGATAAAATCTGAGAGTGTGTTTTAGAAATTTATAATTATACCCAGTAAGGCGTCAGGGCAGCAGGCTCCCAACAAGGCGTCAAGGCAGCAGGCTCTCAACAAGGAGTCAGGGCAGCGGGTACTGCACTTCCTCTTCCACCACTCTTCTCGAAACTCGTCGAGAACTAAACTCTTCAGAAACTGGTCCAAGACTGAACTCCGGAGATGGCCCCCAGCGCCTTTTATACCCAGCTCAGCGTTCAAAATCTATTCCATTCTCATTCTGTACCAGAATTCAAATTGTAGAGTCCAAAATAGTCCATCTTGCCAGTTATTTGATCAGCCAGTTATATTCGAGCATAATTTATTAAACCTCTTCGATAAAATCTGAGAGTGTGTTTTAGAAATTTATAATTATAATTTAAAATGCCGTTAATCAGTAGACAACCACAATATAATATACAATATTAAGCTAGTCCTATCGATAAAAGTGAATAACAATTATATAATAAAAGTATGAACAACCTTTTTAGTCTATTAGCCATTCAGTGGCTACAAAGAAGATGAAATTACAGTTTGTCAGCCTTGACGTAAAAATGTCATGACAAGAAAATATTTGTTTTGATGGATGAATTATGGATTATGATTACAAAGAAAACGTAAGTTATTTGGTATTTGTAATAACAAATACTATAGTGTGTAATTGACATTTTGGTTTTGCAAATGTGTGAGTTTGGCGACACTGGTTCTCGTTTTGAGAGAGTGTAGGGGCACTTCTACTTAATTTTTTTTTCTGTGGTCTGTCCCTATGTATGCTTAAATCTTTAAAACTACGCAACGGATTTTGATGCAGTTTCTTTCAATAGAAAGAGTGATTCGGGCTTTAATATAGTTAAAAAATGGCTTGCTCTAAATTATCTTTCAATAATGATAAAACGAAATACATAGCATTCTCTATACGCAACCTTGGTGAACCGCTACAATCGAAGCACCGTATAACCTCTCATATTTGCAGTAGTGAATCTTTAAATTGTGTCTGTCCCTCTCTGTCATCCGTTGAATATATTAAATATTTAGGACTCACTTTTGATAAAAATCTTAATTTCAAAAATCATTTAATTAATCTCTCGAATAGAATTCGAAAACTTGTATATGTATTTAAACAAATAAGACACTCGGCTAATGCTAAAATTATGAAGATGATATATTTTTCCTTATGTCAAGCGATAATAACATATTGTATAACTTGTTGGGGGGGTGCATCTAAAACGCATATTTTAATTGCTGAAAGAGCTCAAAGAGCCTTACTTAAGGTAGCATATTCTAGGCCCTGGTATTATTGTACTACTAGTCTCTATAAGGAATGTGAGGTATTAACTGTTCGCAAACTCTTTGTGCTGGCCTTAATTATGAGACAGCATTCCTGTGTCAAGGTAAATTCTCAAAAAAACGAAGAAAATACAAGAAGAAGACGCTATGAATTGTTTAAATCTATACCCTGTAGAACCGGCTTTGCTCAAAAATTCAACAAGTTTCTGGGCCCAAGACTATTTAATATGGCTAATAGACAGCTGCAAATTCACGCCATGGCTAAAAGAGAATGTAAAATGAAGGTGACTTCATGGCTCTTGTCACTAAATTATGACGAAACTGAGAGACTGTTTTATATATCTGGATAACGTAGTTTATTGGTGATTTTATATCTTGTTTTCTTTACATATAAATACATTTGAAAATGTTTTATCCTAAGTTTTTCCCCAACCTACATACATAAAAGCATATTCTATACCACATCCACTCACTTTAATTCCACACCACACCACACACACACACACACACACACACACACACACACACACACACACACACACACACACACACACATAATACCGTTCAACTGTTTTTATCTCATTTTTTCATTTTAATTTAATTTTTTTTTTCCTTGTAACTTTTATTATAGTTTGCACCTAATTAAGTTCACTAACCTTAAAGCTCAGATGTCTAACTTATATAACGTGGGTGGGCGCTAATACCTATAAATACAAGATATTAAGTTATCTTAGTTTAGGTATTGGCTGCAACTCTTACATAAACATATGTATTACCTTAAGGCCTATTTACATTGTAACATTGCCATTTTACTTGAAGGTGCAAATAAACCATTTTATTTTTATTTATTTTTTTATTCAATAGGAAGGTTTTTAAGTATATAACATGCATAATATAGTAGAGGAACGCTGATCATTTTTGAGGTTTCTAATGTGTTGTCGCAAATAAACACATTTTTTTGCGCTTGCTTTGCAAACGCTGGCTGAACCCTACGAGATGGATCAAAATAATGTACTACAGTATTGTACACCTTAAAAAGGTCAACAAAAATGTCCTCCATGGCATCTGTCTATCTCTTATAGATAACCCACAACAACCATTTTTTGTCCTTTACTTTTTACGAGAAATGCGAGCATATTTTACGAAGCGATTTTAAGCAATACAGCATTAATCCTTATCCAATTAAGTACCATAAATACATTGTGCATTTAATATAAATCAATATTGCCCTTTACAGAATATAATTTAAATAAATAGTTTCGAAGATATTACAGATTTAAAATGGAAGGACATAGCGGTTGCGGCGCGGTGCCGGCGGAGGCACGGCGCGCGTGCCTATGTTGCTTAGATTTGAGCGTTGAATGTTTTTCCCATGGTAAATTATGTGTCGCACTTCCAAGAGTAATTACTAAAGAGAACATGTATGTCGAATGACAAAAAGGCTGTCAACGATGTATATAAAGACATTCTATAGTATATTTAATATAAACATTGCACCCGTGCGAGGCCGGGGCGGGTCGCTAGTAGACCATAAACAAGAATGAAAATATTTAGAACAATCGAATCGTCTGAAATGGCAGTACAATCTCATGTAGAACTATATCTCATGTTAATAAAATGTTACATTACAGGCACGATTGCTGGATATTAGCTGATTACATGTTGACAAGATAAAGTGTGGCATTGTAGTGGCGCGCAATGCCCACCTCCATATTTACCTAGGCACTCCGAAACTACCTAATTACACGAATGCGTCAATATAATGATAGTGGTAGGTCGGGCAAATAATGTGTTTCCTTCATACCTTACATTTTGTAGGCGTAGACACATAGAGACACATGGGTCTTATTAGGTAGATGACAGATGAGACAGAGTTGGAGGGGTGTGACAAAACATTGCGCGTGTAGTCATTTTCTAAACTAAGTTATACCTACATAGTACGGTACATACTTAAATCCAATTCATTTAATCAGTTCAGTTAACAATATTAAATTAAATTGAACATTACATATTTTGACAGACCCGTTGGTATAGTGGTCAGTGGCCCTGACTGCTGTGCGCAAGGTCGTGGGTTCGATTCCCACCTAGGAAAAATGTTTGTGTGATGAGCACGGTCATTTGTTCTTTGTCTGGGTGTAATTTATCTATAATATGTATGTATTTAGAAATATATATGTATGTGTTCAGGACTACAAAAGGCCAGCCAACGGTAACTGGACGGTCTGAACTTGTCCACGGTTCGTGGAGCCCTACCGTTGCTCTCAATAATAGTACTTACACAATAATCTACAGGCTCTCCGGCCGACAACAATCTATAGCCTCTGAGGCTTTATCAATACCTTATTACCACTAACCTTCTGTGCTGGGTTCGCCAAGCTTCGACCTTCCTAGGTCACGCCCAAGTGTGGTATGTATGTAATTATGAGTAATTGAAAGTGTGATGTAAGTCAAGTGTTCTGAACGGTCACAAGGCGCCGATCTCCAGATGGCGCGGTTCAGACAGCATCACAGCCCAAACTCGCACCGGATTGAAGCTATTTATCACTACTTATTTCCAACAAATGCGCGTGCCACGCGGTGGCAACAAACCGGCGATAAATCCCAAAATATCCCGGGTTTTTCATTAAATGGGGATTACAACTTCCAATTAATCGTTACTCGCGACCCAATTATCGGCTTCAACACGCGATTGCACACGATATTTCTATTACAATTAAATCAACAGGTCCAACGCGGACATTTTTTCCAACAACGGAAGCAAAGTCTATCCGTCAAGTGAGTAATGTCAAGATCAAATTCCTTTATGTCAAAAAAGGTACGTTCGGAAACACGTCGGACCGAACATCTACCCCCCCCCCGGACGGGCCTACCCGTCCGCTAATCAATTGGAAGTCTTGACAAGGTTGCAAATTTAACACAGCTTCAATGCGGCCAAATACCGTAGCTAGTTCCTCAAAGGTGAGAACGGTGTCTCCCAACAATCTCCGCCAGCGTCCCTTTGCCGCTTTCACCGCGGCCCCAAAAATACCCCCCCAATGGGGGGCAGGCTGGCGGGTCAAACAACCAAGTGACCCCTCGGCGGGCCAAACTATTACCAATGTCAACCTGGCTCTCATTAAGGAAGGCGTGTACCTCCTTCAAATAGTTACTTGTACCCTTGTAATTCGTACCGCAATCAGACCTAATCAAAGAAGGTAACCCACGGCGAGACACAAATCTTTCCAAAGTCGCCTCAAAGGCCTCTGTCGAGAGGGAGGTTACCAGCTCCAAATGTACTGCCTTGGTTGACAGGCAGACAAACACACAAATAAGACTTAACAATCTTACTATTACGAAGGGTGGACGTCTTCAACAAAAGGGGACCAACAAGTCCGTTACGACGCCAGCAAAGGGCCTCGTCTCATTGACGCGATCAGCCGACAAAATCCAAATTCTCGCTGCAGAATGGCCAACAGCGCATTGCAACCGGCATGCGAGTTCTTAACGTGACGATCAGTCACCAACAATTAAACCAAGTGGTACTCCTTGGGCAACAAAAGGGGGTGACGGGCCCCATAAGGAAGGCTAGAGAGCCTCAACCGTCCTCCAATACGCCAAAGACCCGTCCTATCCAAGAAGGGATTCAACTTACCAACGGCTCCCGACAACCTGACCCTACCAGACCTCAAGACCTCGATCTCCTTCTCAAAGTGTGCAGCCTGCACATAGCGGACCCAAAGAGGAGTGACTCCTGTCGCTCTTGAGGAGAGAGAACTGGTGACAGGCGCTTGTCCCCTAGATTCCTAGAATTATGGCCAAAACGCCTGATCCACGAGGTAACGTTCAACAATTTGTCGAGAGAGCTGTATCGATTCAACAAAAAATCAAGATCAAACGGAGGGTCCTTTGTCCCAACATCGAACACCTTAAGTCCGGGCAAAGGATCCGACATCAAGACTGGCGTTCGAGGCCAATCGTCCTCGGGGCGAGTCAGCCAGTCCGGTCCCCACCAAAGGGGGTGAGCAATCAAGTGAGAGGCCATGCACCCGCGTGAGGCTACGTCGCCCGGGTTCAGGTCACCAGGCACGTGCCTCCAAATCAAAGGCGTTTCAGAAACTTGAATCTGCGACACTCGGTTCGCAACAAAGACCTCCAAAGAGTGGACGGACGTCTTCAACCAACACAAAACAATTTGACTGTCCGTCCAGGCGCAAGAAGCCCGAATGACTACAGTTCCACCCAAAGTGCGCGCAACGTGGCTTAATAGACGCACAAGAAGCACCGCAGGAAGTGCAGATACAAGTTGGAGCCAGTCTTCCAACAGGGTTTTCTTTTTTTTTTTTTCCTTTCCCCGGTCATGAGACCACCAGGACCTTATTATTCTATTTTTCTCATTCATTCCAGTTCTATCATTTATTCCTCTCGTACTTTCATGCTTCATAGATCTTTCTTTCATACAGCCTTTCATTCTTAGCCGGGTGGGACTAGGGATGGTACGTATTTACGCGACCAGGTATTTACACCAGGTATTTACTTCCAAGTACGTACACCAGGTACCGATCCGAAATACTTGCAAGACTTCAAAGTATTTTATACGGCTACTCGGAGTCGGACTCGCTCCGGTGGGGGCTTGACGATCGCCCGACTATGCGATTATGCTCCTTATCTGTAAGAGACTACGTAACAATTTCGTATGCAAGTCTATTCTAGTATATGGATTGTCTTTGCAAGTATTTATATGTAAACGCGATTGTGCTTCTTATTTATAAGAACTCACGGGTCAATTTCCTATGCAAGTATTTTTTCATTCAACAGGGCTTGGATTGAGTAAAAGTAGAAACGTTCGTCTCTATGCAGGTATTTATTTGTAAACGCGATTGTGCTCCTTATTCTTAGGAAGTCACGGTTCAATTTCCTATACAAATAGAAAATACTTTTAATTTCGTATGCAAGTCTATTCTAGTATACGGTTTTTCTTTGCAAGTATTTATATGTAAACGCGATTGTGCTTCTTATTTATAAGAAATCACGGGTCAATTTCCTATGCAAGTATTTTTTCTACCAACAGGGCTTGGATTGATGTGAAAATACTTGCATAGGAAATTGATTCGTTTTGCTTCAGCAAAAAGGAGCATAATCGTATCAGAAAAAAAAATACTTGCAAGGTTCAAAGTATTTTTCATTTGCAAATGCGATTGTGTAGTATTTCTCTAAATATTCCAAAGTTGTCTGAGTACATAAACCGAAATCTGTGTAGGTGTGTGCATCAGGGAACTTTTTTTTTTCTTTTGAGTAGTTTGCGGCGCCATTCACCCTAATGACTATTAATAAAAGACACATTATTGCGTGAACGAAAGTATTTTATAAAATATTTTGTTATGTTTACGTTTTTTATTTTTCTTTCGTCAGTTGTCGTTTGAGTGAGTGCATAGATGATACATATAAATACTGAGAAGTGAGTGCGAGCTTGTTATGCAATTTACCAACTGACCGTGACTTTCTTATTTCGCGAGTTTATTGAATTTAAACTATTAACAGTTAGTGTGTAAATAAACAAAACTGCTTTTTTATGTGTACGTGACTTTGTTTATTAGTTAGGAATGTAAATATTTAAATAGGTAAAAGACGATTTTTGAACTGTAGTTAAGTGTTTTCTTTTAAAATTGATAAGACTTACTAGTTGTAAATAAAAATACAGTTACAAACCATGGCTCCTAAGAAAAGTTTGGCTAAAATAAAGCTGAATGTAAAATGTGCAAAGCATTAATATCATACAAATCGGGAGTGTCAAACCTTATGCCTTATGCTTGCATGTGCAAAGAAAACATATTTCCGTGAATTTTAAGTGAGTGAATTATCAACCGACGACCAAAAGAGGAGGTTATCAATTCGACGCGTATATTTTTTTTTTTTTTTTTTTTATGTATGATCATCGAGTACTCGAAGACGGCTGAACCGATTTGGAAAATTCTTTTTTTGTTCGAATGGGTATACTTCGAAATTGGTACCATTATCACCAAAGTCAGGATCTGATGATGGGATCTTGGAGAAATCGAGGGAACTCTTCAAATATTATAGGCACACCTATGGCGTTTTGGGTATTTCTTATAGTAACTTGTGCAGTTGCTCTCAAAAAGTACCATTTGGGGAAGTGGAACTGATGATGAAGACCACAGATGGCCGCCGAAACTACTCAATAATAAGTATTGAGTGGATTGCGATTCGATTACTTGAATATGGGTGTTAAGCACTTTATGCTCGTCACAATCCATATGGTGATGTAGAGCTGATGGTGAAGTACCAGGAGAACTCCTCAACAATTAACGGCCCAGCATTGGGAAAAGCAATATTTTGTAAAAGTTTATAAGTAGTTGACATTTAGGCTCTTGTAACTAGGTAAATTAAAAATCATCCAACTAAAAAGAGTGAAATAAAAACTTTTTACCAAAAAATTAAACCGACTCCCAAAAAACACTGCAAAGTGAAAAATAACTTTAATTTCGGAAGTCGGTGCCAAAAACGAAAAAACAAAACTAAAGACACCGACTACCGAAATTAAAGTTATTTTTCACTTTGCAGTGTTTTTTGGGAGTCGGTTTAATTTTTTGGTAAAAAGTTTTTTTTAATTTCTGTAAATTAAGTAGGAAGGAAAGATTTCATCTACAAAAGCCGTACTAGATTGTGGCATGGTACGACCGGACTAGTAGACTGAAATCCGAAGTGGCTCAAAATACTTTCTAGTATTTAAATACCTGGTTTCCAACCCTGGTATTTTTACAGACTCGTACTTGCAAGCCCTGGTATTGATATTTGCAAGTATATCTCATCTCTAGGTGGGACTCCCGCTATGCTTATCTACTGTACTGTGTTTATCTTTATTTATTTATTTATTTAAGGGATATACATAGGACAACCTTGTTTTATTTACATATTACATTCATTATAAACTGTATTTCTAGGTACTATTTTTATATAACTAAACATCTTATTACTATATTATATTTGTACAGGTGTTTTCCGATTTTAATGCGTTTCATTCCTAGTTAATTACAACCATGTTTCTTACATATACATGCTATATAAATTGTATCTATATAATATTATTCTAATACAGTCTTATTTTTCTAGTTAACATACAATATGTCTTATTTCTACGTGTTTATTTACTTCTATTATGTCTATGTAAAACAAGTAACTTATCTTTTATCTTCTTACATATGGTTTATAAACAAGAAGGGGTTCAGCTAACTTGGGTACACACCACGTGAAGAGTTGACATTTCGTATTGTTCATGTGCTTCAGTAATTAGGCAATACTATATATATATTCTCATAATACAATATTTATTACCTTTCCTATTCTGTTCAACAATTGTAGTGTATTTGTAAAACAAACAACAATGCAAAACAGGACAAAAACAAAACAATAATTCTTTGTGTTCTCAGGTTGTGTGTAGTGCATGTTAAGTGTTTCGTGCGTGTTTTGATATATGCTTATATATTTATAATATATATTATATATCTGTGTTTGTGTTTGTGTTCTGAGGGGTGTTGTGCAGTGCATGTTTTGTGTTTTGTGCGTGTTTAGATATATTACTATATATTTACTATACGTTTTGTATATCTTGTGTGTTAATGTGCGTGTTGTGTATGTAACGTGTGTGGTGTACGTCCCAAGAAACGACTCAGGCGTACGCCGTTGTCGTCCGAGCCAGGTAGTCCCACTTCTTGCGCACCGGACACTCCACGCATATTTGACATTTTATTTTTGACTCCACGCGTATTTGACATTATAATCGTAATTATAATGTCAAAATATTAAGAGTACAATAAAAATTTAAAACAATGATCGCTGCTATTATTATAAGTGACTATTTTTATCATTTGACATAAACTCTGATACCGAGTATAAACATTTTTCATAAACAGTGAGAGCTATAAATCAATAATTTTAAATCAGTAGGTACTCTAATAAATAACTCCACTGTTTGGTATCCGGAACAATGCTTAGCTATGTTAATTTATCATAGAATATATGGAAGAATGAAGCTGAGCTGCACTTTTGTATACCTTCTTATTTTCACATAACTAGCTATCCTGTTAACCCCTACAACTAAGCTAAATATGCTTGTATCTGGAGCCGTGAACCCACGGCAATAGTGTGTTAGAACCCGCGACCTCTCGATCACAAGTCCGACACCTCAGCCATTAGGCTAGTGACGCTTATTTTTATGTTTATTGATCATGCCTGGTTGATGAGGTCTACAATGAAACGAGCGAGTTTTTATTTTATAGGCCTCTACAAAATGACAGAAGCTAGCTAGTGCACGGTTCGAATAATATAATAAACTTTCACACATCGCCATCTAGTCCCAAACTAAGCAGAGCTTGTGCTATGAGTACTAAGACAACTGATAAACATACATATATATTTCTAAATGCATACATATTATAGATAAATTACACCCAAACAAAGAACAAACGATCGTGCTCATCACACAAACATTTGTCCTAGGTGGGAATCGAACCCACGACCTTGCGCATAGCAGTCAGGGCCACTGACCACTAGACCAACAGGCCTGTCAAATCAAATCGAATAAGTCGTCGTTTTTCAGCAGTCAACAGTATGTCTTGTCTGAGGAAGTGGGTGGTAATGAGCGGTGTCGTGTTTCAGATATTCGGGTGGGTGTCGGTGGTGTCGGTGCCGCTGGCGGCGTGCTGGGTGGCGGCGTCCCCGCTGGCGCTGGGCCGCGGCCCGCCGGGCCGGCTGGCCGCCGCCGCGCTGGCCGCCATAGAGCGCCCAGTCTTCTCCCTCTTCGTGGCCATGGCGCTGCTCGGAGCCATGAATAATGTGCCTTGTAAGTTACATATTTTCCACTAATAAGCTTCGTCTACGGTACTTCCTTTGGATGAAAATGGAGCGCTGGCACGCTACCCACTGGTGGATACGCGCCTTACAAACAAATAGATACGAAGCAGCTGAGATGGGTACCTATTCATCTCTCCGTGAAGTACCTATGTAGGGTACTATATGTATCAATAGCGTTATGGTAATAGGCGGTCGTTGATTAATTTAAAATTTGATATCACAACCCTTAGTCGTTAATAAAGCTTTATTTACTTCTTTTATAGTGTTTAATAAACAGTATATCTATATATTTAATTTAATGAGGTCCATCGGAAAAAACTGCATAATGCATCGCTTAAGCCCGATTTACACTTCAACAAGTACAGTAGCGAGTTAAGAACTCAGACAGTTAAGTAATAAGTAGTAAGTTGTAAGTAGCGTCCAAACGTAGGCGAGTGAGTAGTCATAAGTTGCCCGAGAAGAAGAAAAGAAAATAACACGTGTACGCGGCCGCAACCTACAAATTTATGGACTGTACTAGGGATGTGAAATAATAATCGATTAAAAATCGATTTTTATCAAAAGAAAAATCGATCATTATAACAAAATCGATTATTTTCTTAAGAAAAATCGATTATATATTAATCGATTTTTCATGCTAAATATATAATCGATTAATCAAAAATCGATTTTTTATGTACAATGTTACATCCCTAGTAGGGATGTGAATAATTAAAAATCGATAATTATCAAAAGAAAAATCGATTAATATAACAAAATCGATTATTTTCTTAAGAAAAATCGATTATATATTAATCGATTTTTCATGCTAAATATATAATCGATTAATTAAAAATCGATTTTTTATGTACAATGTTACATCCCTAGTAGGGATGTGAATAATAATCGATTAAAAATCGATAATTATCAAAAGAAAAATCGATTAATATAACAAAATCGATTATTTTCTTAAGAAAAATCGATTATTTATTAATCGATTTTTCATGCAAAATATATAATCGATTAATTAAAAATCGATATTTTATGTACAATGTCACATCCCTAGACTGTACTAAACTCGCCCGTCTACATGCCAGCCAGTTAAGTTGGAGGGGTGCGGGAGACGCGAGAGAGGGGGCTACTTCGCACTGGACTCGCCGAAAAATAGGATCGCGATCTATTTAACTCAACTTAATCAACAACTTACTACTTAACTCGCTTTTGCCGTTCAAACTACAATAACAACTTAACTCGCCGATGACGCAAGTTAACTCGCTACTGTACTTGTTGAAGTGTAAATCGGTCTTTAGTTCTAATCTCTGTTACGGCGCACCGTGGTCGAATAGTCGCCGCTTCCTGTGCGCTTGTACAAGCTTCCTACTCAAACTTACGCAACAGTCTACGGACGGCGTCTTTCAGTTATGTAGCCCAGACAGTTACGTAACAATCAACTGTTTCTATGCTGCGTATGATAAAATAGACATCAGGTACCTACTATTCAATAATATGAAGATATCTTGACCCCATTGCTCCGTCACTTGTAAACTTTCTATGATCTAATGTTTGCCGCAGAGTGGAGTAGTTTAGCGGTTGGTTACCTACCAAATAGGTACTCGTGCAATGCGATTAGTTTCAACAACAGACCACAGCGGACTGCAGAGTCTGTGCCTAATCACATGATCTGTGTTTCACTTATTTTAGCCAACTAGGTACCTACATACATGAAATAAATACCTAGACTTAGGAAATATTCGCAAGTGATGTAACTTCTGTGTAACACTCGACATAGTAATATTATAAACTAGCGATCCGGCCCGGATTCGTAGTCTCATTTTGCTAATTCACACAAAACCACTCAGTCCATTGGCGAAACCAGTATGATAATCTGTCCGAAGTTTAGCTGAAAACTCAACAACTACCCGTATTCGTGTTTATTGCGAACATACACACAGACAGACAGACGCGACACAAGTTTATAATATGTAAGGATTCCAAAGTGTAGATGGATGTGCGTTATTCAATCACGCTAAATTGGCTGAACGGATATGTACGAAATTGGGCACGGAGATAGGTTATATTATGAAATATCACATAGGATACTTATTGTAGATAGATAGATAGAATATACTTTATTGTACACCAAAATTTAAACACACCTATAACATTATTTCTTAATTCTATGGTTACAATGGCGGTCTTATCGCTAAAAGCGATATCTTCCAAACAACCTTTGGAAGGACTTTCTTTGTACCAGGATAATGCGCGAAAGTCGGGAACAACAGCTAGTCTTAGAATTCCGTCTAGTCTTTATTTATTTATTAACCGACTTCAAAAAACGGAGGTTTACAATTCGTCTTGAACTTTTTTTTTTTTTTTAATGTATGTTACCTCATAACTCGGAGACGGCTGGACCGATTTGAAAATTCTTTTTGCGTTTGAATAGGTATAGTTTCTAGTTGGTCCCATTGTTACGAAATCAGGATCTGATGATGGGATCCTGGAGAAATCGAGGGAACTCTTCAAATATTATAGGCACACCTATAGCGTTTTGGGTATTTCTTATAAGTACCTTGAGCAGTTGCTTCCGAAAAGTACCGTTTGGGGAAGTTGAACTGATGATGAAGACCACAGAATATGGCCACTCAAACTCCTCAATAATAAGTATTTCGTGGATTGCGATTCCATTACTTGAGTACGGATGTTAAACACTTTATGCTCGTCACAATACATATGGTGATGTAGAGTTGATGGTCAAGTACCAGGGGAACTCAAAAATTAACGGCTATGCATCGGGAAAAGCAATATTTTGTAAAAGGTGATAAGTTGTTGACATTATGGCTTTTGTAACTAGATAAATTACAAACCGACCCACTAAAAAGCGTGAAAAAAAATTTTTAGCAAAAAATAGAACCGACTTCCATATCAAAACACTACAAAGGCAAAAATAACATATAATATAATAAAACAACTAAAGACTATATACTACGCGCTGGTAGAATCCAGATTAAGATACAGCATAATGCTTTGGGGTAATAGTTATAGTTATAATTGTCAGAAAGCGTTTATTTTACAAAAACGTGCCATAAGAACTATAGTAAGGATTTCACAAAGAGACTCATGTAGAGAGTACTTTAAAGAATTAAACATTTTAACAGTACCGAGTTTATATATATTAGTAATCCTTAACCACTTTGCTAAGTATATCCATGAGTATGAATCACAAGAGGAACGTAGGGTAAGAGAAAGCACAAGAAGGAAGGACTTTAAACACAAAATGTTACCAAATCTTAACATAGCTAAGCATTGTTCCAGATACCAAGCAGTGGAGTTATTTAATAGGTTACCTACTGATTTAAAATTATTAATTTATAGCTCTCACTCTTTTAAAACTACATTAAAAGCCTTCTTGTTGGAAAAATGTTTATACTCGGTATCGGAGTTTATATCAAATAATAAATAGACACTTATAATAATAGCAGCGATCATTGTTTTTAATTTTTATTGTACTTTTAATATTTTGACATTGAATTTCACATTATAATTACGATTGATTTGACATTATATTTATTTTTTGACATATTTTAAATTAGTTTAATACCTCTGTTTAACTTTACTTTACACATTAATTTTAATTACGCTTCTGAATTTTAGTTCCTGAATGTGTTAATTTTATTTAATTATTAATATGTACTGTTCAACACAATGTAATTGTTAACTGAACCCATTCGTTTTGGTGGGCTCGGCATCCGCAAAATTTCCAGTATAAGTCTACCGGCTTTTCTGTCTTCGGTCCGCAGCACTGAGACTATAACTAAGAAAATTTTAACACAATCTCAGGTTAGCTACGAGGTGCCGTGTTTGACCGATGCAGTTAATGCCTGGAAAATGGCTTGCCCGAATACAGCGTTGCCCGAGAACCCGTCCTCCCAGAGACAATGGGACGAGCCGCTCTGCAGTTTGGTACGGAATAACCTTTTAAATATGTCAACCAATACTGCTGAGCGCTCGCGCCTGTTGGCTGTGGGTGAATGGGAGTCGGGCCTTTGGCTACAAGCATTACCTTCACTTAACATAGGTACTATGTTAAGTGATAACACGTTCCGGATCGCTACATGTCTACGTCTGGGTGCTCCCAGCGGTGCTCCACATCGCTGTCAATTCGGTGCGGCAGTCGACCGCCTCGGACATCATGGCCTTTCCTGCAGCAGAAGCTCTGGTCGGATAGCACGGCATGCCAGCATAAATGACATCATTCGTCGGGCTCTTGTCACCGCTGGAGTACCATCTGTTTTAGAACCCAACGGCTTGGCACGGGACGATGGGAAGAGACCAGACGGGATGACTATAATGCCTTGGAAGTTGGGTAGGCCTTTGGTGTGGGATGCTACTTGTGTTGACACCCTTGCGCCATCCCATCTTCTCAGTACGGCGGGCTGTGCTGGGGCGGCAGCTGCAGGTGCAGAAAATCTCAAACGGCGCAAATACAACAACCTAATTGGGTGCTATATGTTTGAGCCGTTTGGGGTTGAAACGTTAGGACCATGGGGTCCGAGTGCGCATCGACTCTTTCGTGACATCGGCAAACGATTAGTCGACTCCACAGGTGACCAGAGGGCTGGCCTTTTCTTTGGACAGAGAATCAGCATTGCCATTCAACGTGGCAATGCGGCCAGTGTTCTGGGCACTTTTCCCATTGATAGCGATGTTGACGAATTTTTCGATGCCCTATAATTTATCTTTATTTTCGTCTGTATATATTTTTATTATGTATGAATTAGTTAACTAATTTTATTTTAATTTATCATTAACTTTAATTAGTAATTAAGGAACTGAATAAATGAAATGAAATGAAATAACTTTAATTTCGGAAGGCGGTGTCTTTAGTTTTGTATATATTTTCGTTTTTGACACCGCCTTCCGAAATTAAAGTTATTTTTGCCTTTGTAGTGTTTTGATATGGAAGTCGGTTCTTTTTTTTGCTAAAAATGTTTTTTTTATGTACACACATGACACTTAAAAGGAAAAAATTAAATACAGACAAAGAGCACAAAGGTGCTGCTTATTTCCTAAGAAATGTCTTCCAGCAGACCTGCGACAGGAGAGTTGAAGAGGAGATGATAGATACAGTGTGTATAAATACTAATTACGATAAATAAAACATACTTAGCTATAAAATTAAACTAAAATTATATAATAAACAAATATATACATACATAGAATTAAAATAAATTTTCTAGAATTCCGGGATAAAAAGTAGCCTGTGTTACTCCAAGATTTCAACTATCTACTTACCAAATTTCATTCAGGTCCGTTCAGTAGTTTTTGCGTGAAAGAGTAACAAACATCCATAGATTTATACCTAACATCCATCTTCACAAACTTTCGCATTTATAATAATAGTAAGATATACTAAATAAATATTTCATTTAGTAGTAGTTAGTAGATAAATGACAATCTATATTATTAGGATTTTTTTTTGTTAGCAATTCTGTGTATTTTTTTTTTGTATTTGTTTTCTCTTTTTTTTTGAACGAAAACATGGACTACGAATAATGAATACAAAAATTTCACTTTTATACTGCCTCTCAAGATACAGATTTTGCCTAGTTTGAGAGACAGCAGGCTATGTATTACTGTCAAATTCATGTACTTATGTACCAAATAAAGATATTATATTATATTTCAGTACTTAGCACTAGTCATTTGGGTTTAGGTACCCAGTTTAGACCGTAATGACCGCTGTTCGTTCCAGCGGCGGTGCGTCGGTGCCTGTCGTGGCGCGGCTGGGCGGCGTGGGCGCGGCTGTCGTTCGGCGCGCTGCTGCTGCACATGCCCATCAACAAGTCGCTGGTGGCCGCGCGCCTCATGCCTTCTATGCTCGACCGACAGTCCGCGGTAACACCACAATTCTACTACGGATATTCCTTCAATTATTTTATGCCATGGTGGACGGTGGGTGCGTATGGTGCATCGTACTGCAACAATGAATCGGCAACGAGTTGCAACCTATCGGTTTTTATACGTAACATTTCGGGGAGTGTGCGATGGAATTGCTCAACCTAATTCGACCGAGCCCGTTCCATCATCGGATTACAAGACAAACGGCGATGCGCCGTCTTTTGATGGTGGACATGCCCCACCCATACGCTCAAAACGTTTTGGGAATACTTTCATTATGCGTACAGCTAAGGAGTGGAACTCCCTGCCGGAGCATGTGTTTCTTGATAGCTATAACCTGGGGGTCTCTAGAGTGAACAGGTTAGGTACTTCTAGGTCATCGTGCTCCATCTTCGACCACATCATCGCTTATCAGGTGATATGGTGGTCAAACGTGAGCCTATTATCATCAGTAAAGAAAACAAATGACTTGCAAACTTCCTCGTCGATCTAGTTTACATAAGAAGTAAAGCTGAACATGAGATCCTGGTTTTTTTTGCTTTTTATAGATTTTTGAATTCACATAAACGATTGCCAAGGTCGTTTACTTCAGTTCTTTAACAAAAATTGGCCAAGTGCGAGTCGGACTCGCCCATGAAGGGTTCCGTAGTAACTACAAATATAACATACTTAATATATGTATTTGAAAAAAAAAAAACAAAAAACCTTACAAATTTCTTAAAACTAGCTTATTTACAATTTTTACAACTACGCCAAATAACTTTGTTTTTCATAGTATTTGTATGAATTACAAAGTTATATTTGCGGTTTTTGAAAATATACTGTATCTCAAAAACTACTAACTCGATTTCGTTCAAACCAATTTTGGTTGAAAGTTTACATTAAGATCTACAACATATGGTTTTTTTAGATTTTTAACTTCATTATTATAGAAGTTAGAGGGGGGGGACACACATTTTACCACTTTGGAAGCGTATATCTTTTAAACGATTAACTTTATGAAAAAGTCATTTAAGAAACCATAATGTCATTTTTAAAGACCTGTCTATAGATACCACACATGTATAGGTTTCATGAAAAAAAAAATTATCAGTTTCAGTTCCATGTATGGGGAGCCCCCTTTATTTTAAATATTTTTTAAATTTTCTCTTAAAATCGGAAAGCGGTTTACAGAATACATCTACCTACCAGGTTTTACATGTATATTCCTAATAGTTTCGGAATAAAATGGCTGTGACATACGGACGGACGGACAGACAGACAGACGGACAGACATGTCGAAACTATAAGGGTTCCGTTTTTTGCCATTCGGCTACGGAACCCTAATAAAAGAAACAGCAATGACATACCTAAATGTAGGTTCTTAGGTAGTTACCTACTACTTTTGCATTAGATTGCTGCTAAATATCCAAATAATCTCAAGTCATTGTTAAGAGTTGTCGCTTCTACTTAAGTAGTTTTATAGCTGAAGGAACTATGAAAGTGGTTGTCCCTATATGGTAGGTATTGAGTAATTATAGGCGCCACAACAATCAAACAATATTCCATGTATGGAAAATCTGTCATTTCTGAACTGAAAGTGTGATGGAATAGAACAAAGTTCATCGTATCACATTCACCTTGATCTACCTACTAGAGATTTTTTCCTTTATAACATTTTTCTCATGGAGAGTAATATTGGAATCTGTTTCTATTTATAACAAGAACAAAGTTGGATCATTCTGTGAATGTCATAGTTATATCATGTGCATTTTAATTCTTAGCTTTTCGTGCAGCATTCAGCATTAAAACTGGTTTGGCTACTTACTTAGATAACTTGATAGTTAGTTGATACAATTTTATTGAGATATACCTTGCATGCTTATCGACTTCTTCGAAGCATGACTGATCTCGATTGATTGCGAAACGGCAATTATTTTTACGTAAACTAATCATGTGATTGCCTAGATCCTGGAGTGGTTCGGCGTGGCAGCAGTGTCGTATATGGCGGCGCTGCCCCTCGCCCTGCTGGTGGAGCTCCCGGCGCAGCGCCTGCACCGCGCCCTCACGCGGAGCCCGCGGCCCGGAGCCCGAGCGCCACAGCCTGCGCCCCCCAGCCACGACAAACCCACCGACAAAGCAGACTTGTGAACATCCTCTACACAGAGTAATACGAAATGGACGCTTAGTAATGATTCCCCATTAAAATAAACAACGCCGTCCGTCGTGGTTTTCCATTATGAGGCAGACCTCGGACGCACATTTGTGTACATAATTATGTATGTAGCTCAGCATTCCGTTCGTTATTACTCTGTTATTGTGACCGTCAATCTTCAAGAATCTTGGGCGGTTTATTTAAATGATTCTAGGCTGGACCTAGTCGTGTATTGGTTCCAAAATTATTGTGGGTTAGTGCCCAGTATATATAGCACTAAATCGTAACTAACAAACCTTTCTCTAACTACCCACATCCTGAGTAAATAATTTACTCGCAATTTACTAGATAATTTAAGTAAAACTTGACTAAACTGACATTTCGAGCGCTGTAACTTTACAACAAATTTTAATTAGTTATTTATGTGAGAGAGAGACAACGCCGATCATGAAATAATGAGCGAAAAAATCTGTAATATTTAGTGTGAACTAAGTATTCACAGAGTTTTCGTGACATCGCAACATCACACAACTTGGCTACGCCAAGCTATTGAACACGAGTTAAGACCTATTGGTCCATAGTGCGTACAGGGTTACTTGTAATATATAATTAAGTTAGAATATAGTATATCATGAAAATAGCCTCGTAGACTAGAGGTACATAATGTGATTGTAGATTGTAGCATAAGGGCACCGCCCGGGTGACAGACTTAAGTAGCTGTATGTAACAAATAGTACATAGGATTTTTCTGTACAGAGCCTTAAGTGCACAAAAAAATTATTTTGAACCTTTTTATAGCGGACGTCAGAAATGGTACGAAATTTGATCTCAATCACAATAACACTTGGATCTAATAAGATGCAAGATTCCTTTCAGTGCACTTGAGGTGTGGTGTTCAATAAATCTGTACATAATAATTGTTGTTTTATTTTCTACCCTTTATCTTCCTATTTTTATTTTATAATTAGGTTTAGTGGTGCTCTGCAATATTAAAAAAGGATTCATTTTAGGAATTTATTCTGTATTTTACACACCAGTCTCGAAAAGACTTATACACATAATCAGCACAATGTGATACATTTATCATGACGGGAACCACCACACTATTTGTAAGTTAAAACTTCAGACAATACATATAGTATTCCCATTGGCAGGCTTGTAAGACTGTTTCAACTTCTTTGATTGTACGACAAAGTCAATAATAAAGGATGGTCCAACCATAACGCGCGCGATGTTAATTTGTCAATAAAACAAATATTTTTCAGATAGTAACCTTTTTTATTTTTATTATGATAGAAAAAATATCTATGACAATTATATGTAAAACAAAACATCGGCCAAATGCTCGCTGCCGGCTGCATACGTCTGAATATTAGGCAGTGGTCCCGACGATGAACGAGTAGCGAGTAGAGCTAGCATCTGAAAACGAGTTGGCGAGCAGCGAGCGTGTAGTTCCGATAGTTTTAGCGCTGGGCTGTAAGCGAGTGGGCGAGTGCGACGGGCGATTACTCGCTAGTTAGTCCGCTGGACCGCTAGTTGATCTCTGGGCGTGAGTTCTGACCTCCAAGCGAGCATCGCTGAGCGAGCTCTTGTCGCTCAGCGACAGAACTAGTGAAGCGAGTCGTCGCCGGCAGTTTGAACAGTCAGAGAGCAACTATTAATGTATGCCTCTCTTTTGTTTACGTGGAATGTATATTTCGTTGTGCCGGTTATAAATAGCTTCTCCGGCGTCTTTATCGTTGTATTTGTGCACCCTGGTACTGCACACCATTTATAACTCATTTTTTCCAGTAAATTACAGCCAGAAACTTTATTAAACTACATAAAACGACAAACTCTCGATTTGACTTGCTCTCCAATGTTTATATACAAACGTGTGACGTCACTCGATTGATTCGACGCCATATTGCTGGACCAAGCGTTTTGACAGCTTATATAATCACTATATTTTGTAATGCTTTTTTTTAAAACGAAATATTTATAAAATATGAAAATAAATATTATTTGTAGGGTTCTTATACACCTATAAATAATATGAGACGGTTTTTAGAAACCACTCAAATAGCCTATTCTGTCTATTATTTTTACTCGGATTATAGGCAACGAACATTTCCGATTACTTCCGAAAACTGCCGAACTTTTGTATCATGCCGCAGGACCGGCGGCTTTCGACATTCATGTGTGTGTGCGTTTGCGAACTTGTACGGACATCAAAATTAATACACACATGCGAACAAATTTCCTGCCTGAGTCCGCGGCATGACTTGGGAATTAGGTACATTAATTTGCAGCGCCTGGCAAACATAATGTTTGTGTGCTTGCAAATAGGTGCTATTTATAAAATATTAGGCGTTTTTAAGTTATTATATTTTGTGTATTCATTTATTTACTATTAATTTAAGTCATCTAAAACGTACGAACGTTTTATTAAAATATCTGTGAATGGCAAGTAAAGCACTGCATTTCTGCCTACAAGGAGCGCACGCCCATGATTGTGCGTTTTTTGAGCAAGTAAATCGCTGATAGTTAGTCGTTTTCCCGCCGGCAGTCGGATAACTGCCTTAGACCAGGGCCCCAAGTCTGCTATTTTTATAAATTTGTCATTCCATCACGATCCCATTGTCATTTTGCTAATAGTTCGTAATCTACTAAATTCATAATGGTTGGTCAATAGTCTCGTATTAGAATGACATTGCCGTATTGCCATTGTTATAAAACCGGTTAGTAGTAATGATTTTCGAAAAACTACCCCTAAATTTGAACATTTATTCATGCCAAATTTTATTTCTATTTAATTTTTACATATTATTTCGTTCAATGAAGTGTCAGTGGTTGACCATTGGAAAGCCATTATATTAGTAGATTACCAAACTTGTCAAAATGAACAATTTTGAAATCAATGATAGACTATTTTGACACTATTGTAATAGCAGACTTGAGGCCCAGTTTTATTTACAATTAACATCATGCGTTATGGTTGGACCATCCTTTATCGTTTATACCATTGATTTGAATAATAATAAAACTCATTCAAATCATGGAGGTCATATTATATTATACTAGTACTCTCGCGGGGCTTCGCTCCCGTGGATTCTATCACGGTAAAAACATAACTCTCCTTTTTTGCAGTCGGGTAAAAAGTAGCCTATAACCTTCCTCAAGCTTCAAGCTACTTCCATACCAAATTTCATCCAAATCCACCCAGTACTTTCGAAGATTAGCGCGTTCAAGCAAACAAACAAACAAACAAACAAACAAACAAACAAACAAACAAACAAACAAACTAACAAACTTTTCCGCTTTATAATATTAGTATAGATTATTGCCTCTCTGAAAGAGCAACAAGACAGAGCACAAACAAATGGGACTTAATACTAAAATAAAACTAAGTAGCCTTAAGATATATTATACTTAGACAGATATTATCACTTTAGTCACATAGAGAAGTAAATGTGACAGAGGTCTAGCGTCGAGAAGGTCCCGAGCCACCCTGCCAGCCACCGCGATGCCCTCCTCCTCTCCCTGTCGCCCGGCCCCGACCAGCAGCTGGAAAATAACATGAATTGTAAATATTCTAAACATTGATAAAGATATGTGTATTGGCTATTGCTAACAAGTGATGCCTATTTATGGTGCCAAGGTGTATTGTGTTACCCAGTTACTGTTACAGTTGTGGAGGTCAGTGGCTCTATGTAAAACATTAGTACTGGGTACACACTAGTACTGGCGCCTAAGTAGTTTGGAAAAGGCTATGTGTGCAGATGATTTGCAGTGAGCCTAGTCATGAAACACAACTTCTCTTTCGAATTATGAAACTTATTATTTTCAGTAGTGTTAGTCCAGCAGTTTTGCAAAAACATAATAGTTTGATCTCCATGTGAACTACACAAACTAGTATCAGATACATTAGTATTTACCTTATTTATTCATGGCAAACTATACAATACAAATAAATACAATATAAATGAAAGATTATTTATTTAATACTAGCTTTGCCTGTAGCTTCACACACATATAATTTTACTTTTAGCAAAAATCATTATGCCACTCTCATGTTACACACAAGTAGCTAATTAATTAGCTGGAGAGTGACATAGATTTACGTCACTCTCCGGCTAATTAACTACCTTCACACCAAAATCAAACCAATCTGTTGCCCCATTGCAATGTGAATGAAGGGCAAACACTTTCACATTTATAATATTAGTATAGATCATAAGTGTAATAACTACCCATGCTACAGCCTGCACAGGTATTTCTCATTAACTATTTAGTGCCTACTCAGGAGTGAGAATGGTTAGTATTAGCAGCGAAACAAGCAATAACCAGAACTGGAGCATTGTTCCTAACCTATGGTCCACAAACCACTGATGGTCTGCTTAAGATTAAATATGGTAGCTGAAAGTTAAAAAGATTGTCTGCAAAATTTTTGAACACATCAAACTCAACTGAAACAGTAACATTGATGCAAATTAAGTAAACATAATTATTCTATTGATTTCAAAACATACACAATTTAGCATTTTTTATTTCTTTCATTAGGTTTTTCTCCAGGATTTCTTGTATCTGCTATCAATATTGACACCAATTTGGTCCTAAAGTTGGGAACTACTGTTCTAGTGCATTGAACATTGGCAATGTGTTGCAAGTTTTAAATCAGTTACATTTTGGAGAGTGTGTGATGGAGTTGCACACTTTAAGTCCACCAAGACCGATCCATCATCTGGCTACAAGACAAACAGCAATGCATTATCGTTACATGGTGCACATTTTGGGAATACTTTAATTATGTGTAAAGCTAGGGAGTGGAATTTCCTGCTAGAGTCGGTGTTTCCTGATAGCTATACCTAGTGGTCTTTAAGACAAGAATTAACAGGTTACTTCCAGGTAAGCGAGCTTCATCTTCAACCACATTATGGCTTACTATCTGGTGAAATAGTGGTTATTATGTTCAGAAAACAATAAAACACGTTCATTTTGGGAAACTATGTATTGCAGCTAGGGACCTGACTACACAAAGTGAAATGTCACATGATTTACCTTCTACCTACATTCATCTGCATTATATATCACAGAAAAGTACCCACTACTCCCTGTTTGGCACCTATTAACAGTGTGCCTAAATTCATAACATGATAGTGGTCAAAAGCCAGCCCATAGTCCATAAAATAATTGAGAGAACCTATCAATTTAAAAGTTATAAAAACAGTGGCTAAGTTTTCCATTGACGTTCGACGAGTTGGGGGTTGATATTTTTTTTACAGAAAGGTTACATTATTATAAGCACACACGCAAAGTTTCAACACGCGGAGACGCGTTCTTTTTTAAAAAAAAAATATTGAAAATCAATTATTTTTACAGTATTTATGTCAATCCCTACCACAGATTATATAGAATTCTCAGCATTGAACGTTTCGTTTTACCTACAGTTAAGGTGTCTTAGGTTCGGTAACATTTTATTTTATATAAATTTACGTAAATAATTATATTGTGTACTTATTTCTATACTTTTCATGCACACATAATTATATTTATCAGTTTACATTTAAATTAGGCATTATTTTCATTAAGAGCTATTAAAATTAAAATGTGTAGTGTTTACCGTCTTTTGCCGGCTTGTGGAACGAAACGTAAAACTGACGCTATTTTGTATTGTCACTGTCATCGTCAGTCATCGTTTGTGTAGGTTAGGTTCAACTTATGTCAAAGAACCGAATTGATTGACCCCGACTCCACCTGTTACGAGTCTGTCCTACCCCTAGAGTGTTTTTATAGACCCGGAGGCGCGTAGGGGGAGCAGCCTCCGCCTGCTGTAACAAATCGTATGAGGATGAATGCCTGCGATTTGTTACGCAAAGGCGTAGAGGCTGCTCTTCCCGCAGCGCCGGAGACGTTGCAGTTTAAAAATAGATACAGAAATCCCTCTGAATCAGTCCCCCTATTTTATTCTGATGAAGCGGGTTCCCCCTTCCGTAGGGGAGAACCCCCTACCCCCCCCTCTAGGGGTCCCCCTGGATTTTTACACTTATTATTAATTTTAATCCATAAAATGAGTAAAATATCCTCAAAATTAAAACTAAAAAATACTCGTAAAGGGGGGGGCTTCGCAACTTTTCCTTTTAAGGGGGGGTAGTACCCCTCCCCCCACGGCCGTACCACCCTCAATTCGGCGGACGTCAATGGAAAGTCGTACCAAAACAGTTGTTTAATTAAATTTTCCTGTAGCAAGTCCAAGTCCTGTTGTACAAGGGTCTAAACATCTTTTTATTTATGTTCCTACTTTTGCAGCAAATAAATCATTATTCGGCTTGGATCTAGAAACCAGCTGCAGGATTCGGGGGGTAAAACTGGTTAAAACTTGTAGGGCTTGGGTCCCCGATTATAACGCTACCACTCTTATTAAAAGGTAATGCATATTTTTCGAGAAAATTACAAAATAACTTTAATAAGTTTCTAACCTCAAATCAGCTAAAAGCGAAAATGGAATACTAAAATGGGTGATTGACAACCAAATCTGTCAAATATATTGTCTATTGATAAAACGGAACGTAAAAAAAGACGTGTTTGTGTCAAATTCAGTCAAATGTCTCATTTGATTTAGATCATTCCGTTTCTCTTCGAGTTGCGTGAATGTGTTGTGTGCACCATCCCCTTCGCGGTTATTTTTTTAAACCATTGGAACCATTCCTACTTCGTTTTTTAGGCAACTTTTGAGTGTTTTGAGGCTGTTCGTATGTGTGTACCAGAGCATAGAGCGAGCGAAGCGAGCTCGGAACTTAGGGCACCCCGACTCGGACAGATTAGGTTAGAAGGGGATCCCCTTCGTTGTTATTTTTTTTTTAAACCTTTGAGCCCCGCTAAGCGGGGCTCCCACTACGCTTTTTAGGCTACTTTGAGTGTTGAGGTTAGGTTACAAAGTCATTTTTCTCGGAAACGGTGAGTTACCTTTTCATGGGAGTGGTGCCAGGGAGGGGGCACAGAACCCCCCTCACCTCCTTCCCCTCCACCCCCTCCTCCTGCAGCCGATTACTAGATTTTTACCCAAAACCCTAGACAGAGATGAAGTTGGGATTGGCTTCCAGTTTGTCATGATTTAGCTGAGTTCCGGAAGCACCAAGAAAATTGCTATATATTGGCTGGTGGCCCATCCAAGGACCAGCTTTGGTATGTGGTTATCCTAGGGTTGCGCAGTTTTATTATTTGAATGTAAGCTTCTCACTATAGATCCATATGCATTTACCAATATATAGATACTGGAAAAATTGCTATAACTGCAATATCTGTACTGCACCTAAGTTCAGCTTGGCGTCAATGGCCTATCTCACATAACAACAAAATAAATGTTTCAAAACTACGCCCCTTAAGACGACCCACTGACCAAATGTTTTAAAAACAATGTTTGTTTTTACCGTCACAAAACTTTTGGACATGCAATAGCTGTCGGAGACTGTTATACTGACCTTGCGCTCGTAATATCGCACTTTTGCCGCGCCCGGCCGTCGGTTTGTTCCCTTGTCGTTTGAACATAGGAGCATTTTTCAACATGTCAGGTAAAATCAGGAACCGGATTTTGGAGCCCCTGATGTATACATTCTCTAGCTGTGCGACTCTTCCATCCCTGTACGTTACGGTTACGAGCGTCATCTGGCAATTCATGTTATCCTCGGCTTCAATCAGCTTCCCGCGATAAACTTCACCGGTATTTGTTTCACAAGTCACTACATGACCCTCCGCCTCATGAAGTACTTTAATAGGAACGCCAATCGACATTTTTAAAGTTTCACTAACACAAACACTTGAATATAAGAGCGATCTAACAGGTTTTATCCCGATGGAAATGGATTAAAATTAACAATTTGTTTTTGCAAAAGATAACCAAACAAAACAGTAAACAATAGACAAGCTTTTTCTTTTTCTATTTTTTGACTAGGCTTGGGTAAAACAAAATCGATATATCATAACGTCGATATTTTTTCAGAAAATAATTGATATATATCGGCTATTTTATTTTTTCGATATATCGATTTTCGATATTTAGTTTTGGATATCGAAAACGATATCCAAATATTTTTTGCCTCAAACATAAAATAAAAATTATCTATAGTCTATGACCCGTTTGTGTTCTGTGGAGCCAACCTGAGAAATACCTTAGATATAGTTACAACTTCGCAACTTAATATAATACACATATCTGATCATAACCGATCAAACAGCTCCGTCGACCACTGTAGAAATAAATGTAAAAAAACAGGGCTTACTCGAAAAACTTGAAGAGAAACTAAGTCCTCTAAAACGAAATACTTTTCTCTCAACAGCTACAATTTTGGACCCTCGGTTCAAACGTATCCACTTTAATTCTTCAATTACCGTATCAAATGCTATATCAAAAATTAGCAACGATATTCGCTCTGAATATAGGCGTAAAGGACAACGCTCTCCACATGTAAAGTATGACCGAGCAGCATCGGAACAAGCAAATGAGTTATCTATCTGGTGCAGATACGAGAAGCTTTTAAATCTGAGCACAGCTACGCAAGAGGTCCCAAGCTCTGGCTCTATTCCCAATTAGCTTAAGCAGTATCTGGACTAATCACCATATCTATACTAATCTATACTATCTATACTATATATTATATTATATATCTATACTAATATTATAAAGCTGAAGAGTTTGTTTGTTTGTTTGCTTGAACGCGCTAATCTCAGGAACTACAGTTCTATTTTGAAAAATTCTTTCAGTGTTAGATAGCCCATTTATCGAGGAAGGCTATAGGCAATATATCATCACGCTAAGACTAATAGGAGCGGAGCACTAATGAAGAATGTTTCAAAATCAGGGGATTTTTTTTTCCACGCGGACGAAGTCGCGGGCGGAAGCTAGTTTATATATATAATATTATAAAGCGGAAAAGTTTGTTTGTTTGTTTGTTTGCTTGAACGCGCTAATCTTCGAAAGTACTGGGTGAATTTCCGACATTTCACGCCGGTTCTTTCGGAAAGCGTTCTGAAATATTTAATATGCCAAGCTTCCTCGATATCATTTGAAAGGGTTGCTTCGGTTGTTAATTTAACAGTGCCCGACAATAGGAGCAGATTGACAGATAAGCACATTAAAGAAAGAAAGAGTGCTGTTGATGTCTATATCAGACGAAAACTAGTTTCAATTATGGTTAATTTTAAGTCAATATAATATGTACGATTTATGAATAAATAAAATAATAAAGTTGCCAGATATGTATTTTCATTTCTTGTTATCTAAATTTTGACAGTGCTTAATATATAGGTAACCTTCTCTGGAGCAAAAAATATCAATATATCGATTTTTTTAAATATATATCGATTCATTAGAAAATTATCGATTTATTTTATCCATTTGCTCATCCCTATTGTTGACTGACCTCAATATTCTTGACTGCCCATAATTGTAGTGTTGCCTTGCCTTCTATTAATAAAATAAAAGTTATACTATACCTGCTCGGAAAGTGCCTTATTACTTTTTAAAAAGTTTGACAGAAAGGACGTCATTGTTGGAAGGTCGTGATGCTGTCCATGTTTGTCTATGACATCTATTTTAGATTGATTTAAAATATTCTTCTATCTGATTGATGTACGGTGTCATGTAAAAATGTATTCTATTTTTTTCTCATTATACAAATAAACACAATGTCTATAATATTCACAATTTTAATTAGTTTCAAGCAGCCAATTCCACCCTATCAGTGGTAGCAGAGCGTGGTTGGATAATTAGTGGCAAATGGAATAAAACCGTGAGTAAATGAGAAAATAAAATTTTAAAAATGAGCTCAAGTCTAAGAAGCATAGAACCGCTGACAAAATCAAATTACGATACCTGGTGCTTACAAACACAGGCGATTCTCATAAGATACGATCTATGGGAATACGCAAGTGGTGAAAAAACGTTAGCGGCAACTGCGACTGCCGAAGAAAAGAGGGCATTCCTAAAGGAAGACATAAAGGCAAGGTCAGAGGTACTTCTACTTATATCTCCATCAGAACTTAAACAAATTAAAGGATGTAACACGTCCAAGGAGGTATGGGATAAACTAAAATCTGTACATCAAAGTTCAGGACCCGCGAGAAAGGCTACGCTATTAAAGCAACTAGTATTGAAGAAAATGACTTCACAAGAAGATGTAAGAGACCATCTCAGTAATTTTATGGACGTAGTGGGTAAATTAGAAGATATGGATGTCAAAATTCATCCAGAATTATTAAGCATTATGATGTTATACAGTTTACCTACAAATTTTGATAGCTTCAGAACGGCAATTGAGTCGAGAGATGTTCTACCAAGTCCTGACATTTTAAAAGTTAAAATCATAGAAGAATACGAAGCAAGAAGGCAAAGCGAAGCAAGCGAACCACAGACTTCAGAAGCATTCTATACCAAAACAAAGAAAAGAGTACTATGTTGCAACAATTGTAAGAAGAAAGGCCATTCCACAGAATCTTGTTGGTTAAAGAAGAGACCAAATAACTCTAATAAAACTAAAGGTCAGGAAGAGACGCATAATATCTGTTTAACAACAGGAACGTCAAAAACTAAAAGCAATTTATGGTGTCTAGATAGTGGCTGTACGTCACATATGACGGGTGACAAAAGTATACTCTGTAACTTAAGCTCTGCATCTGACACTCTAAGACTAGCTTCAGAGAAGCATACGACCGAAGTTAAAGGGAAAGGAAACGCAGAACTCTATATAAAAGATTTGAAACATACTATAATTGACACATTATATGTGCCTGATTTGTCAAACAACTTGATGTCAGTAAGTAAAATTACAGATCATGGCTATAAAGTTTTATTTGAAAAGGGACAAGCCAGTATCATAAAAGACGGAACAGTTAACTTAAAAGCTAGAAGAAGAAATGGACTATACTTCATTGAATTCGATGAGCCGGAAGAGACAGCAAATTTCACGCCCAGTGCTGAAGGCGGAATTATGAAATGGCACAAGAAATTAGGTCATGTCAATGAAAGAGACCTAAAGGAAATGGTTAAAAATAAAATGATGCGAGGACTCGAATTTAAAGAAAAAACTTTGGGTACCTGTGAGACTTGTATCAAGGGTAAATTTACCACTCTACCATTCCAAAGTGTACCAAAGTGCTGCAGATAATTCACAGTGACGTATGTGGCCCTTTTGAGCATAAATCAATGGCTGGATCAAAGTATTTCGTTACATTTATTGACGACTATACAAGATACTGTTGTGTTTACTTCTTAAAAGAAAAGAGCGAAGTTATTGAAAAATTCAAGGAGTATAAAAACTATGTTGAACTGTTTCATAAGAAGAAAATTCAAAACCTTCAGTCTGACAATGGAGGCGAATATAGGTCGAAAGCGTTTGACAAATTCCTGAAAGATAACGGCATAAGCCGAAGACTATCTGCACCCTATACACCGCAGCAAAATGGCATGAGTGAAAGGAAAAATCGGTCGCTGATGGATAAAGCAAGATGTCTGATGATAGATTCTAACATTCCTGCAAATCTATGGGCAGAAGCAGTGAACACTGCAAACTATTTGATAAATAGAAGCCCAGCAAAAGCTCTCAAAGGAAACTCCCCATATGAGAAGTGGGTAGGAAGAACCCCATCGGGAAATCACCTACACGTGTTTGGAAACAGAGCCTTTGTAATGAACAAGAACCGAAAAGGAAAATTCTCTGCCAAAGCGACAGAAGGAGTATTTTTGGGATATGCAAATAAAGCCAAAGGTTTTAGAATCTACATACCGGAAAAGAATGACGTTGTTATCAGCAGAGACGTAAAAGTAATCGAAAAGATGCATTATGGCGATACTCCTGCTGAGAAAAACGAAGACTTTACTCTAGAACCAGAAACAGAATCAATTGAGATTGAAATACCTGAAATTAGAAACAAAATGAATAATAACTTATTTTTTCAGGAACCTACTAATCTTCCTTCTTCCAGCTCCAGTCGAGATCCAGTTGACCCACCGCCCTCAAGTGAAAGACCACAAAGAGAAGTGAGGCCACCAGCATGGACCAAAGATTACGAGCTAAGTCGTTGCGTGACTATGTTTACATCAGATAGTAATGATGACTATGACTGTTCATTTCTTACATATCAAGATGCAGTGACGGGCACCGACAGACAAAATTGGGAGAAGGCGATACAGTCTGAAATGGATTCACTACAGAAAAATAACACCTGGGTATTAGTTGACAGGTCAGAAGCCAAAGGACACAAAATTTTGTCGAACAAATGGGTATTTCGGATTAAAGATGACGGTACATACAAGGCCAGATTAGTCGTACGTGGCTGCGAGCCGAAAGGAAACCTGGATTTTGAAGACGTATATAGCCCAGTTGTAAGTCAATCTGCCTTAAAAACTTTATTAGCCGTTGCCGCATCCAAATCTTACTACTTCATGACATTTGACGTCAAGACAGCATTCTTGTACGGAGAGTTGACAGATGAAGTTTATATGAAACTACCTATTGGCTATAAAACTGACTGCAATACTACTGAAGTAGTTTGCCGGCTGAAAAAGTCGTTGTATGGCTTAAAGCAAGCTCCATTCACATGGAATAAAACTTTTACCCAAGCGATGTTTGATTTGGGTTTCAAGACGATAAAAACCGATCGATGCGTTTTCATAAACGAAGATAAGTCAATAATAATCGGATTATTTGTCGATGATGGTCTTGTTATAGGAAAAGACAAGAAAAAGATCGAAGTTATTTTGAAGAAACTTGAAACCAAATTTGAAATGAAAAAGAATCAAAATCCAAGTACCTATCTGGGTATGGAAATAAGAAATTCCAAAGAAGGAATAATTCTTACTCAGAGATCTTATATAAATGACGTACTGGAAAAATATAATATGAAAAATGCCAAACCTTGTGACACGCCCGCAAGTAGCGATTCCAAGTCGATACAAGAAACTGCCCAGGAGAAGGAATATCCCTATAGGGAGGCAGTGGGAAGTTTACTGTATCTGTCTACCAGAACTAGACCAGACATCGCACAAGCGGTCAATCAAGTTAGCAGGAAGGTCGAAAATTTCACTAGAGAAGATGTCACAAAACTTAAGAAAATATTCAAATATTTGGTGGGAACCAAAGATAAAGGCATTTTGTTCAAACGAAACACACCGATAGAGAATATCGATGCTTATAGCGACTCGGACTATGCTGGAGATCTATTGACGCGAAGAAGCACTTCTGGCTCCGTGCTTATGATAGCTGATGGACCAATCGCATGGGCGTCTAAGAGACAGCCTATAGTGGCATTATCATCGACTGAAGCCGAGTACATAGCCGCAGCAGACTGTTGCAAAGAGGCATTGTATCTGAAATCTCTGTTGAAGGAAATAACCGATGTGGATATAAAAATAAATTTGCACGTTGATAACCAAAGTTCGATTCAACTCGTAAAATCGGGATCCTTCAACATAAGGTCGAAGCACATAGATGTGCGATACCATTTTATACACGAACACTTCGTGAACGGATTGATCAATATCAGCTACTGTCCAACAGAGATACAGTTGGCTGACGTAATGACAAAACCACTGTCAAAAGTAAAGTTCGAAAGACACTGTGCAAGATTAATGCATATATAGAGACGTGTCTCAGCAACATGAACGAACATCAGGAGAAGGTGTTGGAAGGTCGTGATGCTGTCCATGTTTGTCTATGACATCTATTTTAGATTGATTTAAAATATTCTTCTATCTGATTGATGTACGGTGTCATGTAAAAATGTATTCTATTTTTTCTCATTATACAAATAAACACAATGTTTATAATATTCACAATTTTAATTAGTTTCAAGCTGCCAATTCCACCCTATCAGTCATTACTGTAGTACAAATGTGCGGGTCGCAAAAGTGTATGAGAATTCATTACTAACGTGCTGGAGACACTGGTGAGGGAGGGAAAAGTGTATGAAAATCCATTACTAACGCGCTGTTTTTTTTTTTTAATTTAGACCAATTCAGTAGCTAACTAAAAATACTTATAATGCCAAAAGACAAAAAAGTTTTTATCACCAAGAGAAAATGATACTGGCCACATAGTATTGCTCAACATTGATTTAAAATTACTCCCAACACAAATTTGTTCAGCAGCGTGAACAAATTCTCACATTAATTGTCAGTATTCGAACATAAGAATAACAATTTGGCGCGAAAAATAAATGAGGTACCTACTGTCTATGGCCATAGAGTCTGGCAAACGAAAGTAGAGACTGAAAAAGAGCGGCAAATTTAAAAAAATATCAGCATAGCAACCCCAAAACTACTATGATATACCTGGAATAACTACATTTGATACTTTAGAATTATGTATTTTATTTCATCGGAATAAAAATACAAGAGATATTTTAGGTAGGTAATAGTTTAGATATTGTGTCTTAATTCGATTAAAAAAAAAACAACAGTATTCTAAAACAGTTCTGATTTATTCACTATAGTCAAAATCTGAATGTAAGACTTCCATGTGGAAAGTTTCATTAGAGTCACTGGAGTCATTGTTTCCTACGTTAATTATAAAACTTTCTAAATTATTTTCTGTAATTCTGTCCCTTTCTTTATGTTTATTTTCAACATGGATGACATGATCAGTAATTTTCTTTCACTCCTCGGGAGTCATATTTTCAAACGACTCTTTTATAAATTTCTGTAAGTCCACTGAGCAATATTTTTACTTGCCACTTTACGTTTAGCCAAACTCCATACTAACTCAATGGCATTTAGATCACAGTGGTAGGGGGAAACTCGCAATACCTCGGGCCCATTCTGCTTCAGAATTTCATCAGCTTCATATACTGGCTCTGGTGTGTTTCGTTTTAAACTTGTTTTCGAACGATATAAAATTCGTTAATTTTGTTACGAATAGCATCTATGTCGAAACTATCTATGTCGGACACTGTGGGTTTATATGGCCTTTACCCGCAGCTTCCTTTTTAATTCTTATTAATGTAGTAACGCTCACTTCTGTAAAGAATGGTAAAACAAAATGATTAGGTTTTCAAATCATGAATTCAATTACATCTTTATAAAAGTTATGTACTCCTAGTAAAAACTTACCAGTGATTGAAGCTATTTTATCCAAGTACTAGTTCTGGATTCTTATCCTATCTTTCTGCTCTAAATCCGTAAGTTTTTCAATAGGTTTCACTATCTCATCAACCCCTGCTACATCCACCAGATTTTCTATAAAAGAACAAAAAATGTTAAAAACCATGCAACATTTAATTGTATGTTAAATAACCATAATGTTTAACATTCTATAAAATGAATGTGAATCAAAATAGATAAATATTTTTCCTCGATAAATATAAATTGTGAATTACGACAAAGTATCAACTTAGTAGCGTCATACTAACTATGAAATCGAACACCACACGTAAACAATCTTGTTTTTGTTTGAATTCGGCGTCTTTCTCCTGTTGTTTTTCTTGATATTTAGACATCATGCGAAACAACATCTCCCGTACTCCACTTTTAATAGTTTTGTTCATTTTTCGCTGAATAAACGCTATTAACAAGATCACAACAAATCACCAACAACACGCCATATTGTTTTGAAAATTGAGTTTGACATTAGTATAGCATTGCCATATAAAAACTTTGCAAATAATTCGAGTGTCTACTTTCGTTTGCCAGACTCTAGGTCCTATCTTTTAACTCGGTTTAATTTATTAATGTAAAAAAAGCTATTTTCCTCGTAGGTATAGTATAAAGCACTATGTATCACTCGGAAGAAAGTGCGATTCCCAACTCGTGTGTATTAAGGCCCTCAGCTGTGCTTCGGGCCTCAAACTACACCCTCGTTGGTAATCGGTCACTTTCTCCCCTCGATGAACAATGTACTATATTACCAGTGAGCTTTTGTCATAATATGTGTAATAATCAATGACCTTCTATAATATCTATACTCTAAGGTAATAATAGAATATAGCTTAAATAATTGAATATAGCTTAAATATTTTAAACATCGCTGTATAAAAAATAAGATGAAAATACACTTTACCAGAATATACTGTCATGCTCATGAGTACGTATAAAACGAAACATATTTTCATTTTAACGTTTTCTACAACCGTAAAACTTTTTTACGCGAATGCAAACGTGCAGCTGGCCGTCGCGGAAACCTAAGTTCAGAGCGGCAAAGTTTTCTTAGTAATTGTAAAAAAAATACTCAAATTGTTCGTATAAACAAAACCATAAAAAACAATACTTGTCAAAAACCCAAGTCTCGCAACTTATTTGTTCTACCGTAAAAAGTTGTGAGATCCATGTAATACCAAGTCGGTTATTAATTTATTCAGTCCCTACTTAAGGGACCTTCTGTTTTAAGTTGTTACGTAATTATCTAACCTAACGACATCTTATAGTGACCATATCAATATTAAAAATCTTTACCGTTTTAAATAAATAGATTGACTCGGCCATCTCATGAAAACACAATATATCTCACAAGTAATACATATATAAATTAAATTGTTTATTGCGATTGCCAAGTCAATCTATTTATTTAAAACGGTAAAGATTTTTAATATTGATATGGTCACTATAAGATGTTGTTAGGTTAGATAATTACGTAACAACTTAAAACAGAAGGTCCCTTAAGTAGGGACTGAATAAATTAATAACCGACTTGGTATTACATGGATCTCACAACTTTTTACGGTAGAACAACTAAGTTGCGAGACTTGGTTTTTTGACAAGTATTGTTTTTTATGGGATCTCATTGCTTTTTGTAGAAAGTCCTACTTTTTTCCTTTCCGGTACCTTCTACTTCTTGTATACCAACAACGAATTTTCTTAAAGCCCTCTCTCTGTCTTATGAGCGTTTCTTATTTTTGTAGGTAGCTTTCCTTTTTTTATTTTCCGGTACTACTTCTTGAACTTCAGCTAAAGTTTTTTTCAAAGCCCACTCCCTGTCTCTATGGGTTTTTTTCGGAGGCTTTGATACGCACATATGGATACGCACGTACGTCTTTTGCATTAGTTAGTAATAATTAATGCCGCACTCGTCAAACGTCTCGGTTAAAGTTAATCCATAAGTAAGTAATTATGCAATTTCGGGCAATTTACTCTACTTAATCTCGTTCTCGGAACAACTTAGTAATTTCTTGTCTAAATTGAACCATACAGCATTGAATGAAACTTCTGATGTATTTTTAGTTGTGGGTGATTTTAATATGAGTGGAATCTCGTGGGCTCCCTCCAATAATCTTTCGCTGGTCCCAGTGAACCCAGCCACTAGTGATGAATGTATGCTGGCGGATGAGTTGTGTACGTTGGACTTTGGCCAGTATAACAGGGTAGTTAATAGGTACGGGAAACTATTGGACTTAGTCATTTCAAGTAGGTTTGCCTGTGTTAGTGAGTGTTCTGACCCTCTAGTGCCTATTGATCTCTATCATCCGGCTTTGTTAATTAATATTGATGTCTTTGAACTTCCTTCCCTCGACCATGTGCCGTGTGGCGTAGTGGTTTAGGTGGTGGTAGAATAAAAGAATAGACCCCAGGTTTACAGCATTTATTTTGAAGGGGGGTGGGTTCAGTTCACAAGGGTTCCTTCACTGGTCGAAGGTATGTGGAAGGTACTGCCCTGAGCTCAGGCCGCGACGCACGCAGACCGGCGAGCCGATCCCGAAGCCAGCAGTGACCACGTGTCTGACGCAGAGGTTGTGCAGGGCAGGCCACGGGAGAGGATGTCTCTCCTCCTCACCCAACTCGCACGTGGCAGGCGCAGAGGTTATTGAAGGTGGACCACGCGACAGCGCGTCTCTCCAGCAGTAGTACGCGGAGGCAGCGGTGACACCCGTCGCGTGGCAGACGTTGAGGTAGTTGATAGTAGAGATGAGAGTGTAGTAGAAGATAAGAAAGAAAACCCTGGAATCAACACGAAGGGTGCTTCCGTAAGCGTGGTGCCAGGAATCGTGAGCGCCAGCGATGCGTGCGTCTCCCAGCCATAAGCCCAAGGAACAGCTTCAGGGAAACGAAAGGGAAACTCACCATCGCGGCGGTTCAAAAAGGTTATAGATAAGCGTGCGCATGCCGCGTGCAACGATATAGAAGGTAACCGCGTGACAAAGCGTTTAAGCTCGTAGCTGCTATGACACAGCAGGAAAGGAATGCTGCGGCCTGCGTACGCTTCACAAATTTAGAAACACTAGTGGAAAACAGATGACAATGAAATAGCACAGTCATGTTCCAGACGGAAGCCATCTTGACAACCGGGCAATTATCTAAATTTACAAACGCTGCAGATTATGGCGAAATAAGGGGATTGCGGTTGGCAAGATGGAGAAAAATGGCAGATACGTTGAGCACTTACCCTTGGGCACAGAGGAGTTTCTATATTAGTTACTTGTAGCAGAAAGCGGTGTATAAAGAACTCAGCGGACCGGAGGTTAGAAATTATAGCCGGTCACCGCATAAGTGCTGTCACTCAGTGAAACCATAGACATTTGGGATTAGTGTGATAATCGGTTCTAGTTTAATCAACTATCACGCCACAGCCGCGATTGCGATATATCTATAGTAAAGGTGATTTTGAGTCTATAAATAACGAGATATATGCTATTAACTGGGAGCGTGAGTTCTCAGCCAGATCATTGGATGACTCCGTTGCGTACTTTATAGACAATATCAAACAGTTTCAAAACAAGTATATACCGCAAAAGCTAGCACGTAATGAATCATACCCAATCTGGTACAGCACATCCCTTATTAAAACAATTAAGGAAAAATATAAATACCTGAAAAAATTCAAAACTTACGGCAACAAGTCTGACGAGTTTACTTTTAAATATTTGCGTGAAAGAGTGAAGACTACGGAAGCCTCATGTTATAAGTGTTATCTCAATCAAACTGAAAGCTCAATTAAAAACAACCCTAAACATTTTTGGTCCTTTGTTAAAAATCGCTACAACTCAAATGCTATTCCCAATACATTAAATTATAATGATGAAACATTGCTTACAGGTGAATCTATTTGTGAGGCTTTTTCTTCTTACTTCTTATCGACTTTTCTCGATAACACTTCAGCTAATACTCCCCCCAGCTCAGCCTCTTTCCTCCCTTTCGACAGTGATGAAATGTCGTCTGACATTTGTCACATAGAAATAAATATCGATGCTGTTGCCGGTCTACTTCGCAACTTGGATCCATCTAAAGGAGCCGGGCCTGATAACTTGACATCTACATTTCTTATTAAATGTGCGCCTTCCATTGCCGTTCCTATCTCAATATTATTCACTAAGTCTTTGTCTCAAGGTGTCGTCCCTAAACTATGGAAATCTGCATTTATTACACCCGTGCATAAGAAGGGTTCAAAGACTGAGATTACCAATTATAGACCTATATTGCCGTTGTTTACTGAGGTTTTAGCTGAAATCAGTGGAATCTCTGCGAGCGGCAATGTTGAGAGTTTGTATATATTAGGCGATTTTAATGCGCATCCACATGAGTTATTTTTTAGGGAACTATATAATTTTTGTACTGATCAGTCATGGATATGTGCCGATGTAGATAAATTGGGGTTAGAGGCAGATAACTACACTTTTATTAGCGAAGCTCACGGTTGCAAAAGGTGGTTAGATCACTGTATTGTGTCATTAGCAGCTTGGCAGACAGTTACTAAGTTAAGTGTACTGGAAGATGTATATGTTTCAGATCATCTACCGTTGTATATTGAGTGTGACCTAACTGTAGTGAAGCCTAAATTGGGGATGCCGAGTACTAAACACTCTAAAGTGATCTGGGGTGAGAGAGACGAGGCACAAATTAGTAAATATCGAGAATTATGCCATAACGAATTACGAAACGTTGATTTTCCTCCCGAGTTTGTAAGCTGTAGTTATGGGTCATGCTCCTTAGTCGAACATAGACGGATACTGGATAAGTTATATAACAAGATTGTGTCCATCTTATGTGGTGCTGCGGAGCAATCTTGTATAGGAGAAATGTGCAGGCCGGGTAGGCAGGGTCGGTCAGGTAGGAGGAAAGTATTATGCGGCTGGAACAATCACGTTCGAGACGCGCACCGGGACGCCAGACTTACTTTTAAAGCGTGGGTGTTGCATAATCGACCGGACTCTGGACCAATACACGAACAGATGTGTGAAGCTCGTAAAATATTTAAGAGTCGCTTAAAATGGTGCCAAAAAAATCAGGAACAGATCAGGATGGATTTACTAGCTAAGCATAGGGCTTCTAATAACTTTAGTAAATTCTGGAAGTCAACTAGTGAACTAGATACCAAGCCTGGTCTGCCCGTAACCGTTGGCG
>OW964567.2:41962466-41975962 GCA_943138885.2 Tholera decimalis | reverse complement strand
AACCTAACCTAACCTAACCTAACCTAACCTAACCTAACCTAACCTAACCTAACCTAACCTAACCTAACCTAACCTAACCTAACCTAACCTAACCTAACCTAACCTAACCTAACCTAACCTAACCTAACCTAACCTAACCTAACCTAACCTAACCTAACCTAACCTAACCTAACCTAACCTAACCTAACCTAACCTAACCTAACCTAACCTAACCTAACCTAACCTAACCTAACCTAACCTAACCTAACCTAACCTAACCTAACCTAACCTAACCTAACCTAACCTAACCTAACCTAACCTAACCTAACCTAACCTAACCTAACCTAACCTAACCTAACCTAACCTAACCTAACCTAACCTAACCTAACCTAACCTAACCTAACCTAACCTAACCTAACCTAACCTAACCTAACCTAACCTAACCTAACCTAACCTAACCTAACCTAACCTAACCTAACCTAACCTAACCTAACCTAACCTAACCTAACCTAACCTAACCTAACCTAACCTAACCTAACCTAACCTAACCTAACCTAACCTAACCTAACCTAACCTAACCTAACCTAACCTAACCTAACCTAACCTAACCTAACCTAACCTAACCTAACCTAACCTAACCTAACCTAACCTAACCTAACCTAACCTAACCTAACCTAACCTAACCTAACCTAACCTAACCTAACCTAACCTAACCTAACCTAACCTAACCTAACCTAACCTAACCTAACCTAACCTAACCTAACCTAACCTAACCTAACCTAACCTAACCTAACCTAACCTAACCTAACCTAACCTAACCTAACCTAACCTAACCTAACCTAACCTAACCTAACCTAACCTAACCTAACCTAACCTAACCTAACCTAACCTAACCTAACCTAACCTAACCTAACCTAACCTAACCTAACCTAACCTAACCTAACCTAACCTAACCTAACCTAACCTAACCTAACCTAACCTAACCTAACCTAACCTAACCTAACCTAACCTAACCTAACCTAACCTAACCTAACCTAACCTAACCTAACCTAACCTAACCTAACCTAACCTAACCTAACCTAACCTAACCTAACCTAACCTAACCTAACCTAACCTAACCTAACCTAACCTAACCTAACCTAACCTAACCTAACCTAACCTAACCTAACCTAACCTAACCTAACCTAACCTAACCTAACCTAACCTAACCTAACCTAACCTAACCTAACCTAACCTAACCTAACCTAACCTAACCTAACCTAACCTAACCTAACCTAACCTAACCTAACCTAACCTAACCTAACCTAACCTAACCTAACCTAACCTAACCTAACCTAACCTAACCTAACCTAACCTAACCTAACCTAACCTAACCTAACCTAACCTAACCTAACCTAACCTAACCTAACCTAACCTAACCTAACCTAACCTAACCTAACCTAACCTAACCTAACCTAACCTAACCTAACCTAACCTAACCTAACCTAACCTAACCTAACCTAACCTAACCTAACCTAACCTAACCTAACCTAACCTAACCTAACCTAACCTAACCTAACCTAACCTAACCTAACCTAACCTAACCTAACCTAACCTAACCTAACCTAACCTAACCTAACCTAACCTAACCTAACCTAACCTAACCTAACCTAACCTAACCTAACCTAACCTAACCTAACCTAACCTAACCTAACCTAACCTAACCTAACCTAACCTAACCTAACCTAACCTAACCTAACCTAACCTAACCTAACCTAACCTAACCTAACCTAACCTAACCTAACCTAACCTAACCTAACCTAACCTAACCTAACCTAACCTAACCTAACCTAACCTAACCTAACCTAACCTAACCTAACCTAACCTAACCTAACCTAACCTAACCTAACCTAACCTAACCTAACCTAACCTAACCTAACCTAACCTAACCTAACCTAACCTAACCTAACCTAACCTAACCTAACCTAACCTAACCTAACCTAACCTAACCTAACCTAACCTAACCTAACCTAACCTAACCTAACCTAACCTAACCTAACCTAACCTAACCTAACCTAACCTAACCTAACCTAACCTAACCTAACCTAACCTAACCTAACCTAACCTAACCTAACCTAACCTAACCTAACCTAACCTAACCTAACCTAACCTAACCTAACCTAACCTAACCTAACCTAACCTAACCTAACCTAACCTAACCTAACCTAACCTAACCTAACCTAACCTAACCTAACCTAACCTAACCTAACCTAACCTAACCTAACCTAACCTAACCTAACCTAACCTAACCTAACCTAACCTAACCTAACCTAACCTAACCTAACCTAACCTAACCTAACCTAACCTAACCTAACCTAACCTAACCTAACCTAACCTAACCTAACCTAACCTAACCTAACCTAACCTAACCTAACCTAACCTAACCTAACCTAACCTAACCTAACCTAACCTAACCTAACCTAACCTAACCTAACCTAACCTAACCTAACCTAACCTAACCTAACCTAACCTAACCTAACCTAACCTAACCTAACCTAACCTAACCTAACCTAACCTAACCTAACCTAACCTAACCTAACCTAACCTAACCTAACCTAACCTAACCTAACCTAACCTAACCTAACCTAACCTAACCTAACCTAACCTAACCTAACCTAACCTAACCTAACCTAACCTAACCTAACCTAACCTAACCTAACCTAACCTAACCTAACCTAACCTAACCTAACCTAACCTAACCTAACCTAACCTAACCTAACCTAACCTAACCTAACCTAACCTAACCTAACCTAACCTAACCTAACCTAACCTAACCTAACCTAACCTAACCTAACCTAACCTAACCTAACCTAACCTAACCTAACCTAACCTAACCTAACCTAACCTAACCTAACCTAACCTAACCTAACCTAACCTAACCTAACCTAACCTAACCTAACCTAACCTAACCTAACCTAACCTAACCTAACCTAACCTAACCTAACCTAACCTAACCTAACCTAACCTAACCTAACCTAACCTAACCTAACCTAACCTAACCTAACCTAACCTAACCTAACCTAACCTAACCTAACCTAACCTAACCTAACCTAACCTAACCTAACCTAACCTAACCTAACCTAACCTAACCTAACCTAACCTAACCTAACCTAACCTAACCTAACCTAACCTAACCTAACCTAACCTAACCTAACCTAACCTAACCTAACCTAACCTAACCTAACCTAACCTAACCTAACCTAACCTAACCTAACCTAACCTAACCTAACCTAACCTAACCTAACCTAACCTAACCTAACCTAACCTAACCTAACCTAACCTAACCTAACCTAACCTAACCTAACCTATACCTAACCTAACCTAACCTAACCTAACCTAACCTAACCTAACCTAACCTAACCTAACCTAACCTAACCTAACCTAACCTAACCTAACCTAACCTAACCTAACCTAACCTAACCTAACCTAACCTAACCTAACCTAACCTAACCTAACCTAACCTAACCTAACCTAACCTAACCTAACCTAACCTAACCTAACCTAACCTAACCTAACCTAACCTAACCTAACCTAACCTAACCTAACCTAACCTAACCTAACCTAACCTAACCTAACCTAACCTAACCTAACCTAACCTAACCTAACCTAACCTAACCTAACCTAACCTAACCTAACCTAACCTAACCTAACCTAACCTAACCTAACCTAACCTAACCTAACCTAACCTAACCTAACCTAACCTAACCTAACCTAACCTAACCTAACCTAACCTAACCTAACCTAACCTAACCTAACCTAACCTAACCTAACCTAACCTAACCTAACCTAACCTAACCTAACCTAACCTAACCTAACCTAACCTAACCTAACCTAACCTAACCTAACCTAACCTAACCTAACCTAACCTAACCTAACCTAACCTAACCTAACCTAACCTAACCTAACCTAACCTAACCTAACCTAACCTAACCTAACCTAACCTAACCTAACCTAACCTAACCTAACCTAACCTAACCTAACCTAACCTAACCTAACCTAACCTAACCTAACCTAACCTAACCTAACCTAACCTAACCTAACCTAACCTAACCTAACCTAACCTAACCTAACCTAACCTAACCTAACCTAACCTAACCTAACCTAACCTAACCTAACCTAACCTAACCTAACCTAACCTAACCTAACCTAACCTAACCTAACCTAACCTAACCTAACCTAACCTAACCTAACCTAACCTAACCTAACCTAACCTAACCTAACCTAACCTAACCTAACCTAACCTAACCTAACCTAACCTAACCTAACCTAACCTAACCTAACCTAACCTAACCTAACCTAACCTAACCTAACCTAACCTAACCTAACCTAACCTAACCTAACCTAACCTAACCTAACCTAACCTAACCTAACCTAACCTAACCTAACCTAACCTAACCTAACCTAACCTAACCTAACCTAACCTAACCTAACCTAACCTAACCTAACCTAACCTAACCTAACCTAACCTAACCTAACCTAACCTAACCTAACCTAACCTAACCTAACCTAACCTAACCTAACCTAACCTAACCTAACCTAACCTAACCTAACCTAACCTAACCTAACCTAACCTAACCTAACCTAACCTAACCTAACCTAACCTAACCTAACCTAACCTAACCTAACCTAACCTAACCTAACCTAACCTAACCTAACCTAACCTAACCTAACCTAACCTAACCTAACCTAACCTAACCTAACCTAACCTAACCTAACCTAACCTAACCTAACCTAACCTAACCTAACCTAACCTAACCTAACCTAACCTAACCTAACCTAACCTAACCTAACCTAACCTAACCTAACCTAACCTAACCTAACCTAACCTAACCTAACCTAACCTAACCTAACCTAACCTAACCTAACCTAACCTAACCTAACCTAACCTAACCTAACCTAACCTAACCTAACCTAACCTAACCTAACCTAACCTAACCTAACCTAACCTAACCTAACCTAACCTAACCTAACCTAACCTAACCTAACCTAACCTAACCTAACCTAACCTAACCTAACCTAACCTAACCTAACCTAACCTAACCTAACCTAACCTAACCTAACCTAACCTAACCTAACCTAACCTAACCTAACCTAACCTAACCTAACCTAACCTAACCTAACCTAACCTAACCTAACCTAACCTAACCTAACCTAACCTAACCTAACCTAACCTAACCTAACCTAACCTAACCTAACCTAACCTAACCTAACCTAACCTAACCTAACCTAACCTAACCTAACCTAACCTAACCTAACCTAACCTAACCTAACCTAACCTAACCTAACCTAACCTAACCTAACCTAACCTAACCTAACCTAACCTAACCTAACCTAACCTAACCTAACCTAACCTAACCTAACCTAACCTAACCTAACCTAACCTAACCTAACCTAACCTAACCTAACCTAACCTAACCTAACCTAACCTAACCTAACCTAACCTAACCTAACCTAACCTAACCTAACCTAACCTAACCTAACCTAACCTAACCTAACCTAACCTAACCTAACCTAACCTAACCTAACCTAACCTAACCTAACCTAACCTAACCTAACCTAACCTAACCTAACCTAACCTAACCTAACCTAACCTAACCTAACCTAACCTAACCTAACCTAACCTAACCTAACCTAACCTAACCTAACCTAACCTAACCTAACCTAACCTAACCTAACCTAACCTAACCTAACCTAACCTAACCTAACCTAACCTAACCTAACCTAACCTAACCTAACCTAACCTAACCTAACCTAACCTAACCTAACCTAACCTAACCTAACCTAACCTAACCTAACCTAACCTAACCTAACCTAACCTAACCTAACCTAACCTAACCTAACCTAACCTAACCTAACCTAACCTAACCTAACCTAACCTAACCTAACCTAACCTAACCTAACCTAACCTAACCTAACCTAACCTAACCTAACCTAACCTAACCTAACCTAACCTAACCTAACCTAACCTAACCTAACCTAACCTAACCTAACCTAACCTAACCTAACCTAACCTAACCTAACCTAACCTAACCTAACCTAACCTAACCTAACCTAACCTAACCTAACCTAACCTAACCTAACCTAACCTAACCTAACCTAACCTAACCTAACCTAACCTAACCTAACCTAACCTAACCTAACCTAACCTAACCTAACCTAACCTAACCTAACCTAACCTAACCTAACCTAACCTAACCTAACCTAACCTAACCTAACCTAACCTAACCTAACCTAACCTAACCTAACCTAACCTAACCTAACCTAACCTAACCTAACCTAACCTAACCTAACCTAACCTAACCTAACCTAACCTAACCTAACCTAACCTAACCTAACCTAACCTAACCTAACCTAACCTAACCTAACCTAACCTAACCTAACCTAACCTAACCTAACCTAACCTAACCTAACCTAACCTAACCTAACCTAACCTAACCTAACCTAACCTAACCTAACCTAACCTAACCTAACCTAACCTAACCTAACCTAACCTAACCTAACCTAACCTAACCTAACCTAACCTAACCTAACCTAACCTAACCTAACCTAACCTAACCTAACCTAACCTAACCTAACCTAACCTAACCTAACCTAACCTAACCTAACCTAACCTAACCTAACCTAACCTAACCTAACCTAACCTAACCTAACCTAACCTAACCTAACCTAACCTAACCTAACCTAACCTAACCTAACCTAACCTAACCTAACCTAACCTAACCTAACCTAACCTAACCTAACCTAACCTAACCTAACCTAACCTAACCTAACCTAACCTAACCTAACCTAACCTAACCTAACCTAACCTAACCTAACCTAACCTAACCTAACCTAACCTAACCTAACCTAACCTAACCTAACCTAACCTAACCTAACCTAACCTAACCTAACCTAACCTAACCTAACCTAACCTAACCTAACCTAACCTAACCTAACCTAACCTAACCTAACCTAACCTAACCTAACCTAACCTAACCTAACCTAACCTAACCTAACCTAACCTAACCTAACCTAACCTAACCTAACCTAACCTAACCTAACCTAACCTAACCTAACCTAACCTAACCTAACCTAACCTAACCTAACCTAACCTAACCTAACCTAACCTAACCTAACCTAACCTAACCTAACCTAACCTAACCTAACCTAACCTAACCTAACCTAACCTAACCTAACCTAACCTAACCTAACCTAACCTAACCTAACCTAACCTAACCTAACCTAACCTAACCTAACCTAACCTAACCTAACCTAACCTAACCTAACCTAACCTAACCTAACCTAACCTAACCTAACCTAACCTAACCTAACCTAACCTAACCTAACCTAACCTAACCTAACCTAACCTAACCTAACCTAACCTAACCTAACCTAACCTAACCTAACCTAACCTAACCTAACCTAACCTAACCTAACCTAACCTAACCTAACCTAACCTAACCTAACCTAACCTAACCTAACCTAACCTAACCTAACCTAACCTAACCTAACCTAACCTAACCTAACCTAACCTAACCTAACCTAACCTAACCTAACCTAACCTAACCTAACCTAACCTAACCTAACCTAACCTAACCTAACCTAACCTAACCTAACCTAACCTAACCTAACCTAACCTAACCTAACCTAACCTAACCTAACCTAACCTAACCTAACCTAACCTAACCTAACCTAACCTAACCTAACCTAACCTAACCTAACCTAACCTAACCTAACCTAACCTAACCTAACCTAACCTAACCTAACCTAACCTAACCTAACCTAACCTAACCTAACCTAACCTAACCTAACCTAACCTAACCTAACCTAACCTAACCTAACCTAACCTAACCTAACCTAACCTAACCTAACCTAACCTAACCTAACCTAACCTAACCTAACCTAACCTAACCTAACCTAACCTAACCTAACCTAACCTAACCTAACCTAACCTAACCTAACCTAACCTAACCTAACCTAACCTAACCTAACCTAACCTAACCTAACCTAACCTAACCTAACCTAACCTAACCTAACCTAACCTAACCTAACCTAACCTAACCTAACCTAACCTAACCTAACCTAACCTAACCTAACCTAACCTAACCTAACCTAACCTAACCTAACCTAACCTAACCTAACCTAACCTAACCTAACCTAACCTAACCTAACCTAACCTAACCTAACCTAACCTAACCTAACCTAACCTAACCTAACCTAACCTAACCTAACCTAACCTAACCTAACCTAACCTAACCTAACCTAACCTAACCTAACCTAACCTAACCTAACCTAACCTAACCTAACCTAACCTAACCTAACCTAACCTAACCTAACCTAACCTAACCTAACCTAACCTAACCTAACCTAACCTAACCTAACCTAACCTAACCTAACCTAACCTAACCTAACCTAACCTAACCTAACCTAACCTAACCTAACCTAACCTAACCTAACCTAACCTAACCTAACCTAACCTAACCTAACCTAACCTAACCTAACCTAACCTAACCTAACCTAACCTAACCTAACCTAACCTAACCTAACCTAACCTAACCTAACCTAACCTAACCTAACCTAACCTAACCTAACCTAACCTAACCTAACCTAACCTAACCTAACCTAACCTAACCTAACCTAACCTAACCTAACCTAACCTAACCTAACCTAACCTAACCTAACCTAACCTAACCTAACCTAACCTAACCTAACCTAACCTAACCTAACCTAACCTAACCTAACCTAACCTAACCTAACCTAACCTAACCTAACCTAACCTAACCTAACCTAACCTAACCTAACCTAACCTAACCTAACCTAACCTAACCTAACCTAACCTAACCTAACCTAACCTAACCTAACCTAACCTAACCTAACCTAACCTAACCTAACCTAACCTAACCTAACCTAACCTAACCTAACCTAACCTAACCTAACCTAACCTAACCTAACCTAACCTAACCTAACCTAACCTAACCTAACCTAACCTAACCTAACCTAACCTAACCTAACCTAACCTAACCTAACCTAACCTAACCTAACCTAACCTAACCTAACCTAACCTAACCTAACCTAACCTAACCTAACCTAACCTAACCTAACCTAACCTAACCTAACCTAACCTAACCTAACCTAACCTAACCTAACCTAACCTAACCTAACCTAACCTAACCTAACCTAACCTAACCTAACCTAACCTAACCTAACCTAACCTAACCTAACCTAACCTAACCTAACCTAACCTAACCTAACCTAACCTAACCTAACCTAACCTAACCTAACCTAACCTAACCTAACCTAACCTAACCTAACCTAACCTAACCTAACCTAACCTAACCTAACCTAACCTAACCTAACCTAACCTAACCTAACCTAACCTAACCTAACCTAACCTAACCTAACCTAACCTAACCTAACCTAACCTAACCTAACCTAACCTAACCTAACCTAACCTAACCTAACCTAACCTAACCTAACCTAACCTAACCTAACCTAACCTAACCTAACCTAACCTAACCTAACCTAACCTAACCTAACCTAACCTAACCTAACCTAACCTAACCTAACCTAACCTAACCTAACCTAACCTAACCTAACCTAACCTAACCTAACCTAACCTAACCTAACCTAACCTAACCTAACCTAACCTAACCTAACCTAACCTAACCTAACCTAACCTAACCTAACCTAACCTAACCTAACCTAACCTAACCTAACCTAACCTAACCTAACCTAACCTAACCTAACCTAACCTAACCTAACCTAACCTAACCTAACCTAACCTAACCTAACCTAACCTAACCTAACCTAACCTAACCTAACCTAACCTAACCTAACCTAACCTAACCTAACCTAACCTAACCTAACCTAACCTAACCTAACCTAACCTAACCTAACCTAACCTAACCTAACCTAACCTAACCTAACCTAACCTAACCTAACCTAACCTAACCTAACCTAACCTAACCTAACCTAACCTAACCTAACCTAACCTAACCTAACCTAACCTAACCTAACCTAACCTAACCTAACCTAACCTAACCTAACCTAACCTAACCTAACCTAACCTAACCTAACCTAACCTAACCTAACCTAACCTAACCTAACCTAACCTAACCTAACCTAACCTAACCTAACCTAACCTAACCTAACCTAACCTAACCTAACCTAACCTAACCTAACCTAACCTAACCTAACCTAACCTAACCTAACCTAACCTAACCTAACCTAACCTAACCTAACCTAACCTAACCTAACCTATCAGTCAGGGGAGACTGCCGGGACAACAAAAGCCTTCTTCCCGGACGCCATTGAGGCCTATAGAATAATAAAAAACATGTCGATGGACAGTGTCACGACCCAGATATTAACGGGGCACGGTGGGTTCTCCGAATATTTGGCCAGATTCAAGTGTAAGGAGGACCCATCGTGCGTCTGCCACCCGGGAGTCAACGAAACCGCCCTACATATCTTGCTCGACTGCCCGATCTTCGGTCGAGCAAGATATGAAAGCGAACAGGAAATGGGAGAGGAAATTAATATAAATACAATAAGAGACATTATAAGCGAAGAAAAGAAGAGAAATATATTTTTAAAATATGCAAAAAAAGTAGCAGAGATCGTAATAAAAAGGAATAAATAAAGTGACAGAACAATAAAATATCTAAAATATACCAAATAATAAAGTTCACAAAATTAGTCCACGTACAAAAACAAAGAAATAAAATATGTATACAGAAAATAAAATCCATGCAAGAATATATTACAAATCAATATAGAAAAGAGACAGAAACAGAAGAAAGGCCTCAAGAAAGTGTAAAATATTGGCGAAAGCCAAGCGTTTACGCAACCCCTGAGGAAGGAAGATAGCATTAAGATGGAAATGTATACAAAACACACTAAATAAAAAACAACAAGCAAATAACGACCCTGCTCATGGTAGGGAGTGGCGCACAGTCAAATACACTACGGTGTATAAAAAAAAAAAAAAAAAAAAAAAAAAAAACCTAACCTAACCTAACCTAACCTAACCTAACCTAACCTAACCTAACCTAACCTAACCTAACCTAACCCAGTCTCAGCGCGCCCCCCGCCGCGATCGGATCATTTTTAGCTCGCTCCGCGCAGTATAAAACGGAAAAATAGTGTTTTTCGCAAAAAAGTATATGTGTTGCATATCAATAGAAGCGCGCTGCGAAGACGCAAGTGACTGTGCAATTTTCATAGTGATAAGTGGAAAATTGTGGATAAAAAACGCTAAAAACTGTGCGGAAAAACTTTCAAAGCCCGACGCTGCCTGATTTGGTGCGGGCACTTAAAAAACCGAGACTGCAGCAAGGTGCACGAGGACGAGACCTATCTCCAGACACCCCACTCGGGGTTATCCGACCAGGGGTGCCGGAGATAGAGGCGAAAACCCTCAGCCGCGTGGAGCGAACTCGGTGTTCCCGAGGGTTCGCACGGGACCCGAGGCCGTCATCCGGAAGCGACACGGACGAGGAGCCGGGAGACGCAAAAACAAGGTGAAAATACAGTGTGGAAGACCGCGGAAAAGCAGTAAGGAAGATTTCCGTTTTTAAAAAAATCTTTTCCCGGGAAACCGGGAAAGAAAGAAAGTTTTTAAAGGACTCTAAAAATTAGGCCGCCTTAGATTTACTTAGATTTTAAATTTTATAGTTCTAGCATTAATAGTTGTAAAGATATTCAAGTTTTAAATTTCAAAAAATCAGGGGGTGGATAAATACCACCCCAACATCTACTTAAAGTTGTTAGTCATAAACGCTAAGGGTACCGCTGTATGGAAAATCATATTTAGTAATTTTAATGTATATATTAGCTTCAGAAACCTCAATTATAAGGATAGCATAATTTTAAAGATTTTTGCAATCGTACTTTGGGGGTTGAAGGAGGGGAGGTGTACGCCTGGATTTTTGACGGGGTGCAGAGGCGGGGCAGACCCACTCCCGGGCCGATTTTCGGATTTTTAGGTGCAGGGGAAGTTCGAAAGCCACAGTATTTGCGGTCGCGAAACTGTGAACGACCCCCTTTGACGATTCCTCAAAGGTGAACCCCTAAACCGAGGAATCCGGGACGCGGGTCGGGAGAAAGGGGAAATCCCCCCGTATCTGCAGACACGTCAAAAGTCCACGCGTCTCAGTTAGAACCAAAGATATTAACCCCCAAAGTCGAGGAAGCACTGGCGGAAAACTGTAAAATTAACCTAGTAACATATAAATTTTAGACTTCGGGCCGCTACCCTCAGCATAAAAAGATAAAACGGAAATTTTATTTTATATTTTTTAGAATAATATTAACGGGTAACAATTCGGACTGACAACCCATTAAAGCGCCAACTAGCACGGGAACATAAATCTGGAAAAAATTTTTTGGAAATATTTAGGAAATTTCACCTACCGGGAACCGAACCCGGTACCCAAAAATTGTGTATCTCCGAAACTAGAGGAGCTAGGCCAATTTGGACCTCAAATTTGGCCTGTGTAGTGTCGTTAGACACGACACTAAGGTGAAAACCGCTACCGAGGTATCGATCCCCCCCCCTACTTTCCCTTTTTCCCGAACTTTCCTTTTCCACATCCTGTAGAGGGCCATATCTCGGGAACGAGAGGAGTTAGAGCCGATCCGACTTCGGAATCAGCCCTTGTGGCTAAAGTCGCGCAGGAGAAACCCTCTCCCCCCTGTTTGGACCCCCACCCCCCCCCCCCCCCCTCCCCCACTCCTCACCAAAACCTGATATCTCGGTCAGTACGGATTATATCATATTATACAGATTTATGTTCCTTAAGCTTTGACCGACACCTAATCTGCTCCGACCAAGGTCAAGACCGAGCTGTATTTTAAAATTTTAATTATTATTTTGTTTTGAAATTGAAAAATTTACTCATTTGTTCTTGTATTCTTGTATTTTTGTTTGACACATTAATACAGACTGACCAAGGTCAAGACCGAGTCGCGGTCAAGCCCGAGCCGTATTTGGTTATTTAATTTCTTCTTAAATTTAGTTTTAGTTTTGAACAAGAATTGTTTTGACGTTATTTTATACTTTAATTTGTAGCTTATATTTTATCAGACGGGGGGTGAATAGATCACCCCAAATATATATCAATTAGCAGACAATAGCTTCTATTGAGGCCAAACGTGTCCTTTCTCTGGTTTTTAATTAACCAAATTTGTTAGTTTAGTTTATAACTTTAGTTTATTTACAAACTGTAATTGGTTATCCTTAGGTATTGTTAGGTTTTATTATTAGTGTTTTGTTTACACCGACACAGACCCCCCTTTACAGGGTCTTATACAATATTATACCCCCCTTTACAGGGTTAATTTTATACACACAGACAACTTTCCCCGACACACAAAAATGCACCGCACACCTACGTCCTCTGGCGCTGCCAAGATGCCCACCACTCCCAGCCCTGCTCCCACAACCGCAGTAGTGCAGGACGCTGCTGCCACGTTCATCAGAAGACCACAGGCTAAAC
>OW964567.2:41944966-41957466 GCA_943138885.2 Tholera decimalis | reverse complement strand
GAGAGTGGAGGACGCACCCTTAGAGAGCGACGGCATCATCCTCGACGCAAAGGGCTCGGTGGAGCTGTTAGCCAGGACCTTCTACCCAGAGGACCTGAGGGAGGGTGACAACCAGGTGCACAGGGATGTGAGAAACCGAGCAGTGCTTGTAAATCTTCAACCATCTGAAGAACACAACGACCCACCGTTCACAAAAACTGAACTATTCACTGCTCTGGAATCCCTGAACCCGAAAAAAGCGCCTGGAGCTGACGGCTTCACCGCAGACATATGCAACCATGCAATAAGAACCGACCCAAGACTTTTCCTGGAAGTACTCAACAAGTGCCTGGGGCTTCACTATTTCCCGGCCATCTGGAAAGAAGCTACAGTCATTGTGTTGAGGAAACCGGGAAAGGACACATACACTTCGCCCAAGTCTTATCGCCCCATAGGACTATTACCGGTCATGGGTAAAATCTACGAGAAGATGCTGGTCGCCAGACTGAAGCACCACCTGCTACCGAAACTAAACCCCAACCAGTTTGGATTCATGCCCCAGCGGAGCTGCGAAGACGCCCTCTATAAGTTGATGCAACATATAAACACAAAACTCGACGAGAAGAAAATAGTAACCGTCGTGTCATTAGATATAGAGGGCGCCTTCGACAGCGCCTGGTGGCCAGCCATACGAGTCCAACTGGCACGACTTAACTGTCCTCCTAACATAAGGAAAGTCTTCGACAGCTACCTTAATGACAGGAAAGTCACGGTGAGGTACAGTGGTGAAACCTTCGGCAGGGCGACAAACAAGGGTTGCGTCCAGGGATCTATAAGTGGGCCTATTTTGTGGAATGTACTTCTGAACCCCCTGCTGGACACTCTCCTGGCTGAGGGGCATTATGTGCAGGCATTCGCCGACGACGTGGTTATGGTGTTCGACGGTCACACGGCACAACATGTGGAAAGACATGCCAGTGCCGCTCTTGAACTGGTCCGGGCTTGGGGTGTCGGAAATAAGCTTAAATTCGCGCCACACAAAACAAACGCGATGGTTATAACGCGTAAGCTTAAATTCGACACACCACGCCTGAGCATGGGCGGGATCGACATTGCCATGTCTAGCCACATAAAGATGTTGGGAGTGACGCTTGATGACAAGCTGACTTTCAAATCTCACGTAGCAAGTGTCTGCAAAAAAGCCGTAAATGTGTACAAACAGCTTGCAAGGGCTGCGAAAGCAAGCTGGGGTCTCCACCCAGAAGTGATCCGCACAATATACACGGCGACCGTCGAGCCCATAATCTTGTACGCGGCGAGTGTTTGGGCACCAGCGGCTGGGAAACTGGGGGTGCAAAGACAGCTCGGTGCCGTGCAAAGAGGATTTGCACAAAAAATGTGCAAGGCTTATCGCACGGTCTCCCTGAACTCTGCGCTGGTTCTTGCAGGACTGCTCCCGCTTGATCTTCGTGTACGCGAGGTTGCCTCGCTATACAGGATCAGGAGGGGGGAGGCCCTGCCGGAACTAAAGGACAGGGAGATCGAGCGATTAACGCCAGCTACAGCAACGCCTCATCCTGCAGCACTAGCGGAACTCGGGTTGACCTGCCTCAGAGACCGGAACGAAGTAAACGAAAACGGTGGCTATGCAGTGAGAATATTTACAGACGGCAGCAAGGTCGAGGGAAAGGTCGGAGCGGCTCTCTCCATTTGGGAGGGAGAAGCCGAGACCCGAACCGTAAAACTCTGCTTGCCGTCTTACTGCACAGTCTACCAGGCGGAGCTGCTCGCCGTCTGTGAGGCCTCGAGAATTATCAAAAAACACAAAGCAGTCACATTTGGAATCTACAGCGATTCTATGGCGGCGCTACAGACGATAACAAACCTTGGCTCCCTCCATCCATTAGCCGTTGAAACTCGTGAAAACTTATCATACGCTAATCGTCAGAACAAAGTTATTACTTTGTTCTGGATTAAAGCACACGCAGGATTGGAGGGAAACGAAAGGGCAGACGAACTTGCCAAGGAGGCCGCCCTGGCGCCTAATAAAAGAAAGTCAAATTACGACCTGTTTCCCGTCTCATTCGCGAAACGACAGCTCCGGCAGCAGTCGATTCGCGAATGGGACGAGAGATACAAATCCGGAACAGTAGCCGGAATAACAAAAATTTTCTTCCCGGATGTGACTGCGGCGTATAGCATTATCCGCAAATTCGAACCGAGCTGTCTGAGCACGCAACTGTTCACCGGTCATGGGGGATTCTCCGAATACTTAAGTCGTTTTAAGTGTAAGGAGAGTCCCTCATGTGTCTGTGACCCAGACATAAATGAGACCGTACCCCACATTATACTGGAATGCCCAGCGTTTGAACGGCAAAGATTCCAGATCAAACAACTAATAGATACAGAGCTCACACAAGAAAACATAAAAGATATAATGGCAGGCAAAGAAAGGAAAGTCTTCATGGACTATTGCTTTAAAATAATAGAAACGGTCATAAAAAGGAATAAGAGTTAACTAGTATGATGACCATATATTGTGTAATATATAATGTACATCATACATTGTAATTATAAGAAGCTAAATAAAGATAAGAAAGGAAAGCATAGTTTTAAGCCTTAGAATATTATCTGGATGTAAAATAGACTGGGAAATTTGAAAAATCCTACCAATAAATTATGTATATTAAGAATAAGAATCAATTGTCAAAAACAAACTAAAATATGTATAGTCATTAAGGTAGAACACTAAGAATGTATTTTGATATAAGTTTATAATGTAATTGGTGTTAACTGAGTAACGATTAAACGAAAAGATTTTGTTTGTGTAAACCCCAACCCAACCAACAATAAAAATAATAAGTAAATAAAGTAGATAGCATAGTAAATAGTATAGACCGGAGTCCCACCGGAAAAAGTGTGAATGAGAGGAATGAAAGAAAGATAATTAGTATGTGGAATAAAAGTACGAGAAGAATAATTGATGGAACTAGAATGAAAGAGCAACTTAGATAAAACAGGCTTTGACCTAGAGTCAGAGGAATTAGAAAAAAAAAAAAAAAAAAAAAAAAAAAAAAAAAAAAAAAAAAAACCTAACCTAACCTAACCTAACCTAACCTAACCTAACCTAACCTAACCTAACCTAACCTAACCTAACCTAACCTAACCTAACCTAACCTAACCTAACCTAACCTAACCTAACCTAACCTAACCTAACCTAACCTAACCTAACCTAACCTAACCTAACCTAACCTAACCTAACCTAACCTAACCTAACCTAACCTAACCTAACCTAACCTAACCTAACCTAACCTAACCTAACCTAACCTAACCTAACCTAACCTAACCTAACCTAACCTAACCTAACCTAACCTAACCTAACCTAACCTAACCTAACCTAACCTAACCTAACCTAACCTAACCTAACCTAACCTAACCTAACCTAACCTAACCTAACCTAACCTAACCTAACCTAACCTAACCTAACCTAACCTAACCTAACCTAACCTAACCTAACCTAACCTAACCTAACCTAACCTAACCTAACCTAACCTAACCTAACCTAACCTAACCTAACCTAACCTAACCTAACCTAACCTAACCTAACCTAACCTAACCTAACCTAACCTAACCTAACCTAACCTAACCTAACCTAACCTAACCTAACCTAACCTAACCTAACCTAACCTAACCTAACCTAACCCAGTCACACGGCACCCCCCGCCGCGATCAGATCATTTTTACAACGCTCCGCGCTCGAAAAATACAAGTCGTGGTATTTTTCGCGAAAACCTATAAGAGTTATATATCGTTGGATGCGCGCTGTCGAGACGCACGCAAACGTGAAAAAAGTTTGTGAAAAAAGTGAAAAATTGTGCCTCAAAAGTGCAAAAAACCGTGCGGAAAAACGTTCAAAACCCGACGCTGCCCGATTTTGCGCGGGCACTTGAAAAACCGAGACTGCAGCTAGGTGCGGGACAAAAAGACCTATCTCTGGACACCTCACTCGGGGTATTCCGTCCAGAGGTGCCAGAGATAGCACCGAAAACAGCCAGCCACGAGGAGGGAAAAAGGTGTTCCCGAGGGTTCGAACGTAATCCCGGAGCACATAACGCAGGCGACGCAGACGAGGAGCCGGGTGCCAGAGAAAAAACAGGAAGAATTAACGTGGAGGACCCCCAAAACGTAGTTACAAACTTTTTCATAAATTAAAAAATCTATTCCCGGAGAACCGGGATAGATATAGAAATAAATATAGTGTTAAAAAATCAGGCTAAATTAGTAGTATCTAGTGTTAAAATCTTGTTATTATAGACTCAGTAGTTTTTAAGTAATTTCGGTTTTAGTTTTCAAAAATCAGGGGGTGGATAATTCTACCCCAATAACTTTTTAAAATTTTTAAATAGTAACGTTAGGGGTACTGCCACAAGAATAGACCCAAATTATAGATTTATCTGCAGTAATAAACCACAAAAAAGCGGAATATTGACAAGACTAGAAAGAATAATTTTATAAATTAGTAAATTAGGGGTTGAAGGAGGGGTGTTTTACGCCCGGATTTTTGGTACGTCGCAGGGACGGGGCAGACCCACTTCCGAGCCGAGTCCCGGATTTTTCAGTGCACGGGAGGTCCGAAAACCACAACATTTGCGGTTGTGAAAGAGAAAACAACCCTCTTTGACGCTCCCTCACAAGCGTACCCCTTGCCCGAAAAATCCGGAACGCGGGTCGGGAGGAAGGGGAAACTCCCCCGCGTCTGCTGACGTATCGGAAGTCCGCGCGTCTCCAATAACACCAAAGTTATTGGCCCCCGAAATTGAGGGATAGATAGGCCTAAACTACATATATAACTTTGTTTCCTACAAGACCTGGGTCATAAGCCGCTACCCTCAACTTTTTTATATAAAAAGGAAACTTCTGGAACAAAAAATTTTTTTCATATATTAATACTTTTCAACACACAATCCGCTTTGATACACATAAACACCAACACACAATTCTAAAAAATCCCTTGCCTCTAGTTCGGAAATTTCGGAAATTTCACCAACCGGGAATCGAACCCGGTACCCAAAAATCGAATATCTCGGAAACCAGAAGAGATAGGCGGATTTGGACCCCAGATTCGGCCTGTGTAGTGTCGTTAGACACGACACTAAGGTGAAAACCATAGACGAGGTATCGATTCCCACCCCTATTTTCCATTTTCCGCAACTTTTCCTTTCCTTACCTCTTGCGGGCCATATCTCGGAAGCGGGAGGAGATAGAGCCAAACCGACTTCGAATTTAGCCTTTGTGGTGTCTTCGACACCACGGCATAAGTCGGATAAGAGGTATCCTTTCCCCCCCTTTTGGACCCTCCCCCACCCCTTATTTTAAAAAATCGATATCTCGGTAACTAAGAGGCTTGGGAAAATTTTGACTGCAGAATTAGATTTAGATTTAGGGTTTTTAATTTCTTCTTTTACACTAGTTTATTTTATTATTTTGACTTTACCCCCCTTTACAGGGTTAAACGTTTATTAGATTTTAGTTTAGGTTTTAAGTTGACATATTTTTTACCCCCCTATACAGGGATAGACTACCGACACTGACAGTTTAAAATATTATATAATATTTTATTTTATTAAATTTTAGATTTTAATTTTAACTTTAAGTAAATTATTGACTATTTTCCCCGTCACGCCGTGCCCTTTACACACGAGCCACACACCACACGAAAATATGATGTCTGGAATTCGCACCCCAGTTACAGGGAGAGGGTCGGGAGCTGGAGCCAGCAGACCAAGTGGGTCTGTGTCGCCTACCCATCCGGACAACGGGGGGCCCTCCGGAGCGCGCGAAGCGCCGAAGGGGATATCCCTGAAGTTCGGTGGGAAAGCCGCTCCCGCCACTACTCCCAACCCAGCAAGCCCGCCTGGACAGACGCTGGATGCCGCCAAGACCTTCATCCGGAGACCGGAGAGGAAGAGGAGGTCCATAGACCTCATGGACTCTTACGTCAAACAGGGCGACAACTACTTAAACCTGTCCAATGACAAACTCCTCCAGGAGGTCATGAAGACCTTTGAGGATATCCCGTCCAGAGTGAGGGACTATTCTCAGATGCGTCGGGACATCAAGACCTTCCTGGAGGTCCAGTCGGACAGGGGTTTGCGGGTCCTGTTTGAGGTAAGTAGGCGAGTAAAAATCTTAGAAACTAAAGTCTTAGAGTCTAAAAAAGCTCCACTCACCACGCCTACACCCCCCGAACTGAGGGAGGTTTTGGATAGGCTGGGATAGGCTGGAAGGGATGGAGTCGAACCTAAATATGCGGCTCAACGACCTCCAAGAGGAAGTGACGAAAGGAGTAGAAGATATGAAGACTGAATGTAATAACTGCGGCTTCGACATCCTCGATAAGGTCATTGGTCGGGTCGACGAGGTCGGTCTGAAGACCGACGAGGTCGGTTTGAAGATCGACACCGTCCAGACGAGTATGGACAACACGATGGAAGGGGTGAGGACCTTCGGTCGTTGTATGGTCAGCCTCGAGGACCAGATGAATGGCCTTAGCAGGGATGTCGCAGCAAGGACTGATAGGATAAAGGAGGTCATACGGGAGGTTGTGGTCGAACCGAAAACCGACCCGCCGACGTACGCCAGCGTCACGGCAGCCAAACCCTGGCACCGGCCGGCTCTTCACTCGGTGGCGATCACCTTGGAGGGCAGCCAGGAGACTGCGGACGAGGTGCTCGCCAGGGTGAAGAAGGCGGTCGATGCCAGGGTAACTGGCCTCAGAATAAATAAAGTACGCAAGGCGAAAAACCAGACGGTAATACTGGGGTGCGACTCTGAGGAGGAACTCCAAAGAGTAAGGGATAGGATCAAGAGCCAAGGCGGAGGACTGACAGTGGCGCCTATGCAAAATAAAAACCCGCTCGTCGTCCTAAAGGACGTCTTTTTGGACAGCGAGGACGACGAGCTGGTAAAGGCGATCCACTCCCAAAATGAAAATATATTTAGGGACCTAGACCAGCAAGATAAAGAAATGGTAATAAAATATAAGAAGAGGACGAGGAACCCCAGGACGGCGCACGTTGTCGTCCAAGTCAGGCCCAAGGTATGGCAAAGGATGACGGAGGCTGGGGCCCTCTACCTTGACCTGCAAAGGGTCAGGGTTGAGGACCAGTCCCCGCTCATCCAATGCACGAAGTGCTTGGCATTCGGACACGGCCGGAAATTTTGTACCGAGAGTGCAGACAGGTGCAGTCACTGCGGGGGTCCGCACCTTCGCGAGAAGTGTGCGGAGTTCATTGCGGGCAATGAACCGCGGTGCTGCAACTGCCTGCACTCGAAGTTCCAAAGGACCGGCCACAACGCCTTTAGCGTGGAGTGTCCGGTGCGCAAGAAGTGGGACTACCTGGCTCGGACGACAACGGCGTACGCCTGAGTCGTTTCTAGGGACGTACACCACACACATTACATGCACAACACGCACATTAACACACAAGATATACAAAACGTATAGTAAATATATAGTCATATATCTAAACATGCACAAAAATCAAAACAAGCACTGCACAACACCCCCCAGAACACAATCACAAACACAGATATATAATATATATTATAAATATATACGTATATATCAAAACATGCACGAAACACTAAAGCATGCACTACACACAACCCGAAACACATACAGATCAATTAACATTTGGAATAGGAAAGGTAATAGATATAGTATTATAAGAATATATATATATTATTGCTGAAATAACAAAGGAATAAACAAATGTTAATTACACTGGAAATTCATGTGGTACGTACCCAAATATGAGCCAACCATTTAATTGTACTATTGTTATTGTTTGGTAAATAGATTTAACTATTTAATGTAATTTGTAACTGTGGTTACAAAATAAATAGCTGAAAATCATATATAAATCCGGACACTAATTGTATGACTGTACAAATTGAATAGGTAATTAAACCCTACTTCTTGTATTTAATTATTGTTTTAGAAAATAAGTAATAAACAGATAAAAATTGGAAGTGTATTAGAGTGCCATAAAATGTAAAGGAAAACACCTTGTAGTAGACTATTGTCTCAGACCCAGCTTACTGTCTTTATACTTTTGTCTTAGAAAATAATATTATGTAAATTAAAATTGGAAGAGTATTTAATTAATCATATGTATAGACTTAAGATAGAAATAGTAAACTTGCATTGTAGAATAATAGTATATAAATAGATATAAGAAAACAATAATAAGATGATTATTTATATAAAGTAGTAGAAAGAAATTTTTTTTTTAACAAAGTATGTAAATAAAACAAGGTTGCACATTAAATACCCATACCCTAAATAAATAAAAAAACAAACAGAGTAGATTAGCATAGCGGGAGTCCCACCCGGCCAAGAAAGAAAGGTGATGGATGAAAGAAAGATATAGAATGAGGCATGTCAGTGCGAGAGGCATACAAGCGAGAACTGGAATGAATGAGAAAAATAGAATACTAAGGTCCTGGTGTTCTCATGACCGGGGAAAAGCTAAAAAAAAAAAAAAAAAAAAAAAAAAAAAAAAAAAAAAAAAAAAAAAAAAACCTAACCTAACCTAACCTAACCTAACCTAACCTAACCTAACCTAACCTAACCTAACCTAACCTAACCTAACCTAACCTAACCTAACCTAACCTAACCTAACCTAACCTAACCTAACCTAACCTAACCTAACCTAACCTAACCTAACCTAACCTAACCTAACCTAACCTAACCTAACCTAACCTAACCTAACCTAACCTAACCTAACCTAACCTAACCTAACCTAACCTAACCTAACCTAACCGAGTCTCAGCGCGCCCCCCGCCGCGATCGGATCATTTTTAGCTCGCTCCGCGCAGTATAAAACGGAAAAATAGTGTTTTTCGCAAAAAAGTATATGTGTTGCATATCAATAGAAGCGCGCTGCGAAGACGCAAGTGACTGTGCAATTTTCATAGTGATAAGTGGAAAATTGTGGATAAAAAACGCTAAAAACTGTGCGGAAAAACTTTCAAAGCCCGACGCTGCCTGATTTGGTGCGGGCACTTAAAAAACCGAGACTGCAGCAAGGTGCACGAGGACGAGACCTATCTCCAGACACCCCACTCGGGGTTATCCGACCAGGGGTGCCGGAGATAGAGGCGAAAACCCTCAGCCGCGTGGAGCGAACTCGGTGTTCCCGAGGGTTCGCACGGGACCCGAGGCCGTCATCCGGAAGCGACACGGACGAGGAGCCGGGAGACGCAAAAACAAGGTGAAAATACAGTGTGGAAGACCGCGGAAAAGCAGTAAGGAAGATTTCCGTTTTTAAAAAAATCTTTTCCCGGGAAACCGGGAAAGAAAGAAAGTTTTTAAAGGACTCTAAAAATTAGGCCGCCTTAGATTTACTTAGATTTTAAATTTTATAGTTCTAGCATTAATAGTTGTAAAGATATTCAAGTTTTAAATTTCAAAAAATCAGGGGGTGGATAAATACCACCCCAACATCTACTTAAAGTTGTTAGTCATAAACGCTAAGGGTACCGCTGTATGGAAAATCATATTTAGTAATTTTAATGTATATATTAGCTTCAGAAACCTCAATTATAAGGATAGCATAATTTTAAAGATTTTTGCAATCGTACTTTGGGGGTTGAAGGAGGGGAGGTGTACGCCTGGATTTTTGACGGGGTGCAGAGGCGGGGCAGACCCACTCCCGGGCCGATTTTCGGATTTTTAGGTGCAGGGGAAGTTCGAAAGCCACAGTATTTGCGGTCGCGAAACTGTGAACGACCCCCTTTGACGATTCCTCAAAGGTGAACCCCTAAACCGAGGAATCCGGGACGCGGGTCGGGAGAAAGGGGAAATCCCCCCGTATCTGCAGACACGTCAAAAGTCCACGCGTCTCAGTTAGAACCAAAGATATTAACCCCCAAAGTCGAGGAAGCACTGGCGGAAAACTGTAAAATTAACCTAGTAACATATAAATTTTAGACTTCGGGCCGCTACCCTCAGCATAAAAAGATAAAACGGAAATTTTATTTTATATTTTTTAGAATAATATTAACGGGTAACAATTCGGACTGACAACCCATTAAAGCGCCAACTAGCACGGGAACATAAATCTGGAAAAAATTTTTTGGAAATATTTAGGAAATTTCACCTACCGGGAACCGAACCCGGTACCCAAAAATTGTATATCTCCGAAAGTAGAGGAGCTAGGCCAATTTGGACCTCAAATTTGGCCTGTGTAGTGTCGTTAGACACGACACTAAGGTGAAAACCGCTACCGAGGTATCGATCCCCCCCCCTATTTTCCTTTTTCCTGAACTTTCCTTTTCCACATCCTTTGGAGGGCCATATCTCGGGAACGAGAGGAGTTAGAGCCGATCCGACTTCGGAATCAGCCCTTGTGGCTAAAGTCGCGCAGGAGAAACCCTCTCCCCCCTGTTTGGACCCCCACCCCCCCCCCCCCCCCCCCACTCCCCACATACCTAAAACCTGATATCTCGGTCAGTACGGATTATAGTATACTATACAGATTTATGTTCCCTAAGCTTTGACCAAGGTCAAGACCGAATCGCGGTCAAGCCCGAGCCGTATTTAGTTTTATTTTAATTAAATTCTTGTTTTCTAAATTTTAAGATCTTTAAAAATTGTAGGTACACTTCTAGGTTTATTGACCTAGAATAACCTGACTCGGACTAGTTCAAGCGGTCAAGACCGAGATGCGGTCAGGTCCGAACCGTATCTAACTTAAATTTATTTAATCTTATAATTGTTTTGACTTTATTTTATACTTTTATCTTAGCTTATATTTATCAGACTAGGGGTGACTAAACCACCCAAATATACTATTAATTAGCAGACAATAGCCATTATTGAGGCTAAGTGTATATTGTTTCTTTTTGGTTTTAATCAACCAATTGTATAGATTTAGTTTTAACTCAAGTTTTATACAAACTGTAAGTAGCTATTGTTAGGTTTAGATTAGGATTATTATTAGTTTTACTTTATATACACAGACCCCCCTTTACAGGGTCTTACACAACACCACACCCCCCTTTACAGGGTCAAATATTTACACATTGACAACTTTCCCCGACACGCAAAAATGCACCGCACACCTACGTCCTCTGGCGCTGCCAGGAAGCCCACCACTCCCAGCCCCGCTCCCACAACCGCAGTAGTGCAGGACGCTGCTGCTACGTTCATCAGAAGACCACAGGCGAAACGGAGATCACTCGACAACATGGATCTCTATAAAAAGCAGCTACAGAACTACGCTGAATTGTCGAGTGATCAGCTCCTCCAGGGAATAATGCGGACCTTCGAGGATATCCCCTCGAAGGTACATGACTACCCTCAAATGAGGAGGGACATCAAGACTTTCCTGGAGGTGCAATCCGATAAAGGTATCAGAGCCATTTTTGAACTTAGCAGGCGTATCCAAGAATACGAACTAGAGGTCCCTAAAACAAAGACGCCTGCAAGAGCCCCGTCGTCGGAGGGGCACGATGACGTCCTGAGGAGGCTGGGAGAGATGGAGGAGGCGCTGACGGAGCGATTGGACGAGGTGGAGCGAGGCCTGAAAGCGGACCTCGCCAAACTTGACGATCGAAACGACGACCGAGGCGGCAACCTCACCGACACCATCTTCAACAAGATCGACGAGGTCAGGGCTGCCATAGACCAAACGACCGAGGAGGTCGGCGGTCGGCACTACGCCCTCCTCAAAGACCTTGTCGGCGGTGTTGCCGGGGATGTTGCCGCAGCCAATGAGGAACTCGTGGAGGTCGCCAAGAGGCTGACGTCCGGGGCAGGCCTGGCTCCATCTCCCAAGACGTACGCCAGCGTCGCCGCAGCAGCCAAGCCCGTCCACCGCCCCGCTCTCCACTCAATGGCGGTCACCCTCGAAGGCGGCCAGGAGACCGCCGACGAGGTACTCGCCAGAGTGAGGAGGGTGGTCGACGCTAGAAGCACGGGCCTGAAAGTAAGTAAGGTCCGTAAGGCAAAAAACCAGACAATAATTTTGGGATGTGACTCCAAACAAGAAAGTGAGAGAGTGCGGGAGAGAATAGAGAGCAGCGGGACCGGGTTAAAAGTGGCGCCCATGATAAATAAAAACCCCCTCGTTGTCCTAAAGGATGTGTTCACGGACAGTGAGGACGAGGACATCATTAAGGCGATACATGCCCAGAACGAAGAAATTTTTGAGGGCTTAACCGAGGAGGACAGGGAAATAGTAATTAAATATAAAAAACGTACAAGAAACCCACATACCGCACACATAATCCTCCAGGTGAGGCCCAAGACTTGGCAGAGAATGACGGAGACTGGATCCCTCTATCTGGACCTGCAAAGGGTCAGAGTCGAGGACCAGTCTCCGCTCATACAGTGTACGAAGTGCCTCGCATTCGGGCATGGTCGGAAATTCTGCACCGAGAGCGTGGACAGATGTAGTCACTGTGGAGGACCGCATCTGCGCGAGAAATGCGCAGACAAAATAGCAGGAAAT
>OW964567.2:41904966-41939966 GCA_943138885.2 Tholera decimalis | reverse complement strand
GCGCGAAGCGCCGAAGGGGATATCCCTGAAGTTCGGTGGGAAAGCCGCTCCCGCCACTACTCCCAACCCAGCAAGCCCGCCTGGACAGACGCTGGATGCCGCCAAGACCTTCATCCGGAGACCGGAGAGGAAGAGGAGGTCCATAGACCTCATGGACTCTTACGTCAAACAGGGCGACAACTACTTAAACCTGTCCAATGACAAACTCCTCCAGGAGGTCATGAAGACCTTTGAGGATATCCCGTCCAGAGTGAGGGACTATTCTCAGATGCGTCGGGACATCAAGACCTTCCTGGAGGTCCAGTCGGACAGGGGTTTGCGGGTCCTGTTTGAGGTAAGTAGGCGAGTAAAAATCTTAGAAACTAAAGTCTTAGAGTCTAAAAAAGCTCCACTCACCACGCCTACACCCCCCGAACTGAGGGAGGTTTTGGATAGGCTGGAAGGGATGGAGTCGAACCTAAATATGCGGCTCAACGACCTCCAAGAGGAAGTGACGAAAGGAGTAGAAGATATGAAGACTGAATGTAATAACTGCGGCTTCGACATCCTCGATAAGGTCATTGGTCGGGTCGACGAGGTCGGTCTGAAGACCGACGAGGTCGGTTTGAAGATCGACACCGTCCAGACGAGTATGGACAACACGATGGAAGGGGTGAGGACCTTCGGTCGTTGTATGGTCAGCCTCGAGGACCAGATGAATGGCCTTGGCAGGGACGTCGCAGCAAGGACTGATAGGATAAAGGAGGTCATACGGGAGGTTGTGGTCGAACCGAAAACCGACCCGCCAACGTACGCCAGCGTCACGGCAGCCAAACCCTGGCACCGGCCGGCTCTTCACTCGGTGGCGATCACCTTGGAGGGCAGCCAGGAGACTGCGGACGAGGTGCTCGCCAGGGTGAAGAAGGCGGTCGATGCCAGGGTAACTGGCCTCAGAATAAATAAAGTACGCAAGGCGAAAAACCAGACGGTAATACTGGGGTGCGACTCTGAGGAGGAACTCCAAAGAGTAAGGGATAGGATCAAGAGCCAAGGCGGAGGACTGACAGTGGCGCCTATGCAAAATAAAAACCCGCTCGTCGTCCTAAAGGACGTCTTTTTGGACAGCGAGGACGACGAGCTGGTAAAGGCGATCCACTCCCAAAATGAAAATATATTTAGGGACCTAGACCAGCAAGATAAAGAAATGGTAATAAAATATAAGAAGAGGACGAGGAACCCCAGGACGGCGCACGTTGTCGTCCAAGTCAGGCCCAAGGTATGGCAAAGGATGACGGAGGCTGGGGCCCTCTACCTTGACCTGCAAAGGGTCAGGGTTGAGGACCAGTCCCCGCTCATCCAATGCACGAAGTGCTTGGCATTCGGACACGGCCGGAAATTTTGTACCGAGAGTGCAGACAGGTGCAGTCACTGCGGGGGTCCGCACCTTCGCGAGAAGTGTGCGGAGTTCATTGCGGGCAATGAACCGCGGTGCTGCAACTGCCTGCACTCGAAGTTCCAAGGGACCGGCCACAACGCCTTTAGCGTGGAGTGTCCGGTGCGCAAGAAGTGGGACTACCTGGCTCGGACGACAACGGCGTACGCCTGAGCCGTTTCTGGGGACGTACAACACACACGTTACATGCACAACACGCACATTAACACACAAGACATACAAAACATATATTAAATATATAGTAATATATGAAAACACGCACAAAATACAAAACATGCACTACACTCAACACGAAAACACAAAAAATTGTTGTTTTGTTTTGTCCTTTTTACATTGTTGTTGTTTATATTTGTTTGCAATTATATTACAATTGTTAAGCGAAATAAGCACGCAGTCCGGAAATACAAGCGAAACAACAAACAATAAGAAAGGTAATAAATATTGTATTATCAGAATATATATATAGTATTGCCTTAACACACAAAACATTACACATTGTAAAGCACATAAAATTCAAAATGAAAACTGTTCACGTGGTGTGTACCCTAGGTCGGCTAATTAATTACACAAGTTGTTTATGTATGTTATTTAGATTGCTACTAATGGTACTTTAAAGTCTGTGTATAAGTTAAATAGGCAAATCATGTTTTAAAACTGGAAAATATAGTACCGTAGCTGTAATAGATATTGGTATCTAGCACAACAGTCAAATAGTACTCATCTGTATGATAGTAGTTTACTATACTAAACCTCTTCTTATATATACGCAACTATGTCAACGAATAAGAGATAAGATGTAACTTTTTACTAACAAAATAAGCATGTAAGATAAAGGATTGATATATTGTTATTTAAATCAGAATAAAATAGAAATGTAATAGAACAACTAGAATAAGTACATGTTTAGATATAATAATAGTTTTAACATTTTTTAAATTTTTAACAACCATGTAAATAAAACAAGGTGTCACATTAATTACCATACCCTAAATAAATAAAATGATGAAATAGAATAGACTAACATATGCGGGAGTCCCACCCGGCGAAGTATGAAAGGTTGAATGAAAGAAAGATATAGTATGAAGAATGAAAGTGCGAGAGGCATAAAAGAAGAACTAGAATGAATGAGTTATATAGATAAACAAGGTCCTGGTGGTCTCATGACCGGGGAAAAGCTGTAAAAAAAAAAAAAAAAAAAAAAAAAAAAAAAAAAAAAAAAAAAAAAAAAAAAAAAAAAAACCTAACCTAACCTAACCTAACCTAACCTAACCTAACCTAACCTAACCTAACCTAACCTAACCTAACCTAACCTAACCTAACCTAACCTAACCTAACCTAACCTAACCTAACCTAACCTAACCTAACCTAACCTAACCTAACCTAACCTAACCTAACCTAACCTAACCTAACCTAACCTAACCTAACCTAACCTAACCTAACCTAACCTAACCTAACCTAACCTAACCTAACCTAACCTAACCTAACCTAACCTAACCTAACCTAACCTAACCTAACCTAACCTAACCTAACCTAACCTAACCTAACCTAACCTAACCTAACCTAACCTAACCTAACCTAACCTAACCTAACCTAACCTAACCTAACCTAACCTAACCTAACCTAACCTAACCTAACCTAACCTAACCTAACCTAACCTAACCTAACCTAACCTAACCTAACCTAACCTAACCTAACCTAACCTAACCTAACCTAACCTAACCTAACCTAACCTAACCTAACCTAACCTAACCTAACCTAACCTAACCTAACCTAACCTAACCTAACCTAACCTAACCTAACCTAACCTAACCTAACCTAACCTAACCTAACCTAACCTAACCTAACCTAACCTAACCTAACCTAACCTAACCTAACCTAACCCAGTACCCGATAGAACATCGTCCAAGTAACATCTACTCCGCGTAAAAAATTTCAAAAAAATAGTTCGCGTCGAGTAAAGTGCGCCAAAGTTTGCCAGTGTGTTTGTGTAGTGTTGAATCACCAGGATTAGTGTGGGCAAGTCTCTGCGTCAACGGGTTGCGGAACAGGACCCCTGCAACTTTGGAGGCTAATAACATCGTCAAGGTCAGTGGAAAATAGCTGCAAACGTTATCACTGCGAGACGCCAAAAAGGCCAATCCAACAACACCGGGATCGTCACGTCAAAATCGGAGCAGGCTGGGCGGAGAAATAAGGATCGGAAAATCGTCAAAAAACACGCGGTAGTAACCTCACTTTTCACCCACGTGTTTCTCCGACAAGAACCACCGTCATCCCAGCCCTCACTGAAGACTCCGAAGCCGGCCGAGGAATCCGTCTGCAGTGCAGCATCAGCGTGACGACTCCACGACCAGCCACCAGGTACGCCCTGAAGGAACTCCTTAACCCCTTACCCTAACCCCCCTGTGTTTGGGTTTGTCTGGCTTGGAATTCCAAGACCTAGCCACAGCCAGCAGGGATCCCCTCCCTTCCCACCCCAGTATTCCCCCCCCAAAAAACTTGCCACCCCCCCCTCTGAGACCCTCCTAGGGGCCCAGAGTCACGAAGACCTGACCCGAGGGAACTCCTCAACCCTACACCCCAACCACCCTGTGTTTGGGCTTGTCTGGCTTGGAACTCCAAGACCTTGCCACAGCCAGCAGGAATCCCCTCCCTTCCCACCCCAGTATTCCCCCCCCCAAAAAATTGCCACCCCCCCCTCTGAGACCCTCCTAGGGGCCCAGAGTTCCAAGACCTACCTCATCCCCCGCACCGCGTGAGTGCCCCCCCCAATACCCCCGTACCCCCACCCCTCACACGGACCCCCCCCCTATTTACCCCCCCCCCAACCCCTCCCCCCCAACCTCCCCGCGAGACCCCCCCCCCCGACCCCCCCCCTCACCCCCCCGGAGCTCCCCACGAGACCCCCTCCCCCCCCCCCCCCCGACCCCCCTCTCAGGGCTACCTCACCCCCCCGCGGCCTAACTTCGTTCCCGTGACCGCAGGACAGCCGAGTTTGGGCTCATTTTAAAGGGAATCAAAAGCCCTACAACTTGGCCCCAACAGAAAACCGAAATTCGGCACTACGTCCCCGGAAAAGTCCAACAACACACACAGACCTACTGGAAACCACCATCCAAGCGCACAGAGAGCTCAGAAACATCGAGCTCTCATCGTATCGGGCTCCTCATCGGACAGCAGACGCAGAACACCAGCGGAAGCAGCCGTGAGTCCATCAAATCAAAAAAAAATAAAAATAAAAAAGACCAAAAACAATAATTGACTAAATAAAATAAACAAAATTAAACATATCACAAGGTACATAATTAAAATAGAATAAGAAACTTTCAAAACTGTAAATCATAGTATAAATTTATTGTTAAATATAGTGTAAATTTAGCGTACAATACAAACAAAGAAAAATGTCCTCCAAACAGTCCACCAACCCCAACACCTCCCGCAAGACGACCACGGATGCGGCAAAGACGACCAAGTCCCTGAGGGAAAAAGTCCTAAAAAATACAGCTAAGTCCGTGGTCTCGGAAAAGGCGGCGCGTCCATCGAGCCAGCCACTGGCGAGTAGGGCAGAGTCGGAACCAGAGGTAGACAAGCAATCTGTGTCGACATTGCCAGAAGAGCCGAACCTGGAGTTTTTCACGCCGGAGGAAGATAGAGTCATGTCTGTCACCTCTGTCACCTCTGGCCAGGTCATAGAATGGACGCAGTGTGGCATCTCCCCCCCCCACCCGATAAACTCGGACGACGAAAGCTCGGTAGCCTCCTCAGCGGGCCAACCCAGTGTCCAGAAGAGCGGGCGACCGAGCCTTCTATATAGAACGCCGAGAAGGGGAACAGGGGTGGAGATGGACCTGGCAACCAGAGAGGCCAATGAACTTCTCCAGAGAGGCAAGGACGCGTTGGAGACAGCGGGGAATATGAAAAGAGAATGCAAGGCCACGTGTCACGAATGTCTGCAGGGCCTGTACGAGGTCTGCTTGTCACTGGCAGACTCCAGAGGACGTCACAAATACAACTTGGAAAAGGAGCGCTCCCGACACGCACAAGAACTTGTGCGTGTCGAGAGAGCTCACACCAGGGACTTGATGGCCATGAAGGTGGAGCTATCAGTGATGAGGACCGACGTAACGGACACAAAAAAGCAGACCAAGGACATCCGGGAGTGGCTGGGACACGAGACCCTTGAGGCCCTTAACGGGATCAAAGAGGTCAAGGAAGAGGTCAAGAAGGCAAGCAACCAGAGCCTCAAAGAGCACGAGGTGACGAGACGGGAAAGCGCAAAAACCCCAGGTGAGACCAAATGGGACTCAATGGGGACTGGGCTTTCTCGTCTCGACACAAACGTGACGAGTATTTCAAACCAGCTAGACCAGCTGAGGAAGGCTCTGGACAGGCTCAAAGAGGACCTCGCCCAGCCCAAAGAATTACTCCCGGATCGTACGACACAAAACATCTGTGACACGGACCACTTGCTTACTACAACCCAGTTCGAGCAAGAAATATCTAAATTAAGATCAGAGATTAAGAATGTCACCAACCGGCCAGTTGTGTCACCCCCACCACCACCAACACCCATAGACATCACAAAACACCTTAAACCCATAGCGGAGAGACTGGACATAGTATCCGCCGACATCCGAGTTCTGCGGGACAAGGAGCCACTGGTCCAGCAGGCCCCGGCTATGAACTTGGAAGCGGAGCTCGCGGTCGGTGAGGTAAAAAAGACCCTCCAGATAATAGAGAAAGGTGTCGCAGACCTGGGCAAAGCGGACAGACCGCCCCAACAACAACAGGGCCCAAAAACCTTTGCCCAGGTTGCAAGCATACCGAAACAAACTCAACAAGACCCCAAACCAAACCACACCCTGATCGTCTCGTCGACAGACCCCAAACACACGGGGGACAATGTGATCGAGAGGATCAGGACCGCCCTGGACCTCAAAAAAAGCGGCGCCCGAGTCGACGCAGTGCGTAAAGCACGAAACCAGAAGGTCGTCTTAAGATGCGCCAGCAAGACCGACTTGAATTTGATCAGGGATCAATTCAAGTCCAACGCAGGTCTCAAGGTCCAGGAGCCCAAACCGCAAAACCCCCTGGTCTGCATAAGAGGGGTTTTGTCCAGCTACGGCGATGGGGAGATAGTTGATCTCCTCAAGGCGCAGAATAAGCACCTTCTGCAAGACATCGCCGTGGAAGGACAGACCCTGAAAGTGCGGTACAGGAAGCGTGCGAGAAACCCCCACGAGTGCCACCCGGTTCTGGAGCTCTCCCCAGAGCTCTGGAAGCGTTTCACGAAGGCGCAAAAAGTCCACCTAGGCATCCAGAGATGCCCGATTGGGGATCAGTCCCCTCTCGTACAGTGCACGAAGTGCCTTGGGTATGGTCACAACAGGACCATATGCAAGGCCCAGAAAGATACGTGCAATTACTGCGCAGGAGCGCACACGGGAGGGGACTGCCCCAGTCGGGCGGCAGGAAAACAGCCAACTTGTATAAATTGCCAGGTGGCCAAAAGATCCGGCAGTGACCTCGCCCACACGACCTTCAGCGAGGACTGTCCGGAAAGACAAAAGTGGGATGGGATAGCCAGGTCGCGCGTTTCCTACTGCTAAAGGCGACCAGGAGGAACACACAATACAACCCGTCACCCTCCAAATCCCCATAAGGCCGACAGCAAGGTTGAAGTTCATACAAGTCAACCTTCAACGCTCCAAACTAGCTACAGAAGAACTGCACATGGCGGCCCAGGCAAAGGGAGTTTCAGTAGCACTTGTTCAGGAACCCTATGTTGGAAGAGCAGGTGTGATGAAACAGTGCCCCGGCACACATGTCATCCAGTGCAGCCTGAACCGCCAAAAACCAGTCAAGGCGGCGATCGTTGTTTTCGGTAGCAATCTGGAGGTCATCCACGACCCTCAGATCGTGACAGAGAACATCGCCGCCGTCTTACTGAAGGCAGGACAGCTCAGTTTCGGAGTACTGTCGGTCTATTTCGAGGGTGACCAAGAAATAGAACCATACATCACCGCTACAGAGCACACCATACACAATCTACACACCCAAAACATCCTGGTGGGAGGTGACGTAAACGCCTGGAGCCATTGGTGGGGAAGTGTCTCCGAAAACCACCGAGGGGCGGCGTACAACTCTTTCCTCAACGAGCGGGATCTCCAGATCCTAAACACGGGCCAAACTCCGACTTTCGAGACTTACCGAGGCGACAGGTGCTTTACAAGCATTGTCGACGTGACCGCGTGCAGCCTGTCACTGCTGGGAAAGGTAGAGGAGTGGCGCGTAGAAAGAAGTCTCACAACATCAGACCACAATGCAATCACCTTCTCGATGCGCTTAGAGAAAGCCTTAGAACCTCTGAGGCCGGTTTCTACGCGCATCTATAACACAAAGAAGGCAAAATGGTCAGACTTCAGCGCGCGCTTCAAAGCTGGTCTAGCGGACGACGAGCTCACGCCGAAAAGAGTCTTGGAAGCCACGAACCCAGAGGATCTGGAAGACCTTATAACGAAGTACACCCACACCATCCACCGCTCGTGTGAGGAAACGATCCCGAAGATCGGACACCAAAAACAAAACGCCAAGCCACCATGGTGGAGTCCTTCTCTAGACCGTCTCCAACGAGATGTGAAAAGAAAAAAGAGAAGGATCCGAAATGCAGCCGCGAGTCGGAGACACTTCACCATCGAAGAATACGTGCTGGCAAAACAACTATACACCACAGCCGCAACGGAAGCCGCCACGGCCGACTGGAAGGAGTTCTGCTCGAAGCAGGACCGAGAGAGCATGTGGGACGGCATCTACAGGGTAATAAGGAAAACAGCCAGGAGACAGGACGACGCGCTCCTGAGAAACACCGCAGGTGAGACGCTCGGTCCGGAGCAATCCGCGGATCTTCTGGCAAAAACCTTCTACCCTGACGACTCAACGGATGCCGAACATCCATACCACATTGCACTGAGAAGGCTAGCGGAGGAAAAAAGCCCCCAAGGTCTGTCTGCCGATGACCCACCCTTCACTGCTGCGGAGCTGGAAATGGTTCTCCAAAACCAAAATCCGAAAAAAGCTCCCGGCCCTGATGGATTAACGGCAGACATATGCACAGCTGCAATAAACTGCGACAGGGAGGTGTTTCTAGCGATAGCCAACAGAGTTCTGTCGCTGTCACACTTCCCAAGGCAGTGGAAAGTAGCCCACGTGTGCATACTCCGTAAGCCTGGAAAGGATGACTACACCAGCCCAAAGTCATACAGGCCAATCGGCCTGCTCTCGGTACTGGGCAAAATGGTAGAGAAACTTCTAGTCGGCCGACTCCAGTGGCACTTCCTACCTACACTCAACAATAGACAATACGGGTTCATGCCGCAGCGCGGTACCGAGGACGCCCTCTATGATCTAATGGAGCACATACGTGCTGAAATAAAAGCCAAAAAGATCGTGCTTTTGGTATCATTGGATATAGAGGGGGCCTTCGATAACGCGTGGTGGCCCGCATTAAAAAGACAGATGGTGGTCAAGAACTGTCCAAGAAACCTTTACGCTCTTGTCGCCTCATACTTAAAAGACCGGAAAGTCAGGGTAAACTATGCCAGAGCGACTAGTGAGAAGGGTACCACGAAAGGATGCGTCCAGGGCTCAATAGCCGGTCCGACGTGTTGGAACCTCATCCTAGATTCGCTCCTACATAAAATGGCTAGTATGGGAGTATACTGTCAAGCATTCGCAGATGATGTCGTCCTCGTCTTTTCCGACTCCAAGTCTGGGCCCCTCCAGCAATCAGCCAACCAAGTGCTCGAAGTAGTGTCGAGTTGGGGCGTCCGAAATAAGCTGAGTTTCGCCGCGCACAAAACAAATGCGATGGTGCTAACTAGAAAGCTGAAATACGACGTCCCGATACTCTACATGTCGGGCACGCGGTTGAACCTGGTTCCCCAGGTAAAGCTGCTGGGGCTCACGATAGACTCCAAACTCACCTTCAACGCGCACGTGTCTGCAACCTGTAAAAGGGCAGCAGACATCTATAAGCAGCTTGCATGCGCGGCGAGGGTGACGTGGGGTCTCAACAAGGAAATAATAAGGACGATATATGTGTCGGTGATAGAGCCGATCGTGCTGTATGCAGCGAGCGCGTGGGCCCCTGCGGCGGAAAAACTGATGACAAGGAATCAGTTCGACGCGCTGCAGCGAGGCTTTGCGCAGAAAATCTGCAAAGCATACCGCACGGTCTCTCTATCATCGGCACTCATTCTGTCGGGACAACTCCCCCTTGACCTCAGGGTCATCGAGGCGGCCACCCTCTTTAAAATCAAGAAAGGTCATTCCCAGGACTTCATACCGCCGGGCCGAGAGCTGGAGTGCAACCTGCACTTCACAAAAAATCCCCACCCAGCGAAACTCATAACAACCGAGTACGCTCGCCTGGAAGACTGGACTCCTGAAACCCTTCAAACCCATCAAGTCAACGGTCCTCAAATATTTACCGACGGCAGCAAGATCGACGGCAAAGTCGGAGCTGCCCTAACTTGGTGGGAAAACGGGAAGGAGACCAGCTTTAACACCTTCGGCTTGGAGCCCCACAACACTGTCTTCCAATCTGAATTGTACGCACTCTTCAGAGCTGTCAAGATGGTGAGAGATTCCAGGGTGGCCTCCGCAAGCATACTGAGTGACTCAAGATCGTCACTCGACCTGCTGAGGAGCCCATCCGTCACTCACCACCTGGCACTCCAGATAAAGAGATGCGTCCGAAATATCAGAGAGGAGGGTAGAGATGTGAGGCTCTTTTGGCTCAAGGCCCACGTGGGAACAGCCGGGAATGAAAGAGCGGACGAGCTGGCCAAAGAGGCAGCTCTTACGAAAACGGTGGCAGACTACTCCATGGTACCCGTATCGTACGTGAGAAAGAAGATACGGGAACAGACCATCAAGAAGTGGCAAGCGCGTTACGAGTCCTCGAGCACGGGAGCGGTCACAAAAGTGTTCTTTCCAGACGTCCAAGCGGCAAATAGAACACTTAGGGTTACAGACCTTACACCGCTCCATGTGCAAGTCCTCACCGGGCATGGAGGATTCTCAGCGTATCTCCACCGTTTTCATCTCAAGGACAGTCCATCGTGCGTCTGTGATCCCGCCTCCGAAGAAACAGTCTGGCACTTACTTTTCGAATGCCCACGGTTTTACCGAGAAAGAATGGAGCTGGAGATGAAGATCGAAATCCAGCTAGGCCAGTCCACACTCCAGACCATCATGGAGAGTCCAGCCACACGTAAACCATTCTTGGCATTCGCGAGTAAAGTAGCCGTAGTCGCAGTCGCGGCAAACAAGACCGAGGTGGGTACACGGACCCGAAGCAGACCACAACAGACAACACAACACACAACACTCACAACACTCACAACAACATCAACAATAACAACAACAACAACGACAACAACTACAACAACAACAACTACACAAGTCACACCAACCGACACAACTCAAAGACCAGCAGTATCGGCCATAGATCCCGAGAGAGACAACGCAGAAGCCAACCAACAAACTCTCATAAACCCCATGCCCATCTCAGAATTCTTGGCGTGCGGAGGAGACGGTGTTCCCGGAATCAGACTGCGGGGCGTCGCCCTGTTCATGGATAGGGAACGCGAAAGGTTAGGTGTGAGCTTCTGCATTGGGTCAAGCCGAGCTGGGGCCCGAATCCATATTTCACCAGGCCTTGCCGCCTTGATCAACGGAAGTACCAGCAAAACGAGCATGAAAGGCAGCAAGTATGCTGCCCTGCCTCAGGTGGAAGTGGCCTCTCACCGGTGCCGAATATTGCGACACAAAGATAAGACAATCGCGATATTCGAGTGGAGAGAGGAAACCCCATTTGTCCAGGCATGCTCGCTACTTCTTAAGATCAGGGAGGCAGGAGACCACACGGCACTTGCTGCCCGTCGCATAAGTGTGGACGCGATGATGGTCGGAGGAGAGAGGGGGGAAGTTGTAGACCGCTTTGGCTGTCTAAGGGCCTCAGAACAGCATGAGGTGGTGGTCTACGAGGACCGAGGGGAAACTTTGAGTTTTCTCAAAAAACCTCGAGACCCAACAGCCAGTACGACGAACCCCCAATCAAACCCGGCCACTCAGAGCGGAGCGGAAAGGGCCCAGCAGAAGTTGACGGCCGAGAAAGTTGCAAAGGAGCAGAACAAACAAACCAGCCCGGAGGACCAGGCCCGGGAGAGGAGCCGAAAGAAAACATTCGGCACCTTCCTCAATCTTCTGCTCCCTAGCACCAGCCGACAAACACCACCCAAAAGGCAAGGGGAAGCACTGGAGAGGTTTCTCAGCAAACCTCCAAGTGAACCACCAGTGCGGAAGCCTATACCAACCAGAGCCGATAAAGGGCAAGTCAGCCCACCGACCCTCGCAGTCGACTCAGGGGACACGGACCACGTCAAGAGCGCCTTCCTCGAGTACGTTGCTATCGTGAGAGCGACCAGAGAGGTCAACCTCGCGAAATGCAAAAAGATCCTGCAGACCTTCGAAAGAAAATCAGAGGGTCTTCTCAGGGTCCTGCTCGAGGAAGCCGAAGCAGCCGTGTACGACAACGTCAATTCTCAAGTAATAACGGGAGAAATGACGGGGTCGTATATGGCAGCTTACAGCGCGAAGAGTGGATTTGTAGCCCTGGACGAGGAGGAGACGGAGCGCTCAGGCAAACAAAAATTCTCAACACCGGATGACGACCCGGTATTGGTTGTCGCCAAATGCACCAAAATCATGTTGGATGATAAGATCCTCGGAATGGCTCAGTCCATTCTAGAGACTTCCAACATGCGGGAGCGTTGGGCGATACCCAATATAAGGTGGGTAAATGGGGTTCCGGGGTGTGGTAAGACAACCTGGGTGGTAAAACACTTCGATGGGGAGAAGGACGTTGTAGCCACCACGACAACTGAAGCAGCCAAAGATCTCAGAGAAAAGCTGGCGCACTGCTTAGGAGATCGTGTAAAGACAAAAGTGCGTACTATGGCCTCAATATTAGCAAATGGTTTCAAAAAGCAAGACTCGTGCTACCGCCTCACGGTAGACGAAGCGCTGATGAACCATTTTGGGGCCATAGTCATGGCTGTTAAGTTGTCAGGGGCAAGCGAAGTTGTCCTCATCGGAGACATAAACCAGCTTCCATTCCTGGACAGAGAGAACCTGTTCGAATTAAGGTATACCCGTCCAGGACTGGTGGCAGGAGTCACCCAGGAACTTTTGTGCACACACCGAAACCCCATGGACATAGCGTTTGTACTGAGTGATATATACTCCGGTATATATTCTTCTCAGACGAAGCTGTCGCGGGTCCACTCCCTGAAAATGGAACGCTTCACGGGTGCGCAAATACCAAAGACCGCTGAAAACACCCTATTCCTGGTTCATACGCAAGGAGAGAAGTCCTCTCTCATTAACCAGGGATACGGGTCGGGCGAAGGGTCGCGCACCCTAACCATTCACGAAGCGCAGGGGTTGACCTACGACAGTGTCGTCATCATCAACACCAAGTCCAGGAGGCTAGAAATCCACGACAGCATCTCCCACGCGGTGGTGGCAGTGTCGCGACACAGGAACAGCTGCGTCTACTACACCGACGACGCCGGCGACGCCACGGGCCGCTTTGCCAGGAGAGCGATGGATGCGCCAACCAAAAAGGTCGTCGATTATAATCTAAAGACGGCCATGCAGCACCGAGACGCGGCTGTCGTGGAAAAATTAATAAAAATTGCCAAATCCCTGGTCATCAAACCTAATATAAAAAGACCATAACTAGTCCAACCCTATAGTCCCATAATTTCATAAAGCCAATTAATCCATAATCCCACAAAACTCCTATCAAACATTTATTCCCGTCCTTCAGAAATTGTAAATAACTTTAGGCCATTATTTGTGTGTGTAATAATAATTAAACAAATGGCGGCGTAGTCCGACTTACCCAGGCAAGGCGGACTGCGCCGCCATGAAAGTACCAAGTAAATAGTTATAAGCCATAGTCATAACCATGAAACACCATTGTAACAAAACTGTCAATATGTAATAAACTATAAGTAAATGTATCGAGAATTAAGTAAAATTTAAGTAAAATTAATTGTACTAAGTAGAAATAAAAACCCTTTGTCATCGTTAAAAAATTATGTACCATGAAAACATTTAACATTTAAAAAAAAAAAAAAAAAAAAAAAAAAAAAAAAAAAAAAAAAAAAAAAAAAAAAAAAAAAAAAAAACATGATGGACTCACGTAGTCATAAGTATATATATTAGAAATAGACATGTCTTCACCGTCCGAGGAGGAGCACTGTACAATAAAATATTAATGTAAAATTTCTTTTTATAATAAAACCTTCTCAAAAAAAGGCGCGGACCTACATGTCCGCGGTGTAATACTCATTTAAAAAAAAAAAAAAAAAAAAAACCTAACCTAACCTAACCTAACCTAACCTAACCTAACCTAACCTAACCTAACCTAACCTAACCTAACCTAACCTAACCTAACCTAACCTAACCTAACCTAACCTAACCTAACCTAACCTAACCTAACCTAACCTAACCTAACCTAACCTAACCTAACCTAACCTAACCTAACCTAACCTAACCTAACCTAACCTAACCTAACCTAACCTAACCTAACCTAACCTAACCTAACCTAACCTAACCTAACCTAACCTAACCTAACCTAACCTAACCTAACCTAACCTAACCTAACCTAACCAGTTCCCCCCCAGCTCCCGTGGCGGTCGGATCGTTTTGAGTGCGCTCTACGCTTAAAAAATTCAAAAGAGTGGGTTTTTTACAACTTACAGTAAAGTGCAGTATATCAAAAGTTGTGTTTTTGTGTCGTGCATGTGAAGACATAATTTGTTTTCCTCGGAAAACTCAAAGAAAATTTTTAAAGTGCTAAAACTGTGTTTTGGTGCACGTGTTTAACTTCTGGAGCCTTATATCTCCGAAACTTCAGTGATAACCAACACTTTTCTGAGCGCTTGTTGTGGGGCGCGACGAGACGCTTTTGTTGGTACAAGCAAGAAGAAAATCGGCCCACGCAAACTGGAGTTATTGGGCAAAAACCAATTTTCATGACCTCAATTTCACCCACGAGGTCCCCGATTTTGACGTCACAGATTGCTGAAAATTTCAGTATTGGGAGAACAAGGCAAGGATAGCACAAAACTGCTTTTGGAAAAATTTTACCTCTTTAAGAAGCTGAGAAAAACAGGATAGAGTCTGGAAACTTCAAACGACTGTATAGAAGAATCTTCAGGCAGGACCCCCTGGTTTTTCAACGGAACCGGGTGCGCGCTAACAAGATCTAGATAAATACCGTATGTTTTGAATTTTTTGGACTTTATTTAGTGTAAATTTTTGTAAAAAAGTAAAATTTTCAGTATTTTTTGATTTTCCTTCAGAAAATTATAAATTTTTCAAATTTTTTGTAAAATTCTTATAGACCCCTATTTTATACAAATTTAACCGTTTTTATTATATTTTTATCATTTGAAATACCAAAGTTATACAATTTATAGTGTTTTTCTGGAATAAAATCTAAATCCATCAAAATTAATAAATTCTGATCACAGAAATAGATTCTAAAAGTACTTTGTGCATAAATTAAGCCCAAACTCGCGACTGGTAGCACCGGAATCCACGGAAACAGCATTCCGCAGCCATATTGGTTGCGCGGGTTGCTGGAGAGAACTTGTAATATCTCCGGAGCCATCAGTCGTAGAAGACTCGGATTTTCATAGCTGTAAGCGGGGAAAAATTTTAAATTGAGTGTGTTAGGTTTCAGGAATTTTCAGGACCTGAAAATTTTCGGCGCTGAAAAATATTTCACCCGATAGTGGAAGCCGAGCCAAGCACTACATTCGAAACCGCTTCTCTCTCCGACAAGCGGTTGCGGAGTTACAGCCAGTCAAAGCTGGGCTTTGACAGTTCGGCGGCCATTTTGAAAAACTTTGGCCCCCCGTAGCTCCGTACTCAGTGGTCGTAGAGAGTTGCGGTTTTCACAGTGGTGCTTGGGGAGGCACCCGGTATCGGGTCAAATAGGTTTCAGGCATTTTGGAGCCGAGAATTTTCAGGAGCCTGAAAACCTTTTTGCGCGTCGGAGCGGGACAAATCAAGCTGAGCAAGCCCAAACTCGGGTATTTTCCGACCAGCGGAAGGCAAGTTGTACCAGTTTGAAAATTGACTTTGACAGTTCTCGGGCTGTCAAACAAAGTTTTCAAAATTGGATAACTCCCAAACCGGTGGTCGTAAAAAACTCGGATTTTCTTTGGGGCCATTGGCTGGATTTCCCCTAGCCGACTGCGAATTTTCAGGAGCTTTCAGGACCTGAAGATTTTTAGGCCTGAAAACAACCTCGCTGGCTGGCTCTCCACGAGCCCATTCAGAAAAGCCCAATCACGGTGGAGTTTGGACGAACGGTTCCGGAGAAAACTACTGGTAACCAAATTCTGGGCGCCATCTTCCTCTAGCAACCGGAATTTCAAACCTGGTTTTCTCGGGAACCCTTTGGGCTAGGTTAGCCGTGTTTGGGATCGTTGGAGGGGGCTTGGGGAGACCTATCCAGTAGAGGGTAGAGATTGACTCTACGTTGAGTAAAAATTTTTTGACATTTTAAAAATTTTCAAAAATTTTTTTTTTATTGACTCAGTAAGTTTCCTGGGAGCTCCTTGACACTAGACATAGCTCTAGAAAATAGTTTAAAGCTTTATGACTTAGAGCGAGCCTCTTTAAATACCTTATTATCATATTTCTTTATTATAACATTGTGACTAATTGTGTATATTTAATTTAACTTGAAATATTGACTATAGAATGGAACTAGTTATTGAGGCTCCATAGAATAAGGTTGTTTTAAGAAGTTGAGCAGTGATTTTAACCTCTCTACACCAATATAATTTTATTTTATTGTTAAATAATAAAAATTGCATAGAATTGACTACTATTTACTTTAGTAAGTGAATACACACTACATAATACTTTACATTAGAATAGGTGACCGTGTCTTGAGCCTATTGGCCAAAACACATAGAATTAGTTAGATTAAATACATTATACATTCTATTAGCATTTTGACTACCACTATATATCTGACCGGGGTATCCTCTACAATACCCCTTTCGACATTAACATTTCTACATTTTATTGACCACATAAAAAGTGAACCATCATCGCAGCCATGCCAACCACAAGGACACCTGCTAAAAGAATTTTAAGTACGAGTCCCCACACCTCCCCTGACGACTCGGAGAGGGCCGGACCGTCTCCAACCCCGCCGCAGGGCGCTACACAAGCCATAAATGTTAGGCGAAGCGTCGGGGAGATAGAGGGTAAGATAGAGGGTAAGTTGGACCCGAGGCCATGTACCTCAAAAGCCCATCAACAGTCACCAACAAAGAGCACGACGGCAAAGATACCCGGGGCGCCCCAAAAGACTAAGCAGAGGAAGGCGACGTCCCAAAAGACAAATCCAGAGCCAATAGGTACGCCCCCGGGGCCGAGACAAGAGGTGGGGAAGTCCGCCGATAAAGTGGCCCAGGCTCGCGTGTGGCTGCTGAGAGCGAAACACTACTTAGGCGAATCGCAAAACCTGCGAGGCGACCTAAAAGTCGGGATCACCGCAGCGGTGGACAACCTCTACCTGCTGGTAAAGGAAGCAGTGACGAACACAACATCAGCTACCGCATCTGAAACAGAAATGAAAAGATTGAGGGAATCAGAAACCCGTAAGGAGCTGAGGCCGACCACGTGTGAATCGACAGAGCTGATGAGGACCCTTATGGAAGGCCTCCAAGAACACAAACAGGCTTTACAGGAATGCAAACTGCATACCCAGGCTCTGTCGGAACATCTACAGCAGACACCTCGCTACGTTATGGGCCAAGGGCCGACCTTTGCACAGATGGCCGCCGGCCCAAAGCAGTATGCCCAAGGGCCGCTTCACTCGGTGGTCGTAACATCAGTTGATGATCAGGACACCAGTGAAAAGGTCATTGAGAAGCTAAGGACGGCGGTCGACGCAAAGAACGAGGGCACGAGAGTAGAAAGGCTGCGGAAGGCGAGGGATCAAAAGGTGGTGATCGGCTTCAGGACGAGGGAAGAGCTATCCAGAGTGACCGAGCGGATCAAGAAGGCGGGTAACCTAGTGGTAGAAGAAGTACTGAACAAAGATCCACTTATCATCATGAAGGACGTCCTATCCTGCCACTCAGATGTGGAGATTGTTCAAGCCTTGCAGAAGCAAAATACCCATTTGATCGGAGACATACCTGCGGAAGACTTGAGGTTGGGGGTGAAGTACCGTCGTAGGACGAGGAACCCCCACATGTGTCACGTCATTATGCAGGTCTCCCCAGCGGTATGGCAGAGGCTGACGATAGCGGGTCGTGTGCACATCGACCTACAGCGAGTGCGAGTGCAGGATCAGTCACCTCTGGTACAGTGCACTCGCTGTCTACGCTACGGCCATAGCCGAAAAGTGTGCACGGAATCCGCCGACTTATGCATTCACTGCGGCGACCCTCACATGCGGGCTGACTGCCCATCCCGGCTGGCGGCGGAGGCACCAAAGTGCCACAATTGCCTCATAAATAAGTTAGAAAGAACGGACCACAACGCCTTTGACAATGAGTGCCCGACTCGAGCAAAATGGGATGCGTTGGCGCGTCTCTCGGTGGCGTATTGCTAAGGGCAGGCCAGCTTCTCACAGAAACCCAGAAGAAACCCGAACTAACCTCAGTACCCGCGCAAACTACCGAGTTATTCAAGCAAATCTGCAAAGGAAGAACCTTGCAACCCAAGAACTCATGGTAATAGCAAGCGAGCAGAAGGCGGCATTCGCACTACTCCAAGAGCCATACGTGGGCGGGGGAAAAAGAATGCGAGACTACCGGGGAGCGAGAGTATACCAGTGCGCTGAACAAGGAAGTGGAACTGTGAAAGCGGCAATAGTCGTCTTTGACCAGGATCTTCATGTAACACAGTGTCCAAAACTCACCACCTATAACATCACGGTGGTAAGGATCCAAACCAGCGCCTGGGAAATCGCCCTGGTCTCCTTCTATTTTGAACCAGACCAGCCCATAGAACCATACCTCGCGCAGCTAATGCAGATTCGCGATGAAATGGATACAGCAAGAATTATAATGGGAGGCGACGCCAATTCAAAAAGCACCTGGTGGGGTAGTTCGGTCATCGACGGCAGGGGTGAGGAACTGTCCGGCACACTGGAAGAAATGGGCCTGCAGGTGCTCAACGTCGGAAACACACCTACTTTCGACACCATTAGGGGTGGAAAGTCATATACAAGCTTCGTTGATATAACAGCGTGCTCCACGGATATGCTCGACCTAGTGGAGGACTGGAGGGTTGAAGAAGGCATGACGAGCTCGGACCACAATGCTATTGTATTCAAAATTTTTCTTAAAAAGGCAAAAGGAATAAACATTAAAAGAACCACAAGAATATATAATACGAAAAAAGCAAATTGGAGCAAATTTCATGAGAAATTGGCACAATTTAAAGTAGACTACAACCTAAATTTACAGGAAATAAATAAAATAAATAATGTATCGGATTTAGAAATTACTGTTAATAACTATATTAAAACAATCACAGAAACATCTAAAGAAACATTAGCAAAAATAAAAAGTAACGAAATACTAACAGTGCCATGGTGGTCAAACGAGCTCGCGCTTATGCTAAAGGAGGTACAAACCAGGAGACGTCGCATTCGATGTGCAGCACCAGTCCGGAGAGGCAAAGTCGTTGAAGAGTACTTGCAAGCAAAAGATCATTACGAGCGTGAAGCAAAAAAGGCGCAGATCTCTAGCTGGAAGGATTTCTGCGAGAAACAGGAAAAGGAGGGTGTCTGGGAGGGCATATATAGGGTCCTAGGGCGAGCCACCAAAAGAGGCGAGGACTTGCTGTTGGTGAAGGACGGAGTACAACTCGACAGCGAGGGATCAGCCTCATTGCTGGCTGAGACCTTTTATCCCGAAGACCTGGAAGAAGAAGATAACGAGGACCACCGTAGGACACGAGAGGCAGCCAGTCGTGTAAACGAGTGGACGCATAATGAGCTCTATGACCCGCCGTTTACGCTTCAGGAACTTAAAGCCGCGGTGGAAAGTTTCAACCCGAAGAAGGCACCAGGGGGGGATGGTCTCACAGTCGATATCTGTGCCCAAGTGATAACCCATGATCCGGAGATGTTTCTCGCGCTAACGAACAAGTGCCTCGAGCAGGGCTATTTCCCTGGAGCTTGGAAAGAAGCCACGGTAATAATACTTCGGAAGCCAGGCAAAGAATGCTATACAAACCCGAAATCGTACAGACCCATTGGTCTCCTGCCAGTCCTGGGCAAAATCCTCGAGAAAATGATAGTGGCAAGAGTAAAGTGGCATCTGATACCGCGACTGAGTACTCGCCAGTTTGGTTTCATGCCCCAGAGAAGCACTGAAGACTCCCTCTATACCATGATACAACATATAAAAACCAAGCTAAACCAAAAGAAGCTGATCACCGTTGTTTCACTTGACATAGAGGGAGCCTTCGACTGCGCATGGTGGCCGGCCATCAGGACCAGACTGGCCGAGGAAAGGTGCCCGGTGAATATAAGACGAATGCTAGATAGCTACCTGACTGGTAGGAGTGTCCGAGTTAGGTACGCCGGGGCGGAATGTCCAAAAACCACTAACAAGGGGTGCGTTCAGGGATCGATTGGCGGACCGATCCTCTGGAACCTGCTTTTGGACCCTCTTTTAAAGGGACTCGAAGAGAGGGGAGATTATTGCCAGGCCTTCGCCGACGACGTAATTCTGATCTTCGACGGTGGCACAGCACTGGAAGTTCAGGGACATGCCAATGCCGCCCTCGAGTATGTTCGGAAGTGGGGCATCCGAAATAAACTGAAGTTTGCACCACATAAAACCTGTGCAATGGTTATAACAAGAAAACTAAAGTACGACGTCCCGCTTCTGAGCATGGGCGGGGTTGACATTGGCATGTCTAAAGAGATTAAAGTGCTGGGGCTTACCATTGACCACCAGCTCACCTTCAGCACACACGCCGCAAATGTGTGCAGGAAAGCCACAAACATGTACAAGAATCTGTCCAGAGCGGCCAAAGTGAGCTGGGGTCTACACCCGGAGGTCATACAAAGCATCTACACGGCAGTGGTGGAACCGGTAGTGATGTATGCGGCAAGCGCCTGGGCGCCGGCAACCAAAAAGATAGGAGTGCAGAAAATGCTGAACACGGTACAACGAGGATTCGCACAAAAACTCTGCAAGTCCTACCGCACCGTTTCGCTGAACGCATCTCTGGTGCTGGCTGGGATACTCCCACTCGACCTCCGCGTACAAGAAGCAGCTGCTCTGTATGAGGCAAAGAGGGGGGTACCCCATCCGGCTATTGCAGGTAGGGAGGTGGAGCGTGTGGTGGCATTTGAAGAGACACCTCATCCAGCGAAACATATGGCCATGGAGTTCGTGAGTCTGGACGACCAGTTGCTTGCGGACACCCACAACAACCCAGCGGTACGGTTTTATACGGACGGCAGTAAGATCGAGGGCAGAGTCGGAGCTGCGCTATCAATGTGGGACGGTAGCGCCGAGATTAAGTCCGTAAAGCTGAGCCTGCCGCCGTTTTGCACAGTCTACCAGGCAGAACTTCTGGCCATATGTGTAGCCACGAGGGAAATCCTCAAGCGCAAAGAAGGAACCTTTGGAATCTATAGTGACTCAATGGCTGCACTACAAACAGTCACAAATCAAGGTTCTCTCCATACCCTAGCAGTGGAAGCAAGAGCAAATGTGGGCGTCGCTTTATCCCAGAGCAAAGATGTATCCTTGTTCTGGGTAAAAGCCCACGCCGGGTTGGAGGGCAATGAACGCGCAGACCACCTAGCAAAAGAGGCTGCACTCAAATCGAAAAAGAAGCCGGATTATGAACACTGCCCGGTCTCATTCGTCAAGCGGCAGATCCGTATGGGGTCGCTTGACGAATGGAACAGGAGATATAAAAACGGCGAAACCGCCTCAACAACAAAAATGTTCCTCCCGGACGCTATAGATGCCTACAAAATTGTCAGCAAAATGAAGCCAACAGGCGTGGTCACACAGATCTTGACGGGGCATGGTGGGTTCTCCGAATATCTGCACCGCTTCAAATGTAAGGGGAACCCATCATGCATCTGTGATCCAGATACTCCAGAATCGGTCCCTCACATCCTGCTGGAATGTCCGGCTTTTTGCGCGGAGCGTTTGGACACTGAAATAATGCTGGATACAGAAATTACCAGGAGTAACATACCAAAAATAATGGGCGATGGAAAACTCCGCAAAATCCTAATGCAGTACGCTATAGATATAGCTACAAAAGTCATAAAAAGAAATAAGGAAACATAAAGCTATGCTTTTAATATATAATATAGTATATACAGACAAAGCATAGACCAAATAAGTGGAAAGACGAAAATAAAAACAAAAGAGAAACACGTATAAGAAAAGCGCAAATATAAGCATTAATCCTAAATAGAATGACCTTTACCCTACCATAAAAGAAAGAGGTAAAAAGAGAAAAATAGGAAACGAAAGCAAATTTGCATTAGATAAGGTCTCCGTCCTGCGATGGAGGATATAATAATAGAAAAAAAAAAAAAAAAAAAAAAAAAAAAAAAAAAAAAAAAAAAAAAAACCTAACCTAACCTAACCTAACCTAACCTAACCTAACCTAACCTAACCTAACCTAACCTAACCTAACCTAACCTAACCTAACCTAACCTAACCTAACCTAACCTAACCTAACCTAACCTAACCTAACCTAACCTAACCTAACCTAACCTAACCTAACCTAACCTAACCTAACCTAACCTAACCTAACCTAACCTAACCTAACCTAACCTAACCTAACCTAACCTAACCTAACCTAACCTAACCTAACCTAACCTAACCTAACCTAACCTAACCTAACCTAACCTAACCTAACCTAACCTAACCTAACCTAACCTAACCTAACCTAACCTAACCTAACCTAACCTAACCTAACCTAACCTAACCTAACCTAACCTAACCTAACCTAACCTAACCTAACCTAACCTAACCTAACCTAACCTAACCTAACCTAACCTAACCTAACCAGTCTCACGGCGCCCCCCGCCGCGATCGGATCAGTTTTGGCTCGCTCCGCGCAGGAAAAATTGTAAAAATAGTGTTTTTCGCGTAAAGGCATAAGTGTTGCATATGAGTAGAAGCGCGCTGCAAAGACGAAGGTGTCTGTGAAATTTCCATAGTGAAAAGTGAAAAACTGTGGCTAAAAAACGCAAAAAACTGTGCGGAAAAAACTTCAAAGCCCGACGCTGCCTGATTTGGTGCGGGCACTCAAAAATCCGAGACTGCAGCAAGGTGCGCGTGGACCAGACCTATCTCCAGACACCCCACTCGGGGTAATCCGACCAGGGGTGCCGGAGATAGAGGCGAAAACCTTCAGCCGCGAGGAGCGAAGTCGGTGTTCCCGAGGGTTCGCACGGGACCCGAGGCCGTCATCCGGAAGCGACACGGACGAGGAGCCGGGAGGCGTAAAAACAACGTGAAGATACAGTGTAGAGGACCGCAAAAAAGCAGTTAGGAAGATTTCCATTTTTTAAAAAATCTTTTCCCGGGAAACCGGGAAAGATCAAAAGTTTTTAATAGACTCTAAAAATTAGGCTGCCTTAGCTTTACTTAGATTTTAAATTTTATAGTTCTAGCATTAATAGTTGTAAAGATATCCGAGTTTTAAATTTCAAAAAATCAGGGGGTGGATAAATACCACCCCAATATCTACTTAAAGTGGTTATATATAAACGCTAAGGGTATTGCTGCACGAATAATCCTATTTTTAAATTTTATTGTACATACTAGTTCTAAAAATCACATTTTTATGGTAAGCAAAATTTTGAAGATTCTTGCAATCGTACTTTGGGGGTTGAAGGAGGGGAGGTGCACGCCTGGATTTTTGACGGGGTGCAGAGGCGGGGCAGACCCACTCCTGGGCCGATTTTCGGATTTTTAGGTGCAGGGGAAGTTCGAAAGCCACAGTATTTGCGGCCGCGAAACTGTGAACGACCCCCTTTGACGACTCCTCAAAGGCGAACCCCTAAACCGAGGAATCCGGGACGCGGGTCTGGAGAAAGGGGAAATCCCCCCGCATCTGCAGACACGTCAAGGGTCCACGCGTCTCAGATAGAACCGATGATATTGACCCCCAAAGTCGAGGAACCGCTGATAGAAAACTGAAAAATTAACATTGTAATATAAAAATTCTAGACATCGGGCCGCTACCCACAGTACCAAAAAGTAAAAACGGAAAAAATTTTTATACAATAATATTAATTGGAAATTTGGATTGATTGGATTGACAACCCATTAAAGCGCCAACTAGCACGGGAACATAAATCTGGAAAAAACTTTTTTGGAAATATTTAGGAAATTTCACCTACCGGGAACCGAACCCGGTACCCAAAAATTGTGTATCTCCGAAACTAGAGGAGCTAGGCCAATTTGGACCTCAAATTTGGCCTGTGTAGTGTCGTTAGACACGACACTAAGGTGAAAACCGCTACCGAGGTATCGATCCCCCCCCCCTATTTTCCTTTTTCCTGAACTTTCCTTTTCCACATCCTTTGGAGGGCCATATCTCGGGAACGAGAGGAGTTAGAGCCGATCCGACTTCGGAATCAGCCTCTGTGGCTAAAGTCGCGCAGGAGAAACCCTCTCCCCCCTGTTTGGACCCCCACCCCCACCCCCCCTCCCCCACTCCTCACATACCAAACCTGATGCCTCGGTAAGTACGGACTATAGATCAAAATTACGCTGCAGATTTATGTTCCTAAAGCTTGACCGACACTTAATTTGGTCAAGACCGAGCTGTATTTTAAAATTTTAATTATTTTATTTTAAATTTGAAATTTACATATTAGATCTTTGTTCTTACCCTTTTGTTTGACACCAATACAGACTGACCAAGGTCAAGACCGAGTTGCGGTCAAGCCCGAGTTGCATTTGGTTTTTGTTTTAAATAAAAATTTTCTTTTTAATTTTAAGATCCCTAAAAATTGTAGGTACACTTCTAGGTTTATTGACCTAAGATAACCTGACTCGGACTAGTTCAAGCGGTCAAGTCCGAACTGTATCTAACTTAAATTTATTTAATTTTATAATTGTTTTGACTTTGTTTTATACTTTTAAATTTAGTTTATATTTTATCAGACCAGGGGTGATTAGACCACCCAAACACATTATTAAGTAGACAATAGCCTTTATTGAGGCCAAACGTGTACTTTGGTTTTAATTAACCAAATTTGTTAGATTTAGTTTATAACTTTAGTTTTTATCTATAAACTGTAATTAGTTATAAGGTTTAATTAGGTTTATTATTAGTGTTATTGTATTTATACCGACACAGACCCCCCTTTACAGGGTCTTACACAATATTATACCCCCCTCTACAGGGTCAATTTTATACACAGAGACAATTTTCCCCGACTAAATAATATGCACCGCACACCCACGACCTCTGGCGCTGCCAAGAAGCCCACCACTCCTAGCCCTGCCCCCAAAACCGCAGCAACGCAGGACGCTGCTGCGACATTTATAAAGAGACCACAAGTCAAACGGAGATCGATCGACAACATGGACCTATATAAGAAGCAGCTACAAAACTACGCGGAACTGCCTAGTGACCATCTCCTCCAGGGACTGATGAAGACCTTCGAGGATATCCCCTCGAGAGTCCACGATTACCCTCAGATGAGGAAGGACATTAAAACGTTCCTGGAGGTGCAGTCAGACAAGGGCATACGAGCGATATACGAGCTTAGCAGGCGTATGAAAAGCTACGAAGAGGTCCCAAAAACGAAGACGCCTGCAAGAACTCTGTCGTCCGAGGGGCATGGCGAGGTCCTCAAGAGGCTGGAAGAGGTGGAGGCGGCGCTGACCGAGCGACTGAACGAGGTGGAGCGGGGCCTGAAGGCGGATCTAGCCGAAATGGAAGACCAAAACTACGAGCGAAGCGCCGACATCATCAACAGGATCGCCGACAGGATCGACGAGGACAGGGCTACCGCAGACAAAACGACCGAGGAGGTCGGCGGTCGGCACTATGCCCTCCTCAAAGACCTTGTCGGCGGTGTTGCTGGGGATGTTGCCGCGGCAAAGGATGAACTAGTCGAGGTCGCCAAGAGGCTGACGTCCGGGGCGGGCCTGGCTCCATCTCCCAAGACGTACGCCAGCGTCGCCGCAGCAGCCAAGCCCGTCCACCGCCCTGCACTCCACTCAATGGCGGTCACCCTCGAAGGCGGTCAGGAGACCGCCGACGAGGTGCTCGCCAGGGTGAGGAGGGCGGTCGACGCCAGAGGCACCGGCCTTAAAATAAGCAAGGTTCGAAAGGCCAAGAACCAAACTATTATATTGGGTTGCGATACCGAGGAAGAAATGAGGAAAGTGCAAACAATAATAGAGAGTCGCGGGGACGGACTGACAGTAGTGCCCATGAGAAACAAAAACCCTCTCATTGCCCTGAAAGACGTGTTTGTAGATAGCGAAGACCAAGAAATAATTAAGGGAATCCACGCTCAGAATCAGGACATCTTCATGGGCCTACCCGAAGAAGACACGGAAATGGCAATAAAGTTTAAAAAAAGAACAAGAAATCCCAAGACAGCGCATATCATCCTTCAGGTGAGGCCTAAAGTATGGCAAAGAATGACGGAGGCTGGAGCCCTCTATCTGGACCTTCAAAGGGTCAGAGTCGAGGACCAGTCTCCGCTCATTCAATGCACGAAGTGCCTCGCCTTTGGACATGGTCGGAAATTTTGCACCGAGAGTGTGGACAGATGTAGCCACTGTGGAGGACCTCACCTGCGCGAAAAATGCACAGACTTTACCGCAGGAAATGAACCGCAGTGCTGCAACTGCTCACACTCTGGGTTGCAGAAGACCGACCATAATGCGTTTAGCGTGGACTGCCCGGTACGAAAAAAGTGGGACTACCTGGCCCGTGCAAACACGGCCTATGCCTAATCCTCATACAGAAAAATACATAACACGTACACACAGCCACAAAACACACAGACACATAGACACGACACACAAAAACACGAAATACATGATAACACGAACACAAACAGATATACAGAAAGTATATTTAATATACAAGACTATATCAGTACAGAAATACTCACATGACCCACAAACAAAACAAACACGTACACACAGGCACAAAACCCACAAAAACATAGACTCGCACACACAGTCACAAAACACACAGAAACATAGACATTACACACAAAACCAGGAAATACATGACAACAAAAACACACACATATACAGAATGTATATTGAATATACACGATTATATTGGCACAGGAACACACATATTAAACGCAAATAACAACTCAAAACAAAGAAAAACCAAGTATAAAATGAAAACTAGCAAAAGAAACAGACAATAAATATGTATAACTTTGTATATATATATTATTGCCTAGGTATAAGAGCGTATTAAAATAAAGAAAGAAAGCACAAAGCCAGATATAACACGACATTATATTGACCAATCCTACAAAATGCAGTATTGTACGTTGTAAAATGGCGAAAAGCAAACAAGAACTAAATAAATATAAGTACCATTGCATAAATAGTAGATAAGAACAGAACTACGAAATAGTAAGAACACTAGAAATAAGACAATAAGTAAAGGTATAATTTGATGTAAAATTTATAGATTTAAGAATAGAACTAAGAAATAGAAAAATGTAAGAAATATATGATAAGAACAACAAAAAATATGTATAGTATCTTATGATAAGAAAATTAAATAAAAGCATGAGAAACTTATTTACCCAAATAAAAAAGTAAAATACAAATAGGCATAGAATAGCGGGAGTCCCACCCGGCCAGGAATGAATGTGATGAATATAAGAAAGACAAAGTATGAAGCTTGAAAGTGCGAGAGGAATATATGCGAGAACTTGAATGAATGTGTAATATAGTAAAATAAGGTCCCGGTGTTCTCTATGATCGGGGAAAAGCAGTAAAAAAAAAAAAAAAAAAAAAAAAAAAAAAAAAAAAAAAAAAAAAAAAAAAAAAAAAAAAAAAAAAAAACCTAACCTAACCTAACCTAACCTAACCTAACCTAACCTAACCTAACCTAACCTAACCTAACCTAACCTAACCTAACCTAACCTAACCTAACCTAACCTAACCTAACCTAACCTAACCTAACCTAACCTAACCTAACCTAACCTAACCTAACCTAACCTAACCTAACCTAACCTAACCTAACCTAACCTAACCTAACCTAACCTAACCTAACCTAACCTAACCTAACCTAACCTAACCTAACCTAACCTAACCTAACCTAACCTAACCTAACCTAACCTAACCTAACCTAACCTAACCTAACCTAACCTAACCTAACCTAACCTAACCTAACCTAACCTAACCTAACCTAACCTAACCTAACCTAACCTAACCTAACCTAACCTAACCTAACCTAACCTAACCTAACCTAACCTAACCTAACCTAACCTAACCTAACCTAACCTAACCTAACCTAACCTAACCTAACCTAACCTAACCTAACCTAACCTAACCTAACCTAACCTAACCTAACCTAACCTAACCTAACCTAACCTAACCTAACCTAACCTAACCTAACCTAACCTAACCTAACCTAACCTAACCTAACCTAACCTAACCTAACCTAACCTAACCTAACCTAACCTAACCTAACCTAACCTAACCTAACCTAACCTAACCTAACCTAACCTAACCTAACCTAACCTAACCTAACCTAACCTAACCTAACCTAACCTAACCTAACCTAACCTAACCTAACCTAACCTAACCTAACCTAACCTAACCTAACCTAACCTAACCTAACCTAACCTAACCTAACCTAACCTAACCTAACCTAACCTAACCTAACCTAACCTAACCTAACCTAACCTAACCTAACCTAACCTAACCTAACCTAACCTAACCTAACCTAACCTAACCTAACCTAACCTAACCTAACCTAACCTAACCTAACCTAACCTAACCTAACCTAACCTAACCTAACCTAACCTAACCTAACCTAACCTAACCTAACCTAACCTAACCTAACCTAACCTAACCTAACCTAACCTAACCTAACCTAACCTAACCTAACCTAACCTAACCTAACCTAACCTAACCTAACCTAACCTAACCTAACCTAACCTAACCTAACCTAACCTAACCTAACCTAACCTAACCTAACCTAACCTAACCTAACCTAACCTAACCTAACCTAACCTAACCTAACCTAACCTAACCTAACCTAACCTAACCTAACCTAACCTGCGTCGGGATATAAAGACCTTCCTGGAGGTCCAGTCGGACAGGGGAATGCGGGCCCTTTTCGAGATAAGCAGGCGAGTCAAGAGCTTAGAAACGGCGCCCAAATCTCCACCTACAAGGACAAACACCACGCCCACACCACCCGAACCGCAAGGAGAGATCCTGGAAAGGCTGGCGAAGGTGGAGGCTAGTTTGTCCGAGCAGCTCATGGAATTTGAGGAGAGGCTCTCGAAAGGATACATAGACATGAAAGAGGAATATAATGAGTGCGGCGCCGACATCCTCGACAAGGTCTTCGATAAGTTCGACGAGGTCGGTTTGAAGATCGACGCCGTCCAGGCGCACGCGACGGAGGGGGTGAGGACCCTCGGTTGTGCTGTGACCAGGCTCGAGGACCATATCGTTGATCTTGGCGAGGAAGTCACCGTCAGGACCGACCGGATAAAGGAGGCCATGCGGGAGGTTGTAGTCGAACCTAAAACCGACCCGCCGACGTACGCCAGCGTCACGGCAGCCAAACCCTGGCACCGGCCGGCTCTTCACTCGGTGGCGATCACCTTGGAAGGCAGCCAGGAGACTGCGGACGAGGTGCTCGCCAGGGTGAAGAGGGCGGTCGATGCCAGGGTAACTGGCCTTAGAATAAACAAGGTACGCAAGGCGAAAAACCAGACCATAATACTGGGATGCGACTCTGAGGAGGAACTCCAAAGAGTGAGGGACAGGATCGAAAGCCGAGGTGGAGGACTAACAGTGGCGCCTATGCAAAACAAAAACCCGCTCGTCGTCCTAAAGGACGTCTTTTTGGACAGTGAGGACGACGAGCTGGTAAAGGCGATCCACTCCCAGAACGTTAATATATTTAGGGACTTAGACCTGGAAGAGATGGAAATGGCCATCAAATACAAGAAGAGGACCAGAAACCCCAGGACGGCGCACGTTGTCGTCCAAGTCAGGCCCAAAGTGTGGCAGAGGATGACGGAGGCTGGAGCCCTCTACCTTGACCTGCAAAGGGTCAAGGTTGAGGACCAGTCCCCGCTCATCCAATGCACTAAGTGCTTGGCATTCGGACACGGCCGGAAATTTTGTACCGAGAGTGCAGACAGGTGCAGTCACTGCGGAGGTCCGCACCTTCGCGAGAAGTGTGCGGAGTTCATTGCGGGCAATGAACCGCGGTGCTGCAACTGCCTGCACTCGAAGTTCCAAAGGACCGGCCACAACGCCTTTAGCGTGGAGTGTCCGGTGCGCAAGAAGTGGGACTACCTGGCTCGGACGACAACGGCGTACGCCTGAGTCGTTTCTAGGGACGTACACCACACACATTACATACACAACACGCACATTAACACACAAGATATACAAAACGTATAGTAAATATATAGTCATATATCTAAACATGCACAAAAATCAAAACAAGCACTGCACAACACCCCCCAGAACACAATCACAAACACAGATATATAATATATATTATAAATATATACGTATATATCAAAACATGCACGAAACACTAAAACATGCACTACACACAACCCGAAACACATACAGATCAATTAACATTTGGAATAGGAAAGGTAATAGATATAGTATTATAAGAATATATATATATTATTGCCGAAATAACAAAGGAATAAACAAATGTTAATTACACTGGAAATTCATGTGGTACGTACCCAAATAAGAACCAACCATTTAATTGTACTATTGTTATTGTTTTGGTAAATAGATTTAACTATTTAATGTAATTTGTAACTGTGGTTACAAAATAAATAGCAGAAAATCATATAAAAATCCGGACACTAATTGTATGACTGTACAAATTGAATAGGAAATTAAATCCTACTTCTTGTATTTAATTGTGTTTTAGAAAATAAGTAATAAACAGATTAAAATTGGAAGTGTATTAGAGTGCCATAAAATGTAAAGGAAAACACCTTGTAGTAGACTGTTGTCTCAGACCCAGCTTATTGTCTTTATACTTTTGTCTTAGAAAATAATATTATGTAAATTAAAATTGGAAGAGTATTTAATTAATCATATGTATAGACTCAAGATAGAAATAGTAAACTTGCATTGTAGAATAATAGTATATAAATAGATATAAGAAAACAATAATAAGATGATTATTTATATAAAGTAGTACATAGAAAATTTTTTAACAAACTATGTAAATAAAACAAAGTTGCACATTAAATACCCATACCCTAAATAAATAAAAAACAAACAGAGTAGATTAGCATAGCGGGAGTCCCACCCGGCCAAGAAAGAAAGGTGATGGATGAAAGAAAGATTTAGAATGAGGCATGTCAGTGCGAGAGGCATACAAGCGAGAACTGGAATGAATGAGAAAAATAGAATAATAAGGTCCTGGTGTTCTCATGACCGGGGAAAAGCTAAAAGAAAAAAAAAAAAAAAAAAAAAAAAAAAAAAAAAAAAAAAAAAAAAAAAAAAAAAAAACCTAACCTAACCTAACCTAACCTAACCTAACCTAACCTAACCTAACCTAACCTAACCTAACCTAACCTAACCTAACCTAACCTAACCTAACCTAACCTAACCTAACCTAACCTAACCTAACCTAACCTAACCTAACCTAACCTAACCTAACCTAACCTAACCTAACCTAACCTAACCTAACCTAACCTAACCTAACCTAACCTAACCTAACCTAACCAGTCTCACGGCGCCCCCCGCCGCGATCGGATCAGTTTTGGCTCGCTCCGCGCAGGAAAAATTGTAAAAATAGTGTTTTTCGCGTAAAGGCATAAGTGTTGCATATGAGTAGAAGCGCGCTGCAAAGACGAAGGTGTCTGTGAAATTTCCATAGTGAAAAGTGAAAAACTGTGGCTAAAAAACGCAAAAAACTGTGCGGAAAAAACTTCAAAGCCCGACGCTGCCTGATTTGGTGCGGGCACTCAAAAATCCGAGACTGCAGCAAGGTGCGCGTGGACCAGACCTATCTCCAGACACCCCACTCGGGGTAATCCGACCAGGGGTGCCGGAGATAGAGGCGAAAACCTTCAGCCGCGAGGAGCGAAGTCGGTGTTCCCGAGGGTTCGCACGGGACCCGAGGCCGTCATCCGGAAGCGACACGGACGAGGAGCCGGGAGGCGTAAAAACAACGTGAAGATACAGTGTAGAGGACCGCAAAAAAGCAGTTAGGAAGATTTCCATTTTTTAAAAAATCTTTTCCCGGGAAACCGGGAAAGATCAAAAGTTTTTAATAGACTCTAAAAATTAGGCTGCCTTAGCTTTACTTAGATTTTAAATTTTATAGTTCTAGCATTAATAGTTGTAAAGATATCCGAGTTTTAAATTTCAAAAAATCAGGGGGTGGATAAATACCACCCCAATATCTACTTAAAGTGGTTATATATAAACGCTAAGGGTATTGCTGCACGAATAATCCTATTTTTAAATTTTATTGTACATACTAGTTCTAAAAATCACATTTTTATGGTAAGCAAAATTTTGAAGATTCTTGCAATCGTACTTTGGGGGTTGAAGGAGGGGAGGTGCACGCCTGGATTTTTGACGGGGTGCAGAGGCGGGGCAGACCCACTCCTGGGCCGATTTTCGGATTTTTAGGTGCAGGGGAAGTTCGAAAGCCACAGTATTTGCGGCCGCGAAACTGTGAACGACCCCCTTTGACGACTCCTCAAAGGCGAACCCCTAAACCGAGGAATCCGGGACGCGGGTCTGGAGAAAGGGGAAATCCCCCCGCATCTGCAGACACGTCAAGGGTCCACGCGTCTCAGATAGAACCGATGATATTGACCCCCAAAGTCGAGGAACCGCTGATAGAAAACTGAAAAATTAACATTGTAATATAAAAATTCTAGACATCGGGCCGCTACCCACAGTACCAAAAAGTAAAAACGGAAAAAATTTTTATACAATAATATTAATTGGAAATTTGGATTGATTGGATTGACAACCCATTAAAGCGCCAACTAGCACGGGAACATAAATCTGGAAAAAACTTTTTTGGAAATATTTAGGAAATTTCACCTACCGGGAACCGAACCCGGTACCCAAAAATTGTGTATCTCCGAAACTAGAGGAGCTAGGCCAATTTGGACCTCAAATTTGGCCTGTGTAGTGTCGTTAGACACGACACTAAGGTGAAAACCGCTACCGAGGTATCGATCCCCCCCCCCTATTTTCCTTTTTCCTGAACTTTCCTTTTCCACATCCTTTGGAGGGCCATATCTCGGGAACGAGAGGAGTTAGAGCCGATCCGACTTCGGAATCAGCCTCTGTGGCTAAAGTCGCGCAGGAGAAACCCTCTCCCCCCTGTTTGGACCCCCACCCCCACCCCCCCTCCCCCACTCCTCACATACCAAACCTGATGCCTCGGTAAGTACGGACTATAGATCAAAATTACGCTGCAGATTTATGTTCCTAAAGCTTGACCGACACTTAATTTGGTCAAGACCGAGCTGTATTTTAAAATTTTAATTATTTTATTTTAAATTTGAAATTTACATATTAGATCTTTGTTCTTACCCTTTTGTTTGACACCAATACAGACTGACCAAGGTCAAGACCGAGTTGCGGTCAAGCCCGAGTTGCATTTGGTTTTTGTTTTAAATAAAAATTTTCTTTTTAATTTTAAGATCCCTAAAAATTGTAGGTACACTTCTAGGTTTATTGACCTAAGATAACCTGACTCGGACTAGTTCAAGCGGTCAAGTCCGAACTGTATCTAACTTAAATTTATTTAATTTTATAATTGTTTTGACTTTGTTTTATACTTTTAAATTTAGTTTATATTTTATCAGACCAGGGGTGATTAGACCACCCAAACACATTATTAAGTAGACAATAGCCTTTATTGAGGCCAAACGTGTACTTTGGTTTTAATTAACCAAATTTGTTAGATTTAGTTTATAACTTTAGTTTTTATCTATAAACTGTAATTAGTTATAAGGTTTAATTAGGTTTATTATTAGTGTTATTGTATTTATACCGACACAGACCCCCCTTTACAGGGTCTTACACAATATTATACCCCCCTCTACAGGGTCAATTTTATACACAGACTAAATAATATGCACCGCACACCCACGACCTCTGGCGCTGCCAAGAAGCCCACCACTCCTAGCCCTGCCCCCAAAACCGCAGCAACGCAGGACGCTGCTGCGACATTTATAAAGAGACCACAAGTCAAACGGAGATCGATCGACAACATGGACCTATATAAGAAGCAGCTACAAAACTACGCGGAACTGCCTAGTGACCATCTCCTCCAGGGACTGATGAAGACCTTCGAGGATATCCCCTCGAGAGTCCACGATTACCCTCAGATGAGGAAGGACATTAAAACGTTCCTGGAGGTGCAGTCAGACAAGGGCATACGAGCGATATACGAGCTTAGCAGGCGTATGAAAAGCTACGAAGAGGTCCCAAAAACGAAGACGCCTGCAAGAACTCTGTCGTCCGAGGGGCATGGCGAGGTCCTCAAGAGGCTGGAAGAGGTGGAGGCGGCGCTGACCGAGCGACTGAACGAGGTGGAGCGGGGCCTGAAGGCGGATCTAGCCGAAATGGAAGACCAAAACTACGAGCGAAGCGCCGACATCATCAACAGGATCGCCGACAGGATCGACGAGGACAGGGCTACCGCAGACAAAACGACCGAGGAGGTCGGCGGTCGGCACTATGCCCTCCTCAAAGACCTTGTCGGCGGTGTTGCTGGGGATGTTGCCGCGGCAAAGGATGAACTAGTCGAGGTCGCCAAGAGGCTGACGTCCGGGGCGGGCCTGGCTCCATCTCCCAAGACGTACGCCAGCGTCGCCGCAGCAGCCAAGCCCGTCCACCGCCCTGCACTCCACTCAATGGCGGTCACCCTCGAAGGCGGTCAGGAGACCGCCGACGAGGTGCTCGCCAGGGTGAGGAGGGCGGTCGACGCCAGAGGCACCGGCCTTAAAATAAGCAAGGTTCGAAAGGCCAAGAACCAAACTATTATATTGGGTTGCGATACCGAGGAAGAAATGAGGAAAGTGCAAACAATAATAGAGAGTCGCGGGGACGGACTGACAGTAGTGCCCATGAGAAACAAAAACCCTCTCATTGCCCTGAAAGACGTGTTTGTAGATAGCGAAGACCAAGAAATAATTAAGGGAATCCACGCTCAGAATCAGGACATCTTCATGGGCCTACCCGAAGAA